>OZ024747.1:74223483-74244103 GCA_964016885.1 Eledone cirrhosa
AATAATGGCGACGAAATCTATGAAGTTCTATAACACTAGTCTTTGTCAGCGACGTGGTAACCTTTGAATAGTGTTATCTCACTAGAGACAAACCAATTTATAAAAGCATTGATGAAAACGTATAAATATTTATCTATTTCAACTTTGCCAGCCGTAAAATAATTGAACCACATGCGTTTTTCATGTTGTACTTAGGTTTTATTCGTTTTTTTTTTTTATTGGGGTTATTTATGTGATCCATATGTGTGGGTATATGAGTAGGTGTGCCTGTGTGAATGTGTGTGAGTGTATGAATGTGTGAGTAAGAGACAGATACTGTAAACTGTTACTAATTTAAGCACAAGGCCATCAATTGTTAAGATGAGAAGTCGATTATACTGACCCAAGTGGTTACTGTTACTTACTTTATCGACTTTGAAAAGTTGAAACACAGTTGACTTCGACTGGATCTCAATTTAGAAAGTAAAGTGGCGGAGTAAATGCTACAACTCATTGCATCCGATCCACTAACGATTGTGCGAATCCACTAACCTTCTACACATGTGTGCCCTTAAATGTTTACATATCTCTCTCTCTCTCTATATATATATATATATATATATATATATATATGTGTGTGTGTGTGTGTGTGTACATATACTACGAATATATGCAGTTTTTTCTCTACCAAGTTCCACTAAGGAGGTATTTGTCAACCTGATATAATGCTCTAAAAAAGAACCTCAAATCACATGGTTGAGATGCGAACTCTTTTACCACACAGCTATGCTTACATATTTATCTACGAACTTAAATTATTTGACTAATTTGTTGGTTCTATAAAGCATACCTTACAGGTGATATGGCGTAATAGAAAAGAACAGTTCTTCAATACAATCTTTCAAATGTAAGAAGGATGAATCATTTTAAAAAGCAATCCTGTTTTTATAGATTCCTTTCCAGCCTTGCCTACGTGTAGGTGGCCAGGGAAGATAACTACTGAAAATCTCATTAGGCAAAGTATAGTCTACATGTTTGCATGAATACATGTTTAAATAGATAGATAGGTATGTATATATATATACATATATATATAGAGAGAGAGTGGTAAGTCATTGGATAGTGTTAAATACATTGTCAGTGGTGATTTGGCTACCGATATAAAATATGTAAATGAAAAGGAAAAAATAATAAAGTAATATTTAGAGAAAATAAATTGGTGATAACATAATTGAATAAGACATAACATGAAAACCTGTTAACGTATGTGTACAACAATATGTTGACTGGTTTGTTGGAAGAGCTTTGTTAACTACTATAGAAATAGTTGGAAACAGAATCATTTTAACAATACAAGACTTGTTAATACTAAGGTTTTGGTTAGTATTGGTATACAGAGATTTGTGTTGATTAGTTGGAAGAAGAAGATGAAGAAGAGTGTACATAACATTTGTAGATGTCTCATGACAGATGAGATCGATGTTGTTGGTGTTCAGTATAAAATGATGTTTATATAACTGTAGAGAAATTGCTGCGAAAGATGTGCAGAAGAATATTTTGGAAAAAGTACTATTTCGGAGGTGCTTAGTAAAACAGTAAGACTGACATCAAAGAAAGGCAACTGCATTTGATAGGCAAGGGAAATTTGAATACACCATATAGTTTCTGACGAACATATACCGGTTTGTAGCTTGTTAGCGAGTGAAATATAGACTCAGCTGGAAGGTTTTCTTTTTGAAGCAGTTAACAATATTGTATATCTTCTACTCTGCAAGTGTGTTTAAGCACCGAACTTTATGTGTACATTTGATTTCTTTCCACATGATTTCAACTTCGGATCATCCTTGTTTATGCTAGTGGTTCTACGCTGTGGCAACCAACAATTTCTGCTATTTTTGAAATATAACAAAATTATGTAATCAGTTAAAATTCCAAATGCTAAAACTTCCCTAGACTGCAGTTAATATATTAGGTATTCAAATATTTCAAAATGTGAGACGTGGGGAATATGGTTGCATTAAACACATATAACGACACTTTCCAAACAAGCAAGTATGATAAGTTATTCGACTAAAAGCTGGCGAATAATAAACGTAACGCTAAACTCCATATATATATATATAAATCGAGTTTTTCGAATATTAATAATAATATTCGATTTGTTTGCAATTATGCAAACAGCCTCATTTTTAAAGCCATATCAGTAGTATGAGTCCCTCATTCTTGTTCTTGTGTTGGCATGTAAACAGAACTGCAGACACTAATGTTTCTAGGCATTTCCCTTCATCATCGAAAAACTCAGATTACATATATTGTATTCAGCCATGTAGAGAGATATTTTTTATTTTATTTTATTTATTTATATATATAGGGGGGGGGGGGTCAATAATTAAATACAATAGATATTTCTATTGACCAATGCCATTAATTCCCAGCCAATAATATTATGCGATAAAATAGCAACAGCAATAAAAATGCAAACAACGTAGAGGCCACGGACACTAATATCAGGCTAAATGAAATATTATTATGCAGCACCAGTTACTGTATTTATGAGAAGTGGCCACTCTCTAACATCTGATCCACTATGAATATCAAGAGATAAGGTAAGAAATATTGAAAGAAATAAAAAAAAATATAGAAAATAAGAAATTAGATCATTCAATACTGAATAAAATCAATAGGGAAATGGCAAACCTTTAAAAAAAGAAATTAAAGGGTATATAAACACTAGTGAAATATAACGTGAGAGAAAAGAATTATCCGATATTAAAGAATGCTTAAAATAAGAGATCATCGCTAAATCGCTAAGAATCAATCGGTATAAAAGGCGACAATGATTCTTTGAAGAAACAAATGTTTTTATATGAACCTAAAGAACTTGGTGCAAAGGCATGGACATGATATTTTCAAGGTGAGAGAAGAACGAAGCAATCCACACACATGAGAGGTTTTAAAGCAACAAACCCAATACATTAAACATGGTGAGGGTTCCTAATAACACAAGGCGTAGCCAAAACACTGAAAATAAACTGGAAATCACCAAATCATGACTAGGATAAAAACCCGAATCAAAATAAAATTGTGCCTAAAAGTAGTATATTCCAAAAGTAGTATGTGTGTGTATATGCGTGTGCGCGTCTAAAATGTTTATCTCTCAATGCAAATAGGTATAATAATAATCATTTCTACTTTTGGCACAAGACCAGCAATTACCCAGTACATTACTGGTACTTTATTTTATCGACCCCGTAAGGATGAAAGGCAAAGTTAACCTCGGCGGGATTTGAACTCAGAATGACAAGGGCCGTAACTCTATGCATCAAAGCATGGCGTTCGACCCTCTACCAATCCATCGTCCCCAGGTATAATAATAATAAACGTCGATCACTATAAATAATTGTTTCTACTTTTGGCACAAGGCCAGCAATTATCCCAGTGTATTACTGGTACTTTATTATAACGACCCCGTAAGGATGAAAGGCAAAGTAAACCTCGGTGGAATTTGAACTCAGAATGGCAAGAGCCGTAACTCTATGCGTCAAAGCATGGCGTCCGACCCTCTACCGATACTGCCAATCCAAAATAATGATTAAGAAAACTCTGGAGATAGAAAATCTTTGGTGACACTCAGGTAGTTGCGATGTTTTTGTATACTTGTATTAATGTGGTCCTGTGTGAGAAAACCTAAAAATAGTGAAGAGAGAAGAAATATAACAGATGAAGCTGTAAATATGTGAGTATTGAATAATCTACGTGAAGATTTCAGTTTCTTTATAGAACTTGGTAACTATGATTGTCTTGAGAGTAAAATATAATGCAGCAATTCTTATGTCAGAAATTCCTGCACACAACCATCATATTAATCATGTTTTCATGCAGACAATCATATTCTACAATCTTCTATTGTGGTTGTTGTTGTTGTTATTATTATTATTATCATCATCAATATCATCATCATCATCACCATCATCAACAACATTAGCATCATCATCATTACGATCACCATAATTATTATTACTATTAATATTATTATTATTTACGTTCTGAGTCCAAATCCCGCCAAGGTCAACTTTGCCTTTCATCCTTACGGGGTCGATAAAATAAAGTACCAGTAATACACTGTAATATTTGCTGGCCTTGTGCCAAAGTTAGAAGCCATTATTATTAGTGACATGGCAGTTACGTGTGTGGACTGTGAAATGTTTTAGCCTATAAGTTGCGGCTTCTATGTTGTGACTTCATATTTTATTGCAATTGACATTGGATTTCCTCCCAACAGGATTGATAACCTGAGTCTCACTCGAATATTTATCTTCCAAAACCACCACCACCACCACTATAACACCACCCCTACCAACAGATAATTGGCTTTCTATTTGTCTTATAAATTCTCAATATTATCATTATCATAATAATAATCATAATTATTATTAGTATCATAATTAAAATTATAATTATGATAATAATAATAATTATGATAATTATAATAATAATTATTATTATTATTATTATTATTATTATTATTATTATTATTATTATTATTATTAATTTGATTAATGCGTGTTTTAATTACAGAACCTAAAGATATTTCTCCTTATTTTGATTTGTTCTTCTATTTCCCTAAATTCGAAACCATCTGGTTTTGGCTGTAATTTTCTGCATATTTTTACCATTCCCAATTCACCGATTATTATAGGAAATTGTTCTGTTTTCAAGCCTATGTTCTAGATATTTCTGTTTCCATGTGTTTATATTTGAATAGTTTCTCCATTTCCTTTGTTGCTCTATTGCCACCCGATATATAGGATACATTGAGTAAGAGACATTTATTTTCTTAATGGTTTCGATAACACATATTGTGTCGATTTCCCTTAACAACCTGTTCTTTGTGATCTTGTCATGTCCCACAATATTCTTTCTTTCTTATTCCCCGAGACCTTTCCCAGTGTATATATAAACGATTTTCATAATTTCTGCATTTCATTTGTAGATACAGTGTCGTCTGTTGGGACTTACATTTTGATAAATAGACACTTCTTTTTCTATTGGTCATTGATAACAATATCCGATCGATTAACTATTGAGCTGCCTGTCTTTGTGGTTTGGCGTATCTCAGAGTATTGTCGCTTGACAATCACCAATATATTTTCTATTAGTATATATTAATGCTAGCATAATTTTCAGTATATGAAATTCCTAACACTTTTACTCCCATAAATATATCCTCTCGTGGCTTAAACTGGACAACTATTGGTATTAAAGCTGTATCGTTCCACCCAGTTCATATATTGAAGTTATACGCATTATGGTGTTTCATTATACGTTTAGGGTATGTTCAATCCTAGCAACACCTTGTCTTACTTTTAATATACAGTACATAATTACAGGTAAATTATAATTTGTATAGATGACACTCTCCAACATATATATATATATATATATATATATATATATATATATATATATATATATATAGTTATATATATATATTTAATATAGAAAAGCTTCTACAGGACTAGAACTGTTTCATTCGTGGGAAATCATCAGGAGCTTCCTGATGATTTCTCACGAATGAAACAGTTCTAGTCCTGTAGAAGCTTTTCTATATTAAATATTTATACTCTACTTTGTATTGAGTACCATACTTACTTTGGTTACCCCCGATTGAACCTGGAATAAACTCATATATATATATATATATATATATATATATATATATATATAAACAACAAGTCTATAATGTTCCCGCTTTTACTAACGACCTGTTTATGTGGGGGGTCACTTTAACGGCCTGACCTCATACTTCGGGCAGTAAGCGATATATTTACAAACTATGGGACTTTACGTCCTATAGAATGGAAATAGCTATCTGAAGACCTGATCTTTCCGTTGGAAATTATCTGAATTTCCAATCTTTTGTGAAGCGAAACCGTCGATTTAGCATTTTGGACAGGTGAATATTTAAATCGTATTTTAATTTATTTAAAAGATTGTTTAATGTTTGCTTGCTCCGCTCATCTCAATATTATAGTTCTGGTATCTCAAATTAGTACCATTGAACAACAAATGTATTATAGACACCCAAATTAAAACACACACATATATATGTGTATGTAGGTATATATATATATATATATATATATATATATATATACATACTTGGGGAGGGTCATATTTGTTTAATAATATTGCCAGAAATAATAACAGAACACACTCACTGTTTGGTTGGTTTCGCTTCTGTGTCTTTTATATCGGTTAATTTAATTTATTCGGTCCTCAATGTTACCATTGACTGACCAACGGTCAAAAATACAGAAACAATATAGACACAAACACATATATATAGTCTAACAAAGTTCTTTCGTTGCACATCTGCAACATCGTCAGTGGTGCTATTATGTTTCCTCCCGTTTTATTGTATGCCTACGCCATTGAGGACCGAATAAATTAAATTAATCGATATAAAAGACACAGAAGCGAAAACCAACCAAACAGTGAGTGTGTTCTGTTATTATTTCTGGCAATATTATTACACAAATATGACCCTCCCCAAGTATAACAATATTTGTTTCGACACACGATTTCATATAAAAAACCTCGCAAAACTAATTCATCGCCGTTATATATATATATATATATATATATATATATATATATATATATATATATATATATATATATACACACATATATATATATACACACACATATATATATATATATATATATATATATATATATATATATATTTATTCGGTCCTCAATGGCATATTTAATAATCTCCCCCATCGGTTGAGATTAAATTTGGCGATATATGGCTGCGCTTTCTAGCAGCATGCCTACCCGCCGTAAGCAACCAATCACACGCTTTCTCTCTGGCTGGTACACAGCTACATAGCGATCTTAGCCATTTTTGAATCTAAATTTGGCGCGGTCGGTCTGAGAAATTAAATGTCTATTTCTGAGTTTGTCTCCTGATGATTCCTGACTCAGGGCAAGTCCATATTATTTGGATGTCCTAAACAAGGAAGAAACCATGGTAGAGATATAATTACGGTTGTGCGCATTTCTTCTAAGTTTAATTTTACTACTAATTACGTGCGGTTGACGATATATTTGATCGGATTCTGCATGCTGCCGAAGTGTTTGATAAATAATGGAACGGAGTTACCGCGAACTAGCTGCGATCAATTATTTGTCGGAGATTTCCCCGTTAGAAAATTTACTCTTAAAGCTTGCTAGATTTGATTATGTATATGGTTAATTATGCTGATTAGAAGAAGAAATAGTATATATTTTAATATCTGATTAATATATATATATATATATATATATATATATATATATATATATATATATATACATATATATATATATATATATATATATATATATATACACATACATATACCTATATACATATATATATATGTGTGTGTTTTAACATGGTGGAAACGATGGAGAACCGGATTAGATATTTCATGGTCTTTAATTCCATTTACCCTCAAGTTCGTGAGTTCAAATTCCACAGATGTTAACTGCGTTAAGCATCCATCCGTGTCTGATAAGATAAACTCCTGTAGACTAAAGTCTATTTCACCAGCCTACTTGTGGACAGCTGCCAATACAAGAAACTTTCATTTTTCTTTATTGTTGTAATTCTTTCGTGAGTAGTAGTAGTAGTAGTAGTAGTAGTAGTAGTAGTAGTAGTAGTAGTAGTAGCAGCAGCATTAGTAATAGTAGCAGGAGTTGTTTTTTGTTTGTTGTAGTCGTAGTTGATGCTATTTTCCCTGTTACTGTTGTCGCTTCCCCTACAATGGACAATATCGTTATCAGAACTTTCAATGGATATTTGCACGGAATGGAGTTAATTGATTACTTTTAATTTTACTGAAGTATTTATAGGACGGAGTGCTTTAAGGGTAGAACTGTTACCTTTACATGGGAGGTAGGACCGCTTCTATAAGTGCATGAATCTGGGAGGTGGAATATGTTGAATATAATCATAATCCTCCTGTACTTTCTTTTAACTGATCCTCTTTTACCCAAACCCAGGTTCTTTTCAGCAGACACTCGTAGACATTAAACATTTTTTTTTTAACTTGACATTACTTGGGGGAACATCATCCCAAGCTGAAGGTTTCTTCAGAGACCTGTGTAATCAGGGACTAATATTCCACAAAACAATAACATTCCCAATATTTTGTATGAATGAATCCAGACTTCATGTGGGATTTGAAGAAACGCCATATTGACATATGGCGTTTCTAGGGCATTTTTTAAACCTGGAGGAACCTATCTTCTCTCCAGGTCAGAATACAGCATGTTTCTTCCAGAGAAGGATAGAGAGAATAAGAGAATAGAAGTGAGAAAAAGGTATAGAGGAGAAAACGACCCAGTACTTAAATAAATGAAATGCAAAGTTGACCTCGGTGGCATTTGAACTCAGAGAACAGATGGTCGAAACAAAGACCATTCTATCCGACCTTCTAACGACTCTGTCAATTCACCGCCTTCAAATTATTTCATTTGCAGAGTAAAATATTTATAGTGTTATCTTGTGTGGGAACAGTAAACTGCAACAAATACATGAACTTTTTTAAAAAGAAGTTTATTAATTTTTTAGCTCCTATCGGCAATGATACAATAGAACTATGGTCGGTCAAAGGTATTCTATTTTAGCATCCACGTATGTTATATATCAGGGACTAAAATGCCAAATACAGCATACTTTTTAAACAGTGGGGTGTAGTTTATCTTCTATTTCGAGAAGGTTCGGTGATCACAAAGATGCTAGTTAGTTGGCTCGTGGAACAAATTTAACGCCGAATAGTAAACATCAACTTCATTCTCTTCGCTTGGGAAAATCAGCGAAGTCTTTTATTGTCATTTGCGATAGCGTGGAACATACATTGAAATGTTGCTTCATAGAGCTGGATATGAAATGCAGACTATAACGGAGTTAACACATATGATATAACACAAACGATAGAGAAAGTAACAGGCAGAATGACGCCATGCTAGACATGATATAACATCCTACGATGGTATGGTGAGATACAATAGAATATAAATGATGCAAAAGTTAGACTATAAAACTGCGCGATTATGCAATATTCGGTAATAAACAACAGCATTGATACAGTTATGGACGCTCAAGGAATGGTGATGTATAAAGCTACGTTAAGGTTACATGGTCCCTAAACTACAATATAACTCCATGTTTATATATGTGTGTGTGTGTGTGTATATATGTGTGCCTGTTTGTGTATGTGTGTATGTGTATGTATGTCTTTGTGCCTGATTGTGTGTGCCTGTCTTTGAGTGTGCATGTGTATGTGCGTGTGTGTGTCTGTGTGTATGTGTATGCATATATGTTTGTGAGTGCGTGTGTATGTGCATGTGGGTGAGCTTTAGAAAGAGATAATAGGTGGCGAGAGAGGTCTTCATTATATTCGTATCCATTTGTCTCGGTATCTATCAGTATATTTATAAACACACCCACAACCCCTTTCCCTACACATGCACACATACATGCTTCTGTATAGGGATATGTATATATATATATATATATATATTCTTGATGATTTCTAATGATTCTTGATGATTCCTGATGATTTCTAATGAATGAAACAGTTCTAGTCCTGTAGAATCTCATCTATATTAAAACTTTTATACTCTGCTATGTATTGAGTACCTTACTTACTGTGGTTACCTCCGATTCAACCCGGAATAACGTATATATATATATATATATGTGTGTGTATGTGTGTGTGTGTGTGTGTGTATATATATACAACTATGATAACTATAAAACAAAAAATATGTATTTTATTGATTATAATAAATGCTTGTAAACATATTTAATGTCAGACTTTTATTATTTTGCGCATAATATCAGATGTTTACATAAAACGAAAATATCACAAATTTATTAATTTCATAATATATATGATGTGGTACACATTGTTTGTAGTTGTATATCACTAAGTAATGTGTGAATATTGATATAATGTGGTAAGATACTTTACATACATTAGAAAGAAGCAGATGTTTCATATTGAAGCTGACTTTACTGGAATTGGCATAAAATCCTGATATTTTTGTTTGGTGGATTCTAGTTGAATTTTTATCTTGTGATATAATATTGATATAAGTTAAACTCTGTTCTAAGCCGAAGGTCATCAGGCCGGTGCTAATCCCCGGTTTTCTTGGCATTAAGCGACAGAGAGTACAAGACTCCCCTCTCTCCCTGGACAGGGTGCTAGTCTATCGCAGGGGTAACTCCCCAGCAACTGCTGGTATTCATCTAAGCTAAGTGTACTGGAGCAATCAACGTGCAATAAAGTGTTTTACTCAAGAACACAACGCAGGAATATATATATTATATGTTTTTTACATATCAACATATTTTACATATCAACATATTTTACATACTAACATATTTTACATACGAACATATTTTACATACTAACATATTTTACATACTAACATATTTTACATATTAACATATTTTACATATTAACATATTTTACATATTAACATATAATATATTTACATATTTAGATCTCTCTGTATATATATCATTATGTCAGGTCAGGCTTTTGAAGGTATGGCCGAAGAGGTTGGGAATGTGCGTTAGACTTGAGGGGCAAAATATTATTTTTGTGACTCCAGTCCTCTTTCTTTTTTGTCACACCTCGTACAATGAACGTATGAGTGATAATACACTTTTAAGGGGTGAGATGACTCGTCAGTGCTGGCGTGTTTGAACAGGAAAAGGTGAGTGGTGTCTCCATTAAAGATTTGAATACCTGTTTTAAAATACCATTGATCCAAGGAGGAGATGTAGAAGAAACATTGCATCAAAGACAATGGTGTTATTTAATTGTGTAGGAAGAAAATTGCAAAGATATACTTTTAATAAATCATATTTAATACAGAGAAAAGC
The DNA here is from genome assembly GCA_964016885.1 of Eledone cirrhosa. NCBI lineage: Eukaryota > Metazoa > Mollusca > Cephalopoda > Octopoda > Eledonidae > Eledone > Eledone cirrhosa. The sequence continues at coordinate 74,234,417 of OZ024747.1, forward strand.
AATGTGATGCAACCCGATTTACATGGCTTAAAAAGCAGGCGATACTCTGCACTAGCTTACCTCAATTAAATGATGTTACCTATCTTGTACGTAGATTCATATCTGTTATTCGATTAAATATATAACAATCTCCACTTGTTAGCTGCAACATTTGCCCACTGGCTATGAAGACTTCGTGAAGATAAATGTCTCATTTGTATAAATTTTGTATGAATCTCTAGTGACTAGAGACTAGAAATCTGACTTGTTTATGTCTAGTTGTTGCTATAATCCTGTAAAAATGGCCTCAGTATCCTGTATATTCGAAATTAAGCTAGAAATAATAAGATTCTGATAGTTAATCCAATGACAGGCAATAATCACTTTCCTACGAAAATTTCTCTGGATGATTCATTTCAGAAATATTTCTTATTTCAATTATTGTATTTAAAAAATGTATACAGCAAATTAACGAATAATGTTTTATATTTCCTTTTCTTTTTTAATATTAATGATGAAACTATTTTATTTCAAAATACCCAAATATATTCCTAGGATAAAATGACATAAAAATAATAAAGAATTTAATAGATATAGAAAAAGAAAAAAGTATTGGAAAGCACTATAAATGCCATAAATGTGAGGAAAAGAAGGGAAAGAGCAAGGACTGTCACACGTTTGGCAAATAAAGAATCATTTTGACAATAACGATTTCTTTCGTAATAGTGATGATGATAGTAATCATGATGACGATAACTGATGAAAAGTTATGGAAGAAGTGAGGAAAGATAGAAAGTATGAATGAATGAATGAATGAATGCATGAAAGAAAGAAAGAAAGAAAGAAAGAAGGCAAACTATGGTTTGAAGGCAAATTTGAAGATATGATTTGAATTGTTAATTACAGCAGAATATTAGAGAATGCAAGTAAAACATAACCGAGGAGACAAGCTTGTTGTGGTTTACAATTCATTTAGTAAAAGTGGAAGGCTGTGTGTTTAAGAAGTTCACTTCTAACTACCTGGCTTCGACTTCGATATCATAGACTGATAATAGACTGATTATGATACTATAGACTGATTGTAGACTGATTATGATATTATAGACTGATTATGAAAGAGTGATGCTAAGGCTGTGAAATATGGCCAGCATTAATTTCAATTTTTCTTATTAATAACTGCTTTGTTTCTTTCCAGGGATTATATTGAACAATAAACCTCATCTGGTCATTTCATGAGAGTATCTTGGTCAGACTATGAACTTTTCAGCCTAAGAAGTATTGGTGATAGAACTGTTAAAATTTTCATGCCTTAAGTTCAACTTCTCTTATTAAAAGTGCCTTGTCTATTCCAGCAATACAACGGGCCACAACAGGACAGCCAGTAACCAGCAATACAACAGGCCACAACAGGAGAGCCAGTAACCAGCAATACAACAGGCCACAACAGGACAGCCAGTAACCAGCAATACAACAGGCCACAACAGGACAGCCAGTAACCACTAATACAACAGGCCACAACAGGAGAGCCAGTAACCACTAATACAACGGGCCACAACAGGACAGCCAGTAACCAGCAATACAACAGGCCACAACAGGACAGCCAGTAACCAGCAATACAACAGGCCACAACAGGACAGCCAGTAACCAGCAATACAACAGGTCACAACAGGACAGCCAGTAACCACTAATACAACAGGCCACAACAGGACAGCCAGTAACCAGCAATACAACAGGCCACAACAGGACAGCCAGTAACCAGCAATACAACAGGTCACAACAGGACAGCCAGTAACCACTAATACAACAGGCCACAACAGGACAGCCAGTAACCAGCAATACAACAGGCCACAACAGGACAGCCAGTAACCAGCAATACAACAGGCCACAACAGGACAGCCAGTAACCACTAATACAACAGGCCACAACAGGACAGCCAGTAACCAGCAATACAACAGGTCACAACAGGACAGCCAGTAACCAGCAATACAACAGGTCACAACAGGACAGCCAGTAACCAGCAATACAACAGGCCACAACAGGACAGCCAGTAACCAGCAATACAACAGGCCACAACAAGAGAGCCAGTAACCAGCAATACAACAGGCCACAACAGGACAGCCAGTAACCAGCAATACAACAGGCCACAACAGGACAGCCAGTAACCAGCAATACAACAGGTCACAACAGGACAGCCAGTAACCAGCAATACAACAGGTCACAACAGGACAGCCAGTAACCACTAATACAACAGGCCACAACAGGACAGCCAGTAACCAGCAATAAAACAGGCCACATCAGGACAGCCAGTAACCAGCAATACAACAGGTCACAACAGGACAGCCAGTAACCAGCAATACAACAGGCCACAACAGGACAGCCAGTAACCACTAATACAACAGGCCACAACAGGACAGCCAGTAACCAGCAATACAACAGGCCACAACAGGACAGCCAGTAACCAGCAATACAACAGGCCACAACAGGACAGCCAGTAACCAGCAATACAACAGGCCACAACAGGACAGCCAGTAACCACTAATACAACAGGCCACAACAGGACAGCCAGTAACCAGCAATACAACAGGCCACAACAGGACAGCCAGTAACCACTAATACAACGGGCCACAACAGGACAGCCAGTAACCAGCAATACAACAGGCCACAACAGGAGAGCCAGTAACCAGCAATACAACAGGCCACAACAGGACAGCCAGTAACCACTAATACAACAGGCCACAACAGGACAGCCAGTAACCAGCAATACAACAGGCCACAACAGGACAGCCAGTAACCAGCAATACAACAGGCCACAACAGGACAGCCAGTAACCACTAATACAACGGGCCACAACAGGACAGCCAGTAACCAGCAATACAACAGGCCACAACAGGACAGCCAGTAACCAGCAATACAACAGGCCACAACAGGACAGCCAGTAACCACTAATACAACGGGCCACAACAGGACAGCCAGTAACCAGCAATACAACAGGCCACAACAGGACAGCCAGTAACCACTAATACGACAGGCCACAACAGGACAGCCAGTAACCACTAATACAACAGGCCACAACAGGACAGCCAGTAACCAGCAATACAACAGGCCACAACAGGAGAGCCAGTAACCAGCAATACAACAGGCCACAACAGGACAGCCAGTAACCACTAATACAACAGGCCACAACAGGACAGCCAGTAACCAGCAATACAACGGGCCACAACAGGACAGCCAGTAACCAGCAATACAACAGGCCACAACAGGAGAGCCAGTAACCAGCAATACAACAGGCCAGAACAGGACAGCCAGTAACCAGCAATACAACAGGCCACAACAGGACAGCCAGTAACCAGCAATACAACAGGCCACAACAGGACAGCCAGTAACCAGCAATACAACAGGCCACAACAGGACAGACAGTAACCAGCAATACAACAGGCCACAACAAGAGAGCCAGTAACCAGCAATACAACAGGCCACAACAGGACAGCCAGTAACCAGCAATACAACAGGCCACAACAGGACAGCCAGTAACCAGCAATACAACAGGCCACAACAGGACAGCCAGTAACCACTAATACAACAGGCCACAACAGGACAGCCAATAACCAGCATTACAACAGGCCACAACAGGACAGCCAGTAACCAGCAATACAACAGGCCACAACAGGACAGCCAGTAACCAGCAATACAACAGGCCACAACAGGACAGCCAGTAACCAGCAATACAACAGGCCACAACAAGAGAGCCAGTAACCAGCAATACAACAGGCCACAACAGGACAGCCAGTAACCAGCAATACAACAGGCCACAACAGGACAGCCAGTAACCACTAATACAACGGGCCACAATAGGACAGCCAGTAACCAGCAATACAACGGGCCACAACAGGACAGCCAGTAACCAGCAATACAACAGGCCACAACAGGACAGCCAGTAACCAGCAATACAACGGGCCACAACAGGACAGCCAGTAACCAGCAATACAACAGGCCACAACAGGACAGCCAGTAACCAGCAATACAACGGGCCACAACAGGACAGCCAGTAACCAGCAATACAACAGGCCACAACAGGACAGCCAGTAACCAGCAATACAACGGGCCACAACAGGACAGCCAGTAACCAGCAATACAACAGGCCACAACAGGACAGCCAGTAACCAGCAATACAACGGGCCACAACAGGACAGCCAGTAACCAGCAATACAACGGGCCACAACAGGACAGCCAGTAACCAGCATTACAACAGGCCACAACAGGACAGCCAGTAACCAGCAATACAACGGGCCACAACAGGACAGCCAGTAACCAGCAATACAACAGGCCACAACAGGACAGCCAGTAACCAGCAATACAACGGGCCACAACAGGACAGCCAGTAACCAGCAATACAACAGGCCACAACAGGACAGCCAGTAACCAGCAATACAACGGGCCACAACAGGACAGCCAGTAACCAGCAATACAACGGGCCACAACAGGACAGCCAGTAACCAGCATTACAACAGGCCACAACAGGACAGCCAGTAACCAGCAATACAACGGGCCACAACAGGACAGCCAGTAACCAGCAATACAACAGGCCACAACAGGACAGCCAGTAACCAGCAATACAACGGGCCACAATAGGACAGCCAGTAACCAGCAATACAACGGGCCACAACAGGACAGCCAGTAACCAGCAATACAACAGGCCACAACAGGACAGCCAGTAACCACTAATACAACGGGCCACAATAGGACAGCCAGTAACCAGCAATACAACGGGCCACAACAGGACAGCCAGTAACCAGCAATACAACAGGCCACAACAGGACAGCCAGTAACCACTAATACAACGGGCCACAATAGGACAGCCAGTAACCAGCAATACAACGGGCCACAACAGGACAGCCAGTAACCAGCAATACAACAGGCCACAACAGGACAGCCAGTAACCAGCAATACAACAGGCCACAACAGGACAGCCAGTAACCAGCAATACAACAGGCCACAACAGGACAGCCAGTAACCACTAATACAACAGGCCACAACAGGACAGCCAATAACCAGCATTACAACAGGCCACAACAGGACAGCCAGTAACCACTAATACAACAGGCCACAACAGGACAGCCAATAACCAGCATTACAACGGGCCACAACAGGACAGCCAGTAACCAGCAATACAACAGGCCACAACAGGAGAGCCAGTAACCAGCAATACAACAGGCCACAACAGGACAGCCAGTAACCACTAATACAACAGGCCACAACAGGACAGCCAGTAACCAGCAATACAACAGGCCACAACAGGACAGCCAGTAACCAGCAATACAACAGGCCACAACAGGAGAGCCAGTAACCAGCAATACAACAGGCCAGAACAGGACAGCCAGTAACCAGCAATACAACAGGCCACAACAGGACAGCCAGTAACCAGCAATACAACAGGCCACAACAGGACAGCCAGTAACCAGCAATACAACAGGCCACAACAGGACAGCCAGTAACCAGCAATACAACAGGCAACAACAAGAGAGCCAGTAACCAGCAATACAACAGGCCACAACAGGACAGCCAGTAACCAGCAATACAACAGGCCACAACAGGACAGCCAGTAACCAGCAATACAACAGGCCACAACAGGACAGCCAGTAACCACTAATACAACAGGCCACAACAGGACAGCCAATAACCAGCATTACAACAGGCCACAACAGGACAGCCAGTAACCAGCAATACAACAGGCCACAACAGGACAGCCAGTAACCAGCAATACAACAGGCCACAACAGGACAGCCAGTAACCAGCAATACAACAGGCCACAACAAGAGAGCCAGTAACCAGCAATACAACAGGCCACAACAGGACAGCCAGTAACCAGCAATACAACAGGCCACAACAGGACAGCCAGTAACCACTAATACAACGGGCCACAATAGGACAGCCAGTAACCAGCAATACAACAGGCCACAACAGGACAGCCAGTAACCAGCAATACAACAGGCCACAACAGGACAGCCAGTAACCAGCAATACAACAGGCCACAACAGGACAGCCAGTAACCAGCAATACAACAGGCCACAACAGGACAGCCAGTAACCAGCAATACAACAGGCCACAACAGGACAGCCAGTAACCAGCAATACAAACAGGCCACAACAGGACAGCCAGTAACCAGCAATACAACAGGCCACAACAGGACAGCCAGTAACCAGCAATACAACAGGCCACAACAGGACAGCCAGTAACCAGCAATACAACAGGCCACAACAGGACAGCCAGTAACCAGCAATACAACAGGCCACAACAGGACAGCCAGTAACCAGCAATACAACAGGCCACAACAGGACAGCCAGTAACCAGCAATACAACAGGCCACAACAGGACAGCCAGTAACCACTAATACAACAGGCCACAACAGGACAGCCAGTAACCAGCAATACAACAGGCCACAACAGGACAGCCAGTAACCAGCAATACAACAGGCCACAACAGGACAGCCAGTAACCAGCAATACAACAGGCCACAACAGGACAGCCAGTAACCAGCAATACAACAGGCCACAACAGGACAGCCAGTAACCAGCAATACAACAGGCCACAACAGGACAGCCAGTAACCAGCAATACAACAGGCCACAACAGGACAGCCAGTAACCAGCAATACAACAGGCCACAACAGGACAGCCAGTAACCAGCAATACAACAGGCCACAACAGGACAGCCAGTAACCAGCAATACAACAGGCCACAACAGGACAGCCAGTAACCAGCAATACAACAGGCCACAACAGGACAGCCAGTAACCAGCAATACAACAGGCCACAACAGGACAGCCAGTAACCAGCAATACAACAGGCCACAACAGGGACAGCCAGTAACCAGCAATACAACAGGCCACAACAGGACAGCCAGTAACCAGCAATACAACAGGCCACAACAGGACAGCCAGTAACCAGCAATACAACAGGCCACAACAGGACAGCCAGTAACCAGCAATACAACAGGCCACAACAGGACAGCCAGTAACCAGCAATACAACAGGCCACAACAGGACAGCCAGTAACCAGCAATACAACAGGCCACAACAGGACAGCCAGTAACCAGCAATACAACAGGCCACAACAGGACAGCCAGTAACCAGCAATACAACAGGCCACAACAGGACAGCCAGTAACCAGCAATACAACAGGCCACAACAGGACAGCCAGTAACCAGCAATACAACAGGCCACAACAGGACAGCCAGTAACCAGCAATACAACAGGCCACAACAGGACAGCCAGTAACCAGCAATACAACAGGCCACAACAGGACAGCCAGTAACCAGCAATACAACAGGCCACAACAGGACAGCCAGTAACCAGCAATACAACAGGCCACAACAGGACAGCCAGTAACCAGCAATACAACAGGCACAACAGGACAGCCAGTAACCAGCAATACAACAGGCCACAACAGGACAGCCAGTAACCAGCAATACAACAGGCCACAACAGGACAGCCAGTAACCAGCAATACAACAGGCCACAACAGGACAGCCAGTAACCAGCAATACAACAGGCCACAACAGGACAGCCAGTAACCAGCAATACAACAGGCCACAACAGGACAGCCAGTAACCAGCAATACAACAGGTCACAACAGGACAGCCAGTAACCAGCAATACAACAGGTCACAACAGGACAGCCAGTAACCAGCAATACAACAGGCCACAACAGGACAGCCAGTAACCAGCAATACAACAGGCCACAACAGGACAGCCAGTAACCAGCAATACAACAGGCACAACAGGACAGCCAGTAACCAGCAATACAACAGGCCACAACAGGACAGCCAGTAACCAGCAATACAACAGGCCACAACAGGACAGCCAGTAACCAGCAATACAACAGGCCACAACAGGACAGCCAGTAACCAGCAATACAACAGGCCACAACAGGACAGCCAGTAACCAGCAATACAACAGGCCACAACAGGACAGCAGTAACCAGCAATACAACAGGCCACAACAGGACAGCCAGTAACCAGCAATACAACAGGCCACAACAGGACAGCCAGTAACCAGCAATACAACAGGCCACAACAGGACAGCCAGTAACCAGCAATACAACAGGTCCACAACAGGACAGCCAGTAACCAGCAATACAACAGGCCACAACAGGACAGCCAGTAACCAGCAATACAACAGGTCACAACAGGACAGCCAGTAACCAGCAATACAACAGGCCACAACAGGACAGCCAGTAACCAGCAATACAACAGGCCACAACAGGACAGCCAGTAACCAGCAATACAACAGGCCACAACAGGACAGCCAGTAACCAGCAATACAACAGGTCCACAACAGGACAGCCAGTAACCAGCAATACAACAGGTCCACAACAGGACAGCCAGTAACCAGCAATACAACAGGCCACAACAGGACAGCCAGTAACCAGCAATACAACAGGCCACAACAGGACAGCCAGTAACCAGCAATACAACAGGCCACAACAGGACAGCCAGTAACCAGCAATACAACAGGCCACAACAGGACAGCCAGTAACCAGCAATACAACAGGCCACAACAGGACAGCCAGTAACCAGCAATACAACAGGCCACAACAGGACAGCCAGTAACCAGCAATACAACAGGCCACAACAGGACAGCCAGTAACCAGCAATACAACAGGCCACAACAGGACAGCCAGTAACCAGCAATACAACAGGCCACAACAGGACAGCCAGTAACCCAGCAAATACAACAGGCCACAACAGGACAGCCAGTAACCAGCAATACAACAGGCCACAACAGGACAGCCAGTAACCAGCAATACAACAGGCCACAACAGGACAGCCAGTAACCAGCAATACAACAGGCCACAACAGGACAGCCAGTAACCAGCAATACAACAGGCCACAACAGGACAGCCAGTAACCAGCAATACAACAGGCCACAACAGGACAGCCAGTAACCAGCAATACAACAGGCCACAACAGGACAGCCAGTAACCAGCAATACAACAGGCCACAACAGGACAGCCAGTAACCAGCAATACAACAGGCCACAACAGGACAGCCAGTAACCAGCAATACAACAGGCCACAACAGGACAGCCAGTAACCAGCAATACAACAGGCCACAACAGGACAGCCAGTAACCAGCAATACAACAGGCCACAAGCAGGACAGCCAGTAACCAGCAATACAACAGGCCACAACAGGACAGCCAGTAACCACTAATACAACAGGCCACAACAGGACAGCCAGTAACCAGCTAATACAACAGGCCAAAACAGGACAGCCAGTAACCAGCAATACAACAGGCCACAGCAGGACAGCCAGTAACCAGCAATACAACAGGCCACAACAGGACAGCCAGTAACCAGCTAATACAACAGGCCACAACAGGACAGCCAGTAACCACAATACAAACACGGCCACAACGCAGAGACAGCCAGTAACACAGCAATACAACAGGCCCACAGCAGGACAGCCCAGTAAACCAGCAATACAACAGGCCACAACAGGACAGCCTAGTAACCACTATACAACAGGCCACAACAGGGACAGCCAGTAACCAGCAATACAACAGGCACATAACAGGACAGCCCAGTAACCACGCAATACAACAGGCCACAGCAGGACAGCCCAGTAACCAGCAATACAACAGGCCACAACAGGACAGCCAGCTACACCACTAACTACAACAGGCCCACAACAGGACAGCAGTAACCAGCAATACAA
>OZ024747.1:74244303-74321803 GCA_964016885.1 Eledone cirrhosa
AATACAACGGGCCACAATAGGACAGCCAGTAACCAGCAATACAACAGGCCACAACAGGACAGCCAGTAACCAGCAATACAACAGGCCACAACAGGACAGCCAGTAACCACTAATACAACAGGCCACAACAGGACAGCCAGTAACCAGCAATACAACAGGCCACAACAGGACAGCCAGTAACCACTAATACAACAGGCCACAACAGGACAGCCAGTAACCAGCAATACAACAGGCCACAACAGGACAGCCAGTAACCAGCAATACAACAGGCCACAACAGGACAGCCAGTAACCACTAATACAACAGGCCACAACAGGACAGCCAGTAACCAGCATACAACAGGCCACAACAGGACAGCCAGTAACCAGCAATACAACAGGCCACAACAGGACAGCCAGTAACCAGCAATACAACAGGCCACAACAGGACAGCCAGTAACCACTAATACAACAGGCCACAACAGGACAGCCAGTAACCAGCAATACAACAGGCCACAACAGGACAGCCAGTAACCAGCAATACAACAGGCCACAACAGGACAGCCAGTAACCAGCAATACAACAGGCCACAACAGGACAGCCAGTAACCAGCAATACAACAGGCCACAACAGGACAGCCAGTAACCACTAATACAACAGGCCACAACAGGACAGCCAGTAACCAGCAATACAACAGGCCACAACAGGACAGCCAGTAACCAGCAATACAACAGGCCACAACAGGACAGCCAGTAACCAGCAATACAACAGGCCACAACAGGACAGCCAGTAACCAGCAATACAACAGGCCACAACAGGACAGCCAGTAACCAGCAATACAACAGGCCACAACAGGACAGCCAGTAACCAGCAATACAACAGGCCACAACAGGACAGCCAGTAACCAGCAATACAACAGGCCACAACAGGACAGCCAGTAACCAGCAATACAACAGGCCACAACAGGACAGCCAGTAACCAGCAATACAACAGGCCACAACAGGACAGCCAGTAACCAGCAATACAACAGGCCACAACAGGACAGCCAGTAACCACTAATACAACAGGCCACAACAGGACAGCCAGTAACCAGCAATACAACAGGCCACAACAGGACAGCCAGTAACCAGCAATACAACAGGCCACAACAGGACAGCCAGTAACCAGCAATACAACAGGCCACAACAGGACAGCCAGTAACCAGCAATACAACAGGCCACAACAGGACAGCCAGTAACCAGCAATACAACAGGCCACAACAGGACAGCCAGTAACCAGCAATACAACAGGCCACAACAGGACAGCCAGTAACCAGCAATACAACAGGCCACAACAGGACAGCCAGTAACCAGCAATACAACAGGCCACAACAGGACAGCCAGTAACCAGCAATACAACAGGCCACAACAGGACAGCCAGTAACCAGCAATACAACAGGCCACAACAGGACAGCCAGTAACCAGCAATACAACAGGCCACAACAGGACAGCCAGTAACCAGCAATACAACAGGCCACAACAGGACAGCCAGTAACCAGCAATACAACAGGCCACAACAGGACAGCCAGTAACCAGCAATACAACAGGCCACAACAGGACAGCCAGTAACCAGCAATACAACAGGCCACAACAGGACAGCCAGTAACCAGCAATACAACAGGCCACAACAGGACAGCCAGTAACCAGCAATACAACAGGCCACAACAGGACAGCCAGTAACCAGCAATACAACAGGCCACAACAGGACAGCCAGTAACCAGCAATACAACAGGCCACAACAGGACAGCCAGTAACCAGCTAATACAACAGGCCACAACAGGACAGCCAGTAACCAGCAATACAACAGGCCACAACAGGACAGCCAGTAACCAGCAATACAACAGGCCACAACAGGACAGCCAGTAACCAGCAATACAACAGGCCACAACAGGACAGCCAGTAACCAGCAATACAACAGGCCACAACAGGACAGCCAGTAACCAGCAATACAACAGGCCACAACAGGACAGCCAGTAACCAGCAATACAACAGGCCACAACAGGACAGCCAGTAACCAGCAATACAACAGGCCACAACAGGACAGCCAGTAACCAGCAATACAACAGGCCACAACAGGACAGCCAGTAACCAGCAATACAACAGGCCACAACAGGACAGCCAGTAACCAGCAATACAACAGGCCACAACAGGACAGCCAGTAACCAGCAATACAACAGGCCACAACAGGACAGCCAGTAACCAGCAATACAACAGGCCACAACAGGACAGCCAGTAACCAGCAATACAACAGGCCACAACAGGACAGCCAGTAACCAGCAATACAACAGGCCACAACAGGACAGCCAGTAACCAGCAATACAACAGGCCACAACAGGACAGCCAGTAACCAGCAATACAACAGGCCACAACAGGACAGCCAGTAACCAGCAATACAACAGGCCACAACAGGACAGCCAGTAACCAGCAATACAACAGGCCACAACAGGACAGCCAGTAACCAGCAATACAACAGGCCACAACAGGACAGCCAGTAACCAGCAATACAACAGGCCACAACAGGACAGCCAGTAACCAGCAATACAACAGGCCACAACAGGACAGCCAGTAACCAGCAATACAACAGGCCACAACAGGACAGCCAGTAACCAGCAATACAACAGGCCACAACAGGACAGCCAGTAACCAGCAATACAACAGGCCACAACAGGACAGCCAGTAACCAGCAATACAACAGGCCACAACAGGACAGCCAGTAACCAGCAATACAACAGGCCACAACAGGACAGCCAGTAACCAGCAATACAACAGGCCACAACAGGACAGCCAGTAACCAGCAATACAACAGGCCACAACAGGACAGCCAGTAACCAGCAATACAACAGGCCACAACAGGACAGCCAGTAACCAGCAATACAACAGGCCACAACAGGACAGCCAGTAACCAGCAATACAACAGGCCACAAACAGGACAGCCAGTAACCAGCAATACAACAGGCCACAACAGGACAGCCAGTAACCAGCAATACAACAGGCCACAACAGGACAGCCAGTAACCAGCAATACAACAGGCCACAACAGGACAGCCAGTAACCAGCAATACAACAGGCCACAACAGGACAGCCAGTAACCAGCAATACAACAGGCCACAACAGGACAGCCAGTAACCAGCAATACAACAGGCCACAACAGGACAGCCAGTAACCAGCAATACAACAGGCCACAACAGGACAGCCAGTAACCACTAATACAACAGGCCACAACAGGACAGCCAGTAACCAGCAATACAACAGGCCACAACAGGACAGCCAGTAACCAGCAATACAACAGGCCACAACAGGACAGCCAGTAAACAGCAACACAGCAGGTCACAACAGGACAGCCAGTAACCAGCAATACAACAGGCCACAACAGGACAGCCAGTAACCAGCAATACAACAGGCCACATCAGGACAGCCAGTAACCAGCAATACAACAGGCCACAACAGGACAGCCAGTAACCAGCAATACAACAGGCCACAACAGGACAGCCAGTAACCAGCAATACAACAGGCCACATCAGGACAGCCAGTAAACAGCAACACAGCAGGTCACAACAGGACAGCCAGTAACCAGCAATACAACAGGCCACAACAGGACAGCCAGTAACCAGCAATACAACAGGCCACAACAGGACAGCCAGTAACCAGCAATACAACAGGCCACAACAGGACAGCCAGTAACCAGCAATACAACAGGCCACAACAGGACAGCCAGTAACCAGCAATACAACAGGCCACAACAGGACAGCCAGTAACCAGCAATACAACAGGCCACAACAGGACAGCCAGTAACCAGCAATACAACAGGCCACAACAGGACAGCCAGTAACCACTAATACAACAGGCCACAACAGGACAGCCAGTAACCAGCAATACAACAGGCCACAACAGGACAGCCAGTAACCAGCAATACAACAGGGCCACAACAGGACAGCCAGTAACCAGCAATACAACAGGGCCACAACAGGACAGCCAGTAACCAGCAATACAACAGGCCACAACAGGACAGCCAGTAACCACAATACAACAGGCCACAACAGGACAGCCAGTAACCAGCAATACAACAGGCCACAACAGGACAGCCAGTAACCAGCAATACAACAGGCCACAACAGGACAGCCAGTAACCAGCAATACAACAGGCCACAACAGGACAGCCAGTAACCACTAATACAACGGGCCACAACAGGACAGCCAGTAACCAGCAATACAACAGGCCACAACAGGACAGCCAGTAACCAGCAATACAACAGGCCACAACAGGACAGCCAGTAACCACTAATACAACAGGCCACAACAGGACAGCCAGTAACCAGCTAATACAACAGGCCACAACAGGACAGCCAGTAACCAGCAATACAACAGGCCACAACAGGACAGCCAGTAACCACTAATACAACAGGCCACAACAGGACAGCCAGAAACCAGCAATACAACAGGCCACAACAGGACAGCCAGTAACCAGCAATACAACAGGCCACAACAGGACAGCCAGTAACCAGCAATACAACAGGCCACAACAGGACAGCCAGTAACCAGCAATACAACAGGGCCACAACAGGACAGCCAGTAACCAGCAATACAACAGGCCACAACAGGACAGCCAGTAACCAGCAATACAACAGGCCACAACAGGACAGCCAGTAACCAGCAATACAACAGGCCACAACAGGACAGCCAGTAACCAGCAATACAACAGGCCACAACAGGACAGCCAGTAACCACTAATACAACAGGCCACAACAGGACAGCCAGTAACCAGCAATACAACAGGCCACAACAGGACAGCCAGTAACCAGCAATACAACAGGCCACAACAGGACAGCCAGTAACCAGCAATACAACAGGCCACAACAGGACAGCCAGTAACCAGCAATACAACAGGCCACAACAGGACAGCCAGTAACCAGCAATACAACAGGCCACAACAGGACAGCCAGTAACCAGCAATACAACAGGGCCACAACAGGACAGCCAGTAACCAGCAATACAACAGGCCACAACAGGACAGCCAGTAACCACTAATACAACAGGCCACAACAGGACAGCCAGTAACCAGCAATACAACAGGCCACAACAGGACAGCCAGTAACCAGCAATACAACAGGCCACAACAGGACAGCCAGTAACCAGCAATACAACAGGCCACAACAGGACAGCCAGTAACCAGCAATACAACAGGCCACAACAGGACAGCCAGTAACCAGCAATACAACAGGCCACAACAGGACAGCCAGTAACCAGCAATACAACAGGCCACAACAGGACAGCCAGTAACCACTAATACAACAGGCCACAACAGGACAGCCAGTAACCACTAATACAACAGGCCACAACAGGACAGCCAGTAACCAGCAATACAACAGGCCACAACAGGACAGCCAGTAACCACTAATACAACAGGCCACAACAGGACAGCCAGTAACCAGCAATACAACAGGCCACAACAGGACAGCCAGTAACCAGCAATACAACAGGCCACAACAGGACAGCCAGTAACCAGCAATACAACAGGCCACAACAGGACAGCCAGTAACCACTAATACAACAGGCCACAACAGGACAGCCAGTAACCAGCAATACAACAGGCCACAACAGGACAGCCAGTAACAACTAATACAACGGGCCACAACAGGACAGCCAGTAACCAGCAATACAACAGGCCACAACAGGACAGCCAGTAACCAGCAATACAACAGGCCACAACAGGAGAGCCAGTAACCACTAATACAACGGGCCACAACAGGACAGCCAGTAACCAGCAATACAACAGGCCACAACAGGACAGCCAGTAACCACTAATACAACAGGCCACAACAGGAGAGCCAGTAACCACTAATACAACAGGCCACAACAGGACAGCCAGTAACCAGCAATACAACAGGCCACAACAGGACAGCCAGTAACCAGCAATACAACAGGCCACAACAGGACAGCCAGTAACCAGCAATACAACAGGCCACAACAGGAGAGCCAGTAACCACTAATACAACGGGCCACAACAGGACAGCCAGTAACCAGCAATACAACAGGCCACAACAGGACAGCCAGTAACCAGCAATACAACAGGCCACAACAGGACAGCCAGTAACCACTAATACAACGGGCCACAACAGGACAGCCAGTAACCAGCAATACAACAGGCCACAACAGGACAGCCAGTAACCACTAATACAACGGGCCACAACAGGACAGCCAGTAACCAGCAATACAACAGGCCACAACAGGACGGCCAGTAACCACTAATACAACAGGCCACAACAGGACGAGCCAGTAACCACTAATACAACAGGCCACAACAGGACAGCCAGTAACCAGCAATACAACAGGCCACAACAGGACAGCCAGTAACCAGCAATACAACAGGCCACAACAGGACAGCCAGTAACCAGCAATACAACAGGCCACAACAGGAGAGCCAGTAACCACTAATACAACGGGCCACAACAGGACAGCCAGTAACCAGCAATACAACAGGCCACAACAGGACAGCCAGTAACCAGCAATACAACAGGCCACAACAGGACAGCCAGTAACCAGCAATACAACAGGCCACAACAGGACAGCCAGTAACCACTAATACAACGGGCCACAACAGGACAGCCAGTAACCAGCAATACAACAGGCCACAACAGGACAGCCAGTAACCAGCAATACAACAGGCCACAACAGGACAGCCAGTAACCAGCAATACAACAGGCCACAACAGGACAGCCAGTAACCACTAATACAACAGGCCACAACAGGACAGCCAGTAACCAGCAATACAACAGGCCACAACAGGACAGCCAGTAACCAGCAATACAACAGGCCACAACAGGAGAGCCAGTAACCACTAATACAACAGGCCACAACAGGACAGCCAGTAACCAGCAATACAACAGGCCACAACAGGACAGCCAGTAACCAGCAATACAACAGGCCACAACAGGACAGCCAGTAACCAGCAATACAACAGGCCACAACAGGACAGCCAGTAACCAGCAATACAACAGGCCACAACAGGACAGCCAGTAACCAGCAATACAACAGGCCACAACAGGACAGCCAGTAACCAGCAATACAACAGGCCACAACAGGACAGCCAGTAACCAGCAATACAACAGGCCACAACAGGACAGCCAGTAACCAGCAATACAACAGGCCACAACAGGACAGCCAGTAACCAGCAATACAACAGGCCACAACAGGAGCAGCCAGTAACCAGCTAATACAACAGGCCACAACAGGAGAGCCAGTAACCAGCAATACAACAGGCCACAACAGGACAGCCAGTAACCAGCAATACAACAGGCCACAACAGGACAGCCAGTAACCAGCAATACAACAGGCCACAATAGGACAGCCAGTAAGCAGCAATACAACAGGCCACAACAGGACAGCCAGTAACCAGCAATACAACAGGCCACAACAGGACAGCCAGTAACCAGCAATACAACAGGCCACAACAGGACAGCCAGTAAGCAGCAATACAACAGGCCACAACAGGACAGCCAGTAACCAGCAATACAACAGGCCACAATAGGACAGCCAGTAAGCAGCAATACAACAGGCCACAACAGGACAGCCAGTAACCAGCAATACAACAGGCCACAACAGGACAGCCAGTAACCAGCAATACAACAGGCCACAACAGGACAGCCAGTAACCAGCAATACAACAGGCCACAACAGGACAGCCAGTAACCAGCAATACAACAGGCCACAACAGGACAGCCAGTAACCAGCAATACAACAGGCCACAATAGGACAGCCAGTAAGCAGCAATACAACAGGCCACAACAGGACAGCCAGTAACCAGCAATACAACAGGCCACAACAGGACAGCCAGTAACCAGCAATACAACAGGCCACAACAGGACAGCCAGTAACCAGCAATACAACAGGCCACAACAGGACAGCCAGTAACCAGCAATACAACAGGCCACAACAGGACAGCCAGTAACCAGCAATACAACAGGCCACAACAGGACAGCCAGTAACCAGCAATACAACAGGCCACAATAGGACAGCCAGTAAGCAGCAATACAACAGGCCACAACAGGACAGCCAGTAAGCAGCAATACAACAGGCCACAACAGGACAGCCAGTAACCAGCAATACAACAGGCCACAACAGGACAGCCAGTAACCAGCAATACAACAGGCCACAACAGGACAGCCAGTAACCAGCAATACAACAGGCCACAACAGGACAGCCAGTAACCAGCAATACAACAGGCCACAATAGGACAGCCAGTAAGCAGCAATACAACAGGCCACAACAGGACAGCCAGTAACCAGCAATACAACAGGCCACAACAGGACAGCCAGTAACCAGCAATACAACAGGCCACAACAGGACAGCCAGTAACCAGCAATACAACAGGCCACAACAGGACAGCCAGTAACCAGCAATACAACAGGCCACAACAGGACAGCCAGTAACCAGCAATACAACAGGCCACAACAGGACAGCCAGTAACCAGCAATACAACAGGCCACAACAGGACAGCCAGTAACCAGCAATACAACAGGCCACAACAGGACAGCCAGTAACCAGCAATACAACAGGCCACAACAGGACAGCCAGTAACCAGCAATACAACAGGCCACAACAGGACAGCCAGTAACCAGCAATACAACAGGCCACAACAGGACAGCCAGTAACCACTAATACAACAGGCCACAACAGGACAGCCAGTAACCACTAATACAACAGGCCACAACAGGACAGCCAGTAACCAGCAATACAACAGGCCACAACAGGACAGCCAGTAACCACTAATACAACAGGCCACAACAGGACAGCCAGTAACCACTAATACAACAGGCCACAACAGGACAGCCAGTAACCAGCAATACAACAGGCCACAACAGGACAGCCAGTAACCAGCAATACAACAGGCCACAATAGGACAGCCAGTAACCAGCAATACAACAGGCCACAACAGGACAGCCAGTAACCAGCAATACAACAGGCCACAACAGGACAGCCAGTAACCAGCAATACAACAGGCCACAACAGGACAGCCAGTAACCACTAATACAACAGGCCACAACAGGACAGCCAGTAACCAGCAATACAACAGGCCACAATAGGACAGCCAGTAACCAGCAATACAACAGGCCACAACAGGACAGCCAGTAACCAGCAATACAACAGGCCACAACAGGACAGCCAGTAACCAGCAATACAACAGGCCACAACAGGACAGCCAGTAACCAGCAATACAACAGGCCACAACAGGACAGCCAGTAACCAGCAATACAACAGGCCACAACAGGACAGCCAGTAACCAGCAATACAACAGGCCACAACAGGACAGCCAGTAACCAGCAATACAACAGGCCACAACAGGACAGCCAGTAACCACTAATACAACAGGCCACAACAGGACAGCCAGTAACCACTAATACAACAGGCCACAACAGGACAGCCAGTAACCAGCAATACAACAGGCCACAACAGGACAGCCAGTAACCAGCAATACAACAGGCCACAACAGGACAGCCAGTAACCAGCAATACAACAGGCCACAACAGGACAGCCAGTAACCAGCAATACAACAGGCCACAACAGGACAGCCAGTAACCAGCAATACAACAGGCCACAACAGGACAGCCAGTAACCACTAATACAACAGGCCACAACAGGACAGCCAGTAACCAGCAATACAACAGGCCACAACAGGACAGCCAGTAACCACTAATACAACAGGCCACAACAGGACAGCCAGTAACCAGCAATACAACAGGCCACAACAGGACAGCCAGTAACCAGCAATACAACAGGCCACAACAGGACAGCCAGTAACCAGCAATACAACAGGCCACAACAGGACAGCCAGTAACCAGCAATACAACAGGCCACAACAGGACAGCCAGTAACCACTAATACAACAGGCCACAACAGGACAGCCAGTAACCAGCAATACAACAGGCCACAACAGGACAGCCAGTAACCACTAATACAACAGGCCACAACAGGACAGCCAGTAACCAGCAATACAACAGGCCACAACAGGACAGCCAGTAACCAGCAATACAACAGGCCACAACAGGACAGCCAGTAACCAGCAATACAACAGGCCACAACAGGACAGCCAGTAACCAGCAATACAACAGGCCACAACAGGACAGCCAGTAACTAGCAATACAACAGGCCACAACAGGACAGCCAGTAACCAGCAATACAACAGGCCACAATAGGACAGCCAGTAAGCAGCAATACAACAGGCCACAACAGGACAGCCAGTAACCAGCAATACAACAGGCCACAACAGGACAGCCAGTAACCACTAATACAACAGGCCACAACAGGAGAGCCAGTAACCAGCAATACAACGGGCCACAACAGGACAGCCAGTAACCAGCAATACAACAGGCCACAACAGGACAGCCAGTAAGCACTAATACAACAGGCCACAACAGGACAGCCAGTAACCAGCAATACAACAGGCCACAACAGGACAGCCAGTAACCAGCAATACAACAGGCCACAATAGGACAGCCAGTAACCAGCAATACAACAGGCCACAACAGGACAGCCAGTAACCAGCAATACAACAGGCCACAACAGGACAGCCAGTAACCAGCAATAAAACAGGCCACAACAGGACAGCCAGTAACCACTAATACAACAGGCCACAACAGGACAGCCAGTAACCACTAATACAACAGGCCACAACAGGACAGCCAGTAACCAGCAATACAACAGGCCACAACAGGACAGCCAGTAACCAGCAATACAACAGGCCACAACAGGACAGCCAGTAACCAGCAATACAACAGGCCACAATAGGACAGCCAGTAAGCAGCAATACAACAGGCCACAACAGGACAGCCAGTAACCAGCAATACAACAGGCCACAACAGGACAGCCAGTAACCACTAATACAACAGGCCACAACAGGAGAGCCAGTAACCAGCAATACAACAGGCCACAACAGGACAGCCAGTAACCAGCAATACAACAGGCCACAACAGGACAGCCAGTAAGCACTAATACAACAGGCCACAACAGGACAGCCAGTAACCAGCAATACAACAGGCCACAACAGGACAGCCAGTAACCAGCAATACAACAGGCCACAATAGGACAGCCAGTAACCAGCAATACAACAGGCCACAACAGGACAGCCAGTAACCAGCAATACAACAGGCCACAACAGGACAGCCAGTAACCAGCAATAAAACAGGCCACAACAGGACAGCCAGTAACCACTAATACAACAGGCCACAACAGGACAGCCAGTAACCACTAATACAACAGGCCACAACAGGACAGCCAGTAACCAGCAATACAACAGGCCACAACAGGACAGCCAGTAACCAGCAATACAACAGGCCACAACAGGACAGCCAGTAACCAGCAATACAACAGGCCACAACAGGACAGCCAGTAACCAGCAATACAACAGGCCACAATAGGACAGCCAGTAAGCAGCAATACAACAGGCCACAACAGGACAGCCAGTAACCAGCAATAAAACAGGCCACAACAGGACAGCCAGTAACCACTAATACAACAGGCCACAACAGGACAGCCAGTAACCACTAATACAACAGGCCACAACAGGACAGCCAGTAACCAGCAATACAACAGGCCACAACAGGACAGCCAGTAACCAGCAATACAACAGGCCACAACAGGACAGCCAGTAACCAGCAATACAACAGGCCACAACAGGACAGCCAGTAACCAGCAATACAACAGGTCACAACAGGACAGCCAGTAACCACTAATACAACAGGCCACAACAGGACAGCCAGTAACCAGCAATACAACAGGCCACAACAGGACAGCCAGTAACCAGCAATACAACAGGCCACAACAGGACAGCCAGTAACCAGCAATACAACAGGCCACAACAGGACAGCCAGTAACCAGCAATACAACAGGCCACAACAGGACAGCCAGTAACCAGCAATACAACAGGCCACAACGGGACAGCCAGTAACCAGCAATACAACAGGCCACAACAGGACAGCCAGTAACCACTAATACAACAGGCCACAACGGGACAGCCAGTAACCAGCAATACAACAGGCCACAATAGGACAGCCAGTAACCAGCAATACAACAGGCCACAACAGGACAGCCAGTAACCACTAATACAACAGGCCACAATAGGACAGCCAGTAACCAGCAATACAACAGGCCACAACAGGACAGCCAGTAACCAGCAATACAACAGGCCACAACAGGACAGCCAGTAACCACTAATACAACAGGCCACAATAGGACAGCCAGTAACCAGCAATACAACAGGCCACAACAGGACAGCCAGTAACCACTAATACAACAGGCCACAATAGGACAGCCAGTAACCAGCAATACAACAGGCCACAACAGGACAGCCAGTAACCACTAATACAACAGGCCACAATAGGACAGCCAGTAACCAGCAATACAACAGGCCACAACAGGACAGCCAGTAACCACTAATACAACAGGCCACAATAGGACAGCCAGTAACCAGCAATACAACAGGCCACAACAGGACAGCCAGTAACCACTAATACAACAGGCCACAATAGGACAGCCAGTAACCAGCAATACAACAGGCCACAACAGGACAGCCAGTAACCACTAATACAACAGGCCACAACAGGACAGCCAGTAACCAGCAATACAACAGGTCACAACAGGACAGCCAGTAACCACTAATACAACAGGCCACAATAGGACAGCCAGTAACCAGCAATACAACAGGCCACAACAGGACAGCCAGTAACCAGCAATACAACAGGCCACAACAGGACAGCCAGTAACCAGCAATACAACAGGTCACAACAGGACAGCCAGTAACCACTAATACAACAGGCCACAATAGGACAGCCAGTAACCAGCAATACAACAGGCCACAATAGGACAGCCAGTAACCAGCAATACAACAGGCCACAACAGGACAGCCAGTAACCACTAATACAACAGGCCACAACAGGAGAGCCAGTAACCACTAATACAACAGGCCACAACAGGACAGCCAGTAACCACTAATACAACAGGCCACAACAGGACAGCCAGTAACCACTAATACAACAGGCCACAACAGGAGAGCCAGTAACCAGCAATACAACAGGCCACAACAGGACAGCCAGTAACCAGCAATACAACAGGCCACAATAGGACAGCCAGTAAGCAGCAATACAACAGGCCACAACAGGACAGCCAGTAACCAGCAATACAACAGGTCACAACAGGACAGCCAGTAACCACTAATACAACAGGCCACAACGGGAGAGCCAGTAACCAGCAATACAACAGGCCACAACAGGACAGCCAGTAACCAGCAATACAACAGGCCACAACAGGACAGCCAGTAACCAGCAATACAACAGGCCACAACAGGACAGCCAGTAACCAGCAATACAACAGGCCACAACAGGACAGCCAGTAACCAGCAATACAACAGGCCACAACAGGACAGCCAGTAACCAGCAATACAACAGGCCACAATAGGACAGCCAGTAACCAGCAATACAACAGGCCACAACAGGACAGCCAGTAACCAGCAATACAACAGGCCACAATAGGACAGCCAGTAACCAGCAATACAACAGGCCACAACAGGACAGCCAGTAACCAGCAATACAACAGGCCACAATAGGACAGCCAGTAACCAGCAATACAACAGGCCACAACAGGACAGCCAGTAACCAGCAATACAACAGGCCACAACAGGACAGCCAGTAACCAGCAATACAACAGGCCACAACAGGACAGCCAGTAACCAGCAATACAACAGGCCACAACAGGACAGCCAGTAACCAGCAATACAACAGGCCACAACAGGACAGCCAGTAACCAGCAATACAACAGGCCACAACAGGACAGCCAGTAACCAGCAATACAACAGGCCACAACAGGACAGCCAGTAACCAGCAATACAACAGGCCACAACAGGACAGCCAGTAACCAGCAATACAACAGGCCACAACAGGACAGCCAGTAACCAGCAATACAACAGGCCACAACAGGACAGCCAGTAACCAGCAATACAACAGGCCACAACAGGACAGCCAGTAACCAGCAATACAACAGGCCACAACAGGACAGCCAGTAACCAGCAATACAACAGGCCACAATAGGACAGCCAGTAACCAGCAATACAACAGGCCACAACAGGACAGCCAGTAACCAGCAATACAACAGGCCACAACAGGACAGCCAGTAACCAGCAATACAACAGGCCACAACAGGACAGCCAGTAACCAGCAATACAACAGGCCACAACAGGACAGCCAGTAACCAGCAATACAACAGGCCACAACAGGACAGCCAGTAACCAGCAATACAACAGGCCACAACAGGACAGCCAGTAACCAGCAATACAACAGGCCACAAGAGGACAGCCAGTAACCAGCAATACAACAGGCCACAACAGGACAGCCAGTAACCAGCAATACAACAGGCCACAACAGGACAGCCAGTAACCACTAATACAACAGGCCACAATAGGACAGCCAGTAACCAGCAATACAACAGGCCACAACAGGACAGCCAGTAACCAGCAATACAACAGGCCACAACAGGACAGCCAGTAACCAGCAATACAACAGGCCACAACAGGACAGCCAATAACCAGCATTACAACAGGCCACAACAGGACAGCCAGTAACCAGCAATACAACAGGCCACAACAGGACAGCCAGTAACCAGCAATACAACAGGCCACAACAGGACAGCCAATAACCAGCATTACAACAGGCCACAACAGGACAGCCAGTAACCACTAATACAACAGGCCACAACAGGACAGCCAGTAACCAGCAATACAACAGGCCACAACAGGACAGCCAGTAACCAGCAATACAACAGGCCACAACAGGACAGCCAATAACCAGCATTACAACAGGCCACAACAGGACAGCCAGTAACCACTAATACAACAGGCCACAACAGGACAGCCAGTAACCAGCAATACAACAGGCCACAACAGGACAGCCAGTAACCAGCAATACAACAGGCCACAACAGGACAGCCAGTAACCAGCAATACAACAGGCCACAACAGGACAGCCAGTAACCACTAATACAACAGGCCACAACAGGAGAGCCAGTAACCACTAATACAACAGGCCACAACAGGACAGCCAATAACCAGCATTACAACAGGCCACAACAGGACAGCCAGTAACCAGCAATACAACAGGCCACAACAGGACAGCCAGTAACCAGCAATACAACAGGCCACAACAGGACAGCCAATAACCAGCATTACAACAGGCCACAACAGGACAGCCAGTAACCACTAATACAACAGGCCACAACAGGACAGCCAGTAACCAGCAATACAACAGGCCACAACAGGACAGCCAGTAACCAGCAATACAACAGGCCACAACAGGACAGCCAATAACCAGCATTACAACAGGCCACAACAGGACTGCCAGTAACCAGCAATACAACAGGTCACAACAGGACAGCCAGTAACCAGCAATACAACAGGCCACAACAGGACAGCCAGTAACCAGCAATACAACAGGCCACAACAGGACAGCCAGTAACCAGCAATACAACAGGCCACAACAGGACAGCCAGTAACCAGCAATACAACAGGCCACAACAGGACAGCCAGTAACCAGCAATACAACAGGCCACAACAGGACAGCCAGTAACCACTAATACAACAGGCCACAACAGGAGAGCCAGTAACCACTAATACAACAGGCCACAACAGGACAGCCAATAACCAGCATTACAACAGGCCACAACAGGACAGCCAGTAACCAGCAATACAACAGGCCACAACAGGACAGCCAGTAACCAGCAATACAACAGGCCACAACAGGACAGCCAATAACCAGCATTACAACAGGCCACAACAGGACAGCCAGTAACCACTAATACAACAGGCCACAACAGGACAGCCAGTAACCAGCAATACAACAGGTCACAACAGGACAGCCAGTAACCAGCAATACAACAGGCCACAACAGGACAGCCAATAACCAGCAATACAACAGGCCACAACAGGACAGCCAGTAACCACTAATACAACAGGCCACAACAGGACAGCCAATAACCAGCAATACAACAGGTCACAACAGGACAGCCAATAACCAGCAATACAACAGGCCACAACAGGACAGCCAATAACCAGCAATACAACAGGCCACAACAGGACAGCCAGTAACCACTAATACAACAGGCCACAACAGGACAGCCAGTAACCAGCAATACAACAGGTCACAACAGGACAGCCAATAACCAGCAATACAACAGGCCACAACAGGACAGCCAATAACCAGCAATACAACAGGCCACAACAGGACAGCCAGTAACCACTAATACAACAGGCCACAACAGGACAGCCAATAACCAGCAATACAACAGGACAGCCAGTAACCACTAATACAACAGGCCACAACAGGACAGCCAATAACCAGCATTACAACAGGCCACAACAGGACAGCCAGTAACCAGCAATACAACAGGCCACAACAGGACAGCCAGTAACCAGCAATACAACAGGCCACAACAGGACAGCCAATAACCAGCATTACAACAGGCCACAACAGGACAGCCAGTAACCACTAATACAACAGGCCACAACAGGACAGCCAGTAACCAGCAATACAACAGGTCACAACAGGACAGCCAGTAACCAGCAATACAACAGGCCACAACAGGACAGCCAATAACCAGCAATACAACAGGCCACAACAGGACAGCCAGTAACGACTAATACAACAGGCCACAACAGGACAGCCAGTAACCACTAATACAACAGGCCACAACAGGACAGCCAATAACCAGCATTACAACAGGCCACAACAGGACTGCCAGTAACCAGCAATACAACAGGCCACACAGGACAGCCAGTATCCACTAATACAACATGCCAACAATACAGGCAATACAGTAACCAGTAATACGTGCCACAAGCAACTACTTAATTTATTGTTAGTTATAAAGAAATAGAGTTAGCTACTCGCAGGTGTCAGCCTCTCCAACAGATGTGAGACTCTCCAACAGGTGTCAGCCTCTCCAACAGATGTGAGACTCTCCAACAGGTGTGAGACCCTCCAACAGGTGTGAGACTCTCCAACAGATGTGAGACCCTCCAACAGGTGTGAGACTCTCCAACAGGTGTGAGACTCTCCAACAGGTGTGAGACCCTCCAACAGGTGTGAGACTCTCCAACAGGTGTGAGACCCTCCAACAGGTGTGACCTCTCCAACAGGTGTGTGACCCTCCAACAGGTGTGACCTCTCCAACAGGTGTGTGACCCACCAACAGGTGTGACCTCTCCAACAGGTGTGACCTCTCCAACAGGTGTGACCTCTCCAACAGGTGTGAGACCCTCCAACAGGTGTGAGACTCTCCAACAGGTGTGAGACGCTCCAACAGGTGTGAGACCCTCCAACAGGTGTGAGACGCTCCAACAGGTGTGAGACCCTCCAACAGGTGTGAGACGCTCCAACAGGTGTGACCTCTCCAACAGGTGTGTGACCCTCCAACAGGTGTGAGACGCTCCAACAGGTGCGAGACGCTCCAACAGGTGTGACCTCTCCAACAGGTGTGAGACCCTCCAACAGGTGTGAGACTCTCCAACAGGTGTGAGACCCTCCAACAGGTGTGTGACCCTCCAACAGGTGTGAGACCCTCCAACAGGTGTGAGACGCTCCAACAGGTGTGACCTCTCCAACAGGTGTGAGACGCTCCAACAGGTGTGACCTCTCCAACAGGTGTGAGACGCTCCAACAGGTGTGAGACCCTCCAACAGGTGTGAGACTCTCCAATAGGTGTGAGACTCTCCAATAGGTGTGAGACTCTCCAATAGGTGTGAGACCCTCCAACAGTTGTGAGACTCTCCAATAGGTGTGAGACTCTCCAACAGGTGTGATACTCTCCAATAGGTGTGAGACTCTCCAATAGGTGTGAGACTCTCCAACAGGTGTGAGACTCTCCAACAGGTGTGAGACTCTCCAATAGGTGTGAGACTCTCCAACAGGTGTGAGACTCTCCAATAGGTGTGAGACTCTCCAACAGGTGTGAGACTCTCCAATAGGTGTGAGACTCTCCAACAGGTGTGAGACGCTCCAACAGGTGTGAGACCCTCCAACAGGTGTGAGACTCTCCAATAGGTGTGAGACTCTCCAATAGGTGTGAGACTCTCCAATAGGTGTGAGACCCTCCAACAGTTGTGAGACTCTCCAATAGGTGTGAGACTCTCCAACAGGTGTGATACTCTCCAATAGGTGTGAGACTCTCCAATAGGTGTGAGACTCTCCAACAGGTGTGAGACTCTCCAACAGGTGTGAGACTCTCCAATAGGTGTGAGACTCTCCAACAGGTGTGAGACTCTCCAATAGGTGTGAGACTCTCCAACAGGTGTGAGACTCTCCAATAGGTGTGAGACTCTCCAACAGGTGTGAGACTCTCCAATAGGTGTGAGACGCTCCAACAGGTGTGAGACTCTCCAATAGGTGTGAGACTCTCCAACAGGTGTGAGACTCTCCAATAGGTGTGAGACTCTCCAACTGGTGTGAGACTCTCCAACAGGTGTGAGACCCTCCAACAGGTGTGAGACTCTCCAATAGGTGTGAGACCCTCCAACAGGTGTGAGACTCTCCAATAGGTGTGAGACTCTCCAACAGGTGTGAGACTCTCCAATAGGTGTGAGACTCTCCAACAGGTGTGAGACTCTCCAATAGGTGTGAGACGCTCCAACAGGTGTGAGACTCTCCAATAGGTGTGAGACTCTCCAACAGGTGTGAGACTCTCCAATAGGTGTGAGACTCTCCAACTGGTGTGAGACTCTCCAACAGGTGTGAGTTGGGGGGGGGAGGTAGTGTCTCTAGATGGGCATGTCCCTTATATTAGCCCAGTTCAATTAACTTTTAACCAATATAATTTCTTTGTTTGCAATCAATCATTTTCAGTTTCTAATTAATTTTTTCTATTTTAATATTTTATTATTATTTTTTTTTTAAAATCATTATCAATAATCATTCACCGTATAGGGCCAACATAACAACAAAAACAACACCCTACAGCACCTTAACAACCACAACACCCTACACCACCATAACAACCACAACACCCTACACCACCATAACAACAACAACACCCTACACCACCATAACAACAACAACAACACGCTACACCACCATAACAACAACAACAACACCCTACACTACCATAACAACAACAACAACACCCTACACCAACATAACGACAACAACAACACCTTACACTACCATAACAACAAGAACAACACCCTACACCACCATAACAACAACAACAACACCCTACAGCACCATAACAACAACAACAACACCTTACACCACCATAACAACAACAACACCCTACACCACCATAACAACAACAACAACACCCTACACCACCATAACAACAACAACACCCTACACCACCATAACAACAACAACACCCTACACCACCATAACAACAACAACAACATCTTACACTACCATAACAACAACATCAACACCCTACACCACCATAACAACAACAACACCCTACACCACCATAACAACAACAACAACACCCTACACCACCATAACAACAACAACAACACCTTACACTACCATAACAACAACATCAACACCCTACACCACCATAACAACAACAACAACAACACCCTATACCACCATAACAACAACAACAACACCCTACACCACCATAACAACAACGACAACACCCTACACCACCATAACAACAACAACAACACCCTACACCACCATAACAACAACAACAACACCCTACTCCACCATGACAACAACAACAACACCCTACATCACCATAACAACAACAACACCCTACACCACCATAACAACAACAACAACACCCTACACCATCATAACAACAACAACACCCTACACCACCATAACAACAACAACAACACCCTACACCACCATAACAACAACAACAACAGCCTACACCACCATAACAACAACAACAACAACACCCAACACCACCATAACAACAACAACAACACCTTACTCGACCATAACAACAACAACAACACCCTACACCACCATAACAACAACAACAACACCCTACACCACCATAACAACAACAACAACACCTTACACGACCATAACAACAACAACAACACCCTACACCTCCATAACAACAACAACAACACCCTACACCACCATAACAACAACAACATCACCTTACACGACCATAACAACAACAACAACACCCTACACCACCATAACAACAACAACAACACCTTACACGACCATAACAACAACAACAACAGCCTACACCACCATAACAACAACAACACCCTACACCACCATAACAACAACAACAACACCCTACACCACCATAACAACAACAACAACACCCTACACCACCATAACAACAACAACAACACCTTACACGACCATAACAACAACAACAACAGCCTACACCACCATAACAACAACAACACCCTACACCACCATAACAACAACAACAACACCCTACACCACCATAACAACAACAACAACACCTTACACGACCATAACAACAACAACAACACCCTACACCACCATAACAACAACAACAACACCCTACACCAGCATAACAACAACAACACCCTACACCACCATAACAACATCAACAACACCTTACACCACCATAACAACAACAACAACACCCTACACCAGCATAACAACAACAACACCCTACACCACCATAACAACAACAACAACACCCTACACCACCATAACAACAACAACAACACCCTACACCAGCATAAAAACAACAACACCCTACACCACCATAACAACATCAACAACACCCTACACCACCATAACAACAACAACAACACACTACACCAGCATAACAACAACAACACCCTACACCACCATAACAACAACAACAACACCCTACACCACCATAACAACAACAACAACACCTTACACGACCATAACAACAACAACAACACCCTACACCACCATAACAACAACAACAACACCCTACACCAGCATAACAACAACAACACCCTACACCACCATAACAACATCAACAACACGCTACACCACCATAACAACAACGACAACACCTTACACCACCATAACAACAAGAACAACACCTTACACGACCATAACAACAACAACAACAACAACACCCTACACCACCATAACAACAACAACAACACCTTACACCACCATAACAACAAGAACAACACCTTACACCACCATAACAACAACAACAACACCTTACACCACCGTAACAACAACAACAACACCCTACACTACCATAACAACAGCAACAACACCCTACACCACCATAACAACAACAACACCCTACACCACCATAACAACAACAACAACACCTTACACCACGATAACAACAACAACAACACCCTACACCGCCATAACAACAACAACAACACCCTACACCACCATAACAACAACAACAACACCTTACACGACCATAACAACAACGACAACACCTTACACAACCATAACAACAACGACAACACCCTACACCACAATAACAACAACAGCAACACCTTACACCACCATAACAACAACAACAACACCCTACACTACCATAACAACAGCAACAACACCCTACACCACCATAACAACAACAACAACACCCTACACCACCATTACAACAACGACAACACCTTACACCACCATAACAACAACAACAACACCCTACACTACCATAACGACAGCAACAACACCTTACACAACCATAACAACAACAACAACACCCTACACCACCATAGCAACAACAACAACACCCTACACCACCATAACAACAACGACAACACCTTACACAACCATAACAACAACAACAACACCCTACACTACGATAACAACAGCAACACCTTACACCACCATAACAACAACAACACCCTACACTACCATAACAACAGAAACAACACCCTACACCACCATAACAACAACAACAACACCTTACACGACCATAACAACAACAACAACACCCTACACCACCATAACAACAACAACAACCCCTTACACCACCATAACAACAACAACAACACCCTACACCACCATAACAACAACAACAACACCTTACACCACCATAACAACAACAACAACACCCTACACCACCATAACAACAACAACAACACCTTACACGAGCATAACAACAACAACAACACCCTACACCACCATAACAACAACGACAACACCTTACACCACCATAACAACAACAACAACACCCTACACCACCATAACAACAACAACAACACCCTACACTACCATAACAACAACAGCAACACCTTACACCACCATAACAACAACAACAACACCCTACACCACCATAACAACAACAACAACACCCTACACTACCATAACAACAACAGCAACACCTTACACCACGATAACAACAACAACACCCTACACCACCATAACAACAACAACAACACCCTACACCACCATAACAACAACGACAACACCTTACACCACCATAACAACAACAACAACACCCTACACCACCATAACAACAACAACAACACCCTACACTACCATAACAACAACAACAACACCCTACACCACCATAACAACAACAACAACACCCTACACTACCATAACAACAACAGCAACACCTTACACCACGATAACAACAACAACAACACCCTACACCACCATAACAACAACAACAACACCCTAAACCACCATAACAACAACAACAACACCCTACACCACCATAACAACAACGACAACACCTTACACAACCATAACAACAACAACAACACCCTACACCACCATAACAACAACAACAACACCTTACACCACCATAACAACAACAACAACACCTTACACCACCGTAACAACAACAACAACAACACCCTACACCACCATAACAACAACAACAACACCTTACACCACCATAACAACAACAACAACACCTTACACCACCATAACAACAACAACAACACCTTACACCACCATAACAACAACAACAACACCTTACACCACCATAACAACAACAACAACACCTTACACCACGATAACAACAACAACAACACCCTACACCACCATAACAACAACGACAACACCTTACACAACCATAACAACAACAACAACACCCTACACCACCATAACAACAACAACAACACCTTACACCACCATAACAACAACAACAACACCTTACACCACCGTAACAACAACAACAACAACACCCTACACCACCATAACAACAACAACAACACCCTACACCACCATAACAACAACAACAACACCTTACACCACCATAACAACAACAACAACACCTTACACCACCATAACAACAACAACACCCTACACCACCATAACAACAACAACAACACCTTACACCACCATAACAACAACAACAACAACACCCTACACCACCATAACAACAACAACAACACCTTACACCACCATAACAACAACAACACCCTACACCACCATAACAACAACAACAACACCTTACACCACCAGAACAACAACAACAACACCTTACACCACCATAACAACAACAACACCCTACACCACCATAACAACAACAACAACACCTTACACCACCATAACAACAACAACACCCTACACTACCATAACAACAACAACAACACCTTACACCACCATAACAACAACAACAACAACACCCTACACCACCATAACAACAACAACAACACCTTACACCACCATAACAACAACAACACCCTACACTACCATAACAACAACAACAACACCTTACACCACCATAACAACAACAACACCTTACACGACCATAACAACAACAACACCCTACACCACCATAACAACAACAACAACACCTTACACCACCAGAACAACAACAACAACACCTTACACCACCATAACAACAACAACACCCTACACCACCATAACAACAACAACAACACCTTACACCACCATAACAACAACAACACCCTACACTACCATAACAACAACAACAACACCTTACACCACCATAACAACAACAACACCTTACACGACCATAACAACAACAACACCCTACACCACCATAACAACAACAACAACACCCTACACCACCATAACAACAACAACAACACCTTACACCACCATAACAACAACAACACCCTACACCACCATAACAACAACAACAACACCTTACACCACCATAACAACAACAACACCCTACACCACCATAACAACAACAACAACACCTTACACCACCATAACAACAACAACAACACCCTACACCACCATAACAACAACAACAACACCTTACACCACCATAACAACAACAACACCCTACACCACCATAACAACAACAACAACACCTTACACCACCATAATAACAACAAAAACCTACTCCACCACCATCTTCATAGTGAACATCATCATCACCATCACCATAATCACCAGCATCGCCACCATTATCCTCATCATCGATCACACTCACCATCACCTCCATCATCAACATTGCCATCATCATCACCATCGTTATTATCTTCATTACCTCCATCACAATCATCATTAGCATCATCATAATCATCAACATCGCCACCTCCATCATCATCATCGACACCTCCATCATCATCATCACCACCTCCATCATCATCATCACCACCTCCATCATCATCATCGCCACCTCCATCATCATCATCGACACCTCCATCATCATCATCGACACCTCCATCATCATCATCACCACCTCCATCATCATCATCGCCACCTCCATCATCATCATCGCCACCTCCATCATCATCATCACCACCTCCATCATCGTTATGATCATCACCATGATCATCAACATCGCCACCTCCATCATCATCATCGCCACCTCCATCATCATCATCACCACCTCCATCATCATCATCACCACCTCCATCATCATCGCCATCGCCATCACCATCATCGCCACCTCCATCATCATCATCGCCACCTCCATCATCATCATCACCACCTCCATCATCATCGCCATCGCCATCACCATCATCACCACCTCCATCATCATCATCGCCACCTCCATCATCATCATCGCCACCTCCATCATCATCATCACCACCTCCATCATCGTTATGATCATCACCATGATCATCATCATCGCCACCTCCATCATCATCATCACCACCTCCATCATCATCATCACCACCTCCATCATCATCGCCATCGCCATCACCATCATCGCCACCTCCATCATCATCATCGCCACCTCCATCATCATCATCGCCACCTCCATCATCATCATCACCACCTCCATCATCATCATCACCACCTCCATCATCATCGCCATCGCCATCACCATCATCGTTATCATCATCACCATGATCATCATCACCACCTCCATCTTCTTCATCGCCACCTCCATCATCAACATCGACACCTCCATCATCATCGCACCTCCATCATCATCATCACCACCTCCATCATTATCATCGCCATCACCATCATCGTTATCATCATCACCATGATCATCATCACCACCTCCATCTTCATCATCGCCACCTCCATCATCATTATCACCACCTCCATCATTATCATCGCCATCACCATCATCGTTATCATCATCACCATGATCATCATCCCCACCCCCAGCCTCATCATCCTTATCAACATTACTATCAAACATTAAGAGAGTATATGTTTAATTCAATCACCTGAATTAAATAGACAGGTAATCCATCAATCGACACTAGAAAAGATCAATGAGAAACTTGACACTGGAGAGATTTGAACTGAAGACGCAAAGGGATGTTACTGAATACCAAAAAGCATTATGTCTTTTACTCTACCGATTATACCAATTTACAGAGTAAATTGTCTCCTACTACAATTATCAGTACAACTACTTTATAGAGTCCCAATATAACAAACGTCAGATGGAATACCTTTCGGTGATTATCCTCTCTCTACATCCTCCCTTCTAGTCCCACTGACGAGAACTTTCTTTTTCCTCCTTACGAAGTCAAATACAACTACCCATTCTCTCTCTCTTTATTTCTCTCTCTCTCTTTCTTTCTTTCTCTTCCCCTCTCAATCGTTTTTCTCAGTCTTTCTCTCTTACTCTATTTGAACCGGGCTGTGAGAAGGGTATTGAGGGACCAATTACCACAGTATCCCGTTTCTCAAGAAATGTAGAGAGTTGAATATGACCAGAGCAATATTTTATTGTATAAAAATTGATATTACCACTAAAACCGTCGAAGGCTGATCCATCTGACATACAAAATACAAAAGATAATGGAAATTAAGAAGAAAGAAATGGGCAGCACCAAAAACACACCCCGCAATACCACATTGACAAACAATACAGAATACACCAAAAGTCTAAAGGTCACAATGATTTCCACTACAATCACTTATCACAAACATCACAGCCACAACAAGCCCCACTACCATTACTACTAGCATTGACTACATCAACAATGTTCTCGGCATCATCAACTCTACTTAACAATGTGAAATCAACTCAGACACTCTTCAATATGAAAGATTGAGACAGGGTTTTTCTATTAACGTTATATTTCAGCTTGTTATATACAAAACGAAAACTACGGCCGTCGACAATTTGTTACATTGCCAATGACTTGAATCTTATTCTATAGAAAGTTTAAACCGGAATTAGCTCAAGTGGTATTAAACAGAAGAAACTATCTTGAAAGAAAGTGTTTACATTCAGTCTCTCTCTCTCTCTCTCTCTCTCTCTCTCTCTCTCTCTCTCTCTCTCTCTCTCTCTCTCTCCTCTCTCTCTCTCTCTCTCTCTCTCTCTCTCTCTCTCTCTCTCTCATCCACACTCAGAATCTTTACATTATTAGGGATGTTTTATACATATATACATACATTACATACATTCACGCATGCACACACACACATATATGTATATATAATTATATATTTATATCTCCATCTTAATACCTATGCGTGTCTCTTCCACACATACACAGAGACCCATACTATATATATATATATATATATATATATATATATACACACACACATATATATATGTGTGTGTGTATGTGTGTGTATATATATATATATGTCTGTGTGCGTGTGTGTGTGTAGATATATGTATGTGTGTGCATGTATATATATATATATATATATATATATACATACATAAATAGAGAGAAGGAAGAAAAGAGAGAAAAATAGATATATAGTTAAATATATTTGTTTTCTTTTTAGATAGTAGACTTTGCTTTTCTAGTAAAAGAAAGGAGAAGCAATAGATTCGATCATTAGATGTTAAACAGTCTTAGTTGGAAAGATATGTTGAAATGATCTAATGAAGTTCTTCCTATATCAGACAAGAAAAACATGAAATTTGGCCAATCTTGTTCCACTTGAAGGTTTTCGTCTTAAGATAAAAATAAATGTTTGTTTTTATATTGTTTTTGTAATTGATGTTACTAAGGCTACTTTCAGTGGTTAGTTTGGAGTTTTATGGTTTTCATATTTCGATGTATTTTGATGTGTTCATATGTGCATATATTAGTATTATTATTTTTATTTTCCTCGACGTCAAGAATTTAAATGCCGTATAGTTTGAAATGACGATGAATATAATAATAATAGTAATATGATGATGATGATGATGATGATAATGATGACGATGATGACGATGACGACGACGACGATGACGACGACGACGACGACGATGACGATGACGATGACGATGACGATGATGATGATGATGATGATGATGATACTACAAGATGTCAAGTCATTGGCTTTTCGTAGTTCGAAAGGAGACATTTGTCTTGCCTGTCAATGGTTTCTCTACATTTTCCTTTAAATTAGATTTCATTTGATACTCATGTTTACGCATGTTATTTTATTTTACAAAGCTGTTCACGCTAAAAAAAGGGATCCAAAAACTAGGGGAAATGAAACGAAGAAGAAAAGGAACCAAGCAACGAAAGAAAGTGAGAGAGAGGATGGAATGTAAGGAAGTTATTCTACTTTAGTAAAGGGGCAAAGCAGAGCAAACTTAGGGCCTCAGTTGTGCCCCACAAAATTCTTTTTTCCTAAGCCAACCAATGTACAATCATCTGTATGCACTTAGTGGTTTCGTGACAACGATTTCGCCAGGTACAGTGAAGAAAAATATATTTAATTGATGAAATAATAAAAAGATGGAAACATGAAAGGTGCTGAAAAGCACTGAAATTTAAAATACGAAGCATTAATAAATTCTCTTTGTATTTTTGTGCTCCGAATACGGTACATACGTTGAATATGTTAACTGTAACTTAATTATTTCTTAGTGTTGGCTTCTTTCCAGTGCAACACTAATCGTATATCTGTTTTATAAACGTCATACAGAGCAATACACTATTCTAGTAATTCCATGTACATCAAAGAGAATATTTTATTTACGTAGAATTGTCAATTTACTACTCTTTAAATATCAGTCATTTTCGTGTGTCATTTACGCTAATATAATGGAATACAGAAACACCACTACAGCAGTATTCAGAGTTGTGATGTATATGGAACATTGTGTCTTTCTATAATGGTTTCTGATTTAGGCACAAGGCTAGCAATTTGAAGAGAGAGGTAAGTCGAATAAATCGACCAGAGTGCGTTATTGGTACTCAATTTATCGACCTCGTAAGGATAAAGGGCAAAGCTAACTTCGGCGGGATTTGAACACAGACCGTAAAAGTAAGTAACTATGTGGCATGTGTTGATGTATAATAAACATACTTAAGTCTCGCTATGGGTATTTTAGGCTGTTATAATGTCACAGCTACTCTAGCAATCACGTGACAACGACAAATTCTAGTATTTCGAGATATTTATCCAACATCAGTGATGTATGCTAAGTTAAATAAGTTAGTAGCACACACACACACACACACACACACATATATATATATATATATATGTGTGTGTATCTGTGTGTTTCGGTGCGTGTGGGTGTGCTTTTGAGCGTGCGCGTCTGTGTGAGCGTGAGTGTATTTAATTGCATTTTTTAGTGTGTGTAAGTATGTATGTGTAATTGTGTATGTATATGTATGCAACCAAAGATTGTTTACATAATAAAAACCATATGGAGCGAAAATATACTTTTAACGAATTCCATATTGCTGTGTAAGACAGAGCTTTAACTAACCCTTCACCTTCAGATCAAGTCTTTCACCATTCCACAGCAACTATTAACCTACAGAGGATAGAATATTGGGTGGGCTTGCATGAAATGTATATAGGGAATTTAGATAATATGTATATTTCAACGGCCCTTAACCCAGCAAGTTCAAAACATTTCCTGTGAAAATATGAAATAGCGTGTAGAGAAATAGTCCTAGTAACAGAATTCTTACTCTTTAAAATGTGTAAATAACACACACAATCTGAAACATAGCCACACAATCACTCTCACACACACACGTACGTATGTATATATACATGTTTGTATATATATATATATATATATATATATATATAAAAGTATATATAGAGTTAGAGAAGAACATATGGTTACGTGCATATATATATATATGTGTGTATGAGAGTGTGTTTGTGTATCCATATATGCATACACATATATATATGTGTGTGTGTCTGTGTGTTTATACACGTTTATGTAATGATTTTCATGTCACTAGGTTCAAGCAAATATTTTACACATTAAGTAGCATGTTTAAAATATTTGTTAAACTTTGCTAAACATTCACGGTGTGTATATATATTCAATATATCCCATTGCAGGATGGCAACAGATATGTAATTGTGTATACTAGAAAGTTTTGAGATTTTGTTTGCTTTCTGAATTAATATATTATTGACGAAGACAATAAATGCTATAACAGGTTTTCCACTTTACTTCCTAAATCTTTATCCGATCTGAGTAATAAATTGTTATTCTCGTTAGAAATCATTTATTTCTGATATAATGTCATCAATTCTTTAGACAATACATTTCTGTATACTTCTCTTAAAAGAATGATTCATGCCTAATTAGTGAATCATTCTAATACATTAGCAAGAAATATACAGGTATAGGGACGATAATAACTGCTTCAACGATGCTAATTACGTAAACCTGTTACCGGAAGCTTTATGCCTAATTAACAAATGTTCTCCCTCATTATCAAGGAATTTCACAACTCCGTGAGCAAATGAAGATACTATCTTAGAGCTATTGGGCATAATGAGATAGGTTGATTGGATATGTTACGTACACTGTTTTTGTCTGAATGAGCAACAATGAAAACACAGCAAAATATAACTTGTTCCATGTCATCTAAGGAAGGACAGGAAGAATGGATGTCAGAACACATTTCTTTTGAATGTCATTTTAAACAAATGAAGTTGTTGTTTCTTTGGCTGAGGAATTCTGCATAGCCAGCACTACCATGCATGAATGGATAGAAAAGCAAACTCAAAACAGCGTTAAGACTTTAATTGTGTTCTGATGAGCAATCAATAG
This sequence comes from Eledone cirrhosa, assembly GCA_964016885.1. Lineage (NCBI taxonomy): Eukaryota > Metazoa > Mollusca > Cephalopoda > Octopoda > Eledonidae > Eledone > Eledone cirrhosa. Next base: position 74,274,631 of record OZ024747.1, read on the forward strand.
GAAATAACGTGGAAACATTTATGAAGTGTACAGCCATATTAAATATTTTTGTCTGAACACTAAAGAAAGAGCACGACTTTATTGATTTGCGTGTCTTAATTTAATTCCATGTCGACCGTATTTTAAGTATTAATATTATATTAACTCTCATGTCAACGATTTTGTACTTGGTAATTTGATAAAACTTTCGCCTAGAGAATTGCTACTTATGAATTCATTCAATGATCATTGCATTTCGACCATCTGGTAAATTTCTTATCTAGCCCGAATGGAGTTAGTTTATAGAGCTCACATTAATTTATAATTATATCTTTAGTCATTGCTATGGAACAGCTAGATTCCTATACAGAATAATATTCAAATATTTCTCCACTAGAAATAGAAGAAGGATATAAAATATATTTATACTATATTACTGAGAGCACAGCAAATATCTTGTAGCACTATATTCACAAAGCAATCATTCTAAACACATATTGACCACTTGCATGTTTATGCTGTTATGTTGTTTTGTTTTTGTCTGTTTTTATTTCTACTATTGCATTTTCTTATTCCGTACGTGGCTCGCAAGGAAGTTTTCTTGTTCAGTGATTATATGCTTTAGATGCCATGACAATTTAAGGATCTCCGAAAGTGGTAGTGGAATAACCCCTGACACGTGGAGCCCTAGAGTTAAAATAAAGAATCATCCCAAAAGAGGTTGGAAAGGGATTGCTTACAATAAAGTGGAGTCTCTCAAAAGTAAACAGATAAAGGAGCATGTTAAACTGATGTTAAACATATTCGATCTACAACATAGAATATTCCAGAACAAACTTTCATGCAGTTTCTGTTAATATTTCCAGCGATCTTCGATACAGTTTCCCTTATTCCAGTTTTACTCACAAGACATAGATCGACTTGTGGCATTGAGGGAAAAAGAAGAAAACATTTGTTTCTTGTGCTATGCAGAGAAATCAAACAGGAAACACTGATTCTGAAGGGCACTTCCTTAAAACTTGTGCATACAGGCGTGTATACATATATTTGTGTGTATGTACAGACATGTGCCTGTCTATATATATATGTGTGTGTGTATGTGTGTGTGTGTATGTGTGTGTGTGTGTGTGTGTGTGTGTGTGTGTGTGCGTGTCTGTGTGTGCGTGTGTGTACGCGTGTGTGTGCGTGTGTGCGCGTGTGTGTGTGTATGGGTGTGTGTATGTGTGTGTATGTGGGTATGTGTATGTGTATGTGTGTATGTGTGTGTATGTATATGTATGTGTGTATGCGTGTGTATGTGTGTGTGTGTATGTGTGTGTGTAAGTATAAATACGTGTCTGAGTCAGTCTCAGTGCAGTGTGTATGCCTGTGTGTCTATGAGAAGATTATGTATGCATATGTGTGTATGTGAATGTGTATAGATATCTGGGTGTATATAAAAAGGGGGGAGGAGAAAGATATAACATACTAGAAAGATATAAAATACATAGAAGTATATGTCACTTAATATCGTCATGTGTAAATAATGAGTCAATGAAATTAGATCGTATGTAAATTTTATCCTATGTAAATTGACAGATATACATTCATTGATGTTGCAGTGTGTTCAATAAAATTATTATACAAATACTCCATCTCCAGGGATAATCAAACAAGTGAATGTGTAGTTCAAAAGAATATTGTAATACTATAGACACAGAAAAAATTCGTTTAAATTTTCCAACAGAAATTTCGTTGCGTAGAAGCGAATCTAGTATCTTGACAATTAAGTGATAATATATTCTCTCTAAGAATCTTCTATTAACCGGTTTAAAGATGTGTCCAACTTTTACTCATCAGGGAAAGATAGTTTAGAGCTGCTGTATTACAGTAATCAGTAAGAACAATGGCTAGAGAGATATCGATATTAAGTAATATATGAGCTATAAAACACGAAGGCGGTAGGACATGAGTTCACAAATACACAGACAGACACCCAGATACACACACAGACAGGCACAGACACACGCACACACACTCATATATATAAATATTATATATATATATATATACACATACATAAATATACATACATACCATCACGAACATTAATAATATGCACATTTGTTCGTCCATTTCAGAATAATACAAAGAGAAAATGAGCATATAATCCCATCAAGGTCGTATTTCTTTGTGGACGCTTGTATTGTGTACAAACCTTATGGTGAGAGCCCAACTAGGTGCGAAAATCCATTAAAGATCGTTATCATTTTATTTACTTTAGAGAGAAATTCATATTTTATGACATGTTTACCTGCCTACATGTAAAAATGTATATTTATGTATACATCGGTGCAGTCTTGTTAGCCCCCTGCATAATTGTTTCTCCTTTTGGCACGAGGCCAGCAATATCCAGTGCATTACTGGTACCTTATTATATCGACCCCGTTAGGATGAAAGGCAAATTAACCTCAGTTGGATTTGAACTTAGACCGTAACGAGTAGTAACTCTATGCTGCAAAGTATGGCGTCCGACCCTCTACTGATTATAACATTTTAAAACCAGAAGAACAATCATACATACATCTATACTTATATACATACACACATATATATCCATATACATACATGCATACATACATACATACATACGTACATAAATACATAAATACGTACATAAATACATACATAAATATATACATACGTACATATACACATCCATCCATACATGATGGCTGTCCCCTCGTTATCGAGTATGGCCATTGCAGGATATACCATTATTAATAATTATTAATTAATTCTATCATGCAATGCCTGTGCGTGAAGATATATTTTAAAGTGAGGAAAGACTGTGCACTGAGCCAATCCCACTCTCTGAGCGACAGTAGCTATAACCTGAAAAGAAGAAAAGATCAACATCATCAGTAACTACTGAACCGCAGGTTTTATATCGGTGTTATCCCAGTTTCCTGAGTTGCCTTCTCCTAGAAGAATGCCCTGACAAAAGCTAGGGGACCTTCACTCCTAGTGGTTTAACCGCGCGATCGGGTGTCCAGCCCGACTATTTCTATATCCCCGCGCATATACATACACATGCACCCATGTATATACACATATACATACATATGTACATGTGTATATACATATTTACACACTTTTGGATGGCCCTTGACTCTTATAAGTTCTACCGGCCTTTGTCAGGTTTTGTTTTTTGTCTTGCAGGGTGTCCAAAATCACCATCTTCTCCAAGTAAACTTGGTGGGGTTGCCGGTTTAGTCGCCGACGAGCCGACCATGCGACAGGTTGTACTGGGTTACATGTTACCAGTAGCATTCAAGAGTGACCCGACATATCCATACATGCTACATACATACATACACACATCCATACATGCTACATACATGCTACATACATACATACATACATACATACATACATACATACATACATACATACATGGTGGCTGCCAACTCGTCTTCGAGTACGGCCACTACTTTATATCCATGTAGGAGAACCCCTACCGATACGCTGAACGAGTGTGACTTTTTAGTCCAGCCAGCGACTTGAAAACTCTGGTACAAACACTACACTTGTGACAATTATTGACACATAGTGCTGGGTCCATGGTTCCATGTGAGGACAAGTGCAGAGAGATCTCCAGATATAAAGCAATGTCTGTGCCGTGAAGCTTTTATAGTGAGCAAAGGCACTGCACAAAGCCAGTCCCACTCTCTTAACCAAAATGATATTTACCAAAAAGAAGAACAAGTCAACATCATTGGATACCATCAGGGTTGCAGGTGTTATATCAGAGTTTTCCTTCTCCTAGAATTCTGCCTTGACAAAGGCTAAGGGGTCATCTCTCCCTGTGATTTTGGATGGCCATTGACTCTTAAGAGCTCCTTTGCCCTTTGACAGGTTTTGTTTTTAGTCCTGCAGGATTTCCAAAGTCACCCTCCTCACCAAGAAACCTTGGTGGGGTTGCCAGTTTAGTCGCCAACGACCCGACCATGAGACAGGTTGCACTGGGATACATGTTACCAGTAGCACCAACTGGTGACCTGACATACATACATACATACATACATACATACATACATACATACATACACACATACATACATACATACATACATACATACATACATACATACATACATACATACATACATACATACTACATACATACATGCATTTATCTAACCGAAGAACCGTTCACGTTGCTTTTTATTTTTCTCAAGTACCTACGTGTATTTAAATATAAAACCTTTCCTCCATGAAATTCAGTTTGTCTTTTAGTAGAACGGATTTCGCTCCGATTTACTAATGTTTTCTTATTCTATTTTAAAATTGTTTCTACTTTTACCTTATCTTCTCTATTTTTATCATTTTGTCTCTAGGAATCAAGTGGAATCACGAGTTCATGTAAGAAGATATGACTACTATCACGTAAGATCCACCTGGAATATTGCAGGTACGTACATTTTCTCATCCTTACATTCTACTAACCAGTGCTATTAAATCCAATGAAATATTTACTGCAATATTTCTTCTATTCAACTGCCGAATTTATTTCTTCTATTCAACTGCCGAATTTAACAACAGAAAATGTTATGCGTTAATATATATATCTGGTTTTTCAATATCCTACAATTTTATTTTACAAAGTTGTTCATACAAAAATAGAACACATTATTATTAAAGTTAAAAAAAGCTTCGATTCCCGCTGTCTCTGGTGAAAGTGTATTTTGGTTCTGTTTTCAATAACAATACTTCAGGAAGCATTTCTTTAAAAAAATGAGCTGAATTCAATTCCATTATACTTAAATTTATTATGCAATGACTATTGTCGTCCATCCAACACGAGGCATCAAAGGAACATCTACATAGAAATTTTATCTGCTAGAAACAGCAGCCAAACTATTTTCCTGAATAAGAACGTAATGTCTTAAAACATATAATGGTGAAATGACGCTTTAAATAAGGCAGTGTTAAATAACTCTGAGAAGACCATTGGTGTTAGGCTGATGGTCATTGGTCTACTCGATCAAGGTTGATCATAGTTTAAACAACAACAACATGGTCCAATTCGAACCAACGAGGAAATATATATTGTACTCGAATATATGCCTGCATGTATGTTCCTTGACTCCTGGAGGAGTCGTAGAGGCACCGTATCGATATACGGCGTTTCTAGGACATTTCGTCAAAAACCTGCTTGAGCCCATCTCCTCTCCAGACTTGAATGCAACACATTTCTCCCAAAGAAGAACAGAGAGGGAAAGAACAGAACTGAGAAACTGATATGGAGGAGGAATCGAAACCAGTATATGACTGGTAACTTTTTATCGACCTTGAGTGGATAAAAGGCTCATCCATAAATTAAAGTATCAATTATTTCGGAATACATGATACATGTTCCTAGTTTCCGCCAATGCAATAATACTTTCTCAATATTTCTCACTCATTGACGAATTATATGACCAGGAATTATTAGATTCTTTACAACAAATGCTAATTTAATGCTTCTTCTTCTTCTTCTTCTTGAGTCCTCCCTCTTTCGAGGGTGGTGCATTCATTTGGCTCTTTCTAACGGCTAGAATATACGCAGCTCGACACATCACAATCTATGATCCACGGAACCAAGGTTTAGTTCGATAAGGGTTATGTTTCACCATTTCTCAGATATTAGTCTCATCATAATTGACGTCTAATTTAAGAATAAGTTGTATTGATGCAATCACGTATGTTCTTCTTTTGTTATGGTTTTCTTTCGCCGTTTTGGGTTTTTTTTAGTTTTGCTGTTTTTAATCACAAAGAGCCACTGTTGGTGTATATATATAGATATATACATATAAGGGTTGTATATTTTCCAATAATGAACGTGACGTCGCTTTTACCCCTATTCTTACAGGGTTACATATTCTGTATTGGCTTCAACTAGGAATCGAAGACTTGTTACGAAATTTATCTGATGCGACTTTACCTTTACTCAATAATGAAAACCATTCTCTATTCATCTATATTGATTTTCCCTTTTAACATCCCATCAATTTCCATAAAAGAACATATTACTAGTCTTCAAAAAGATGAAAGGCAAAGCTGGCCGCCGATGGGATTAGAGTTGCGAATTCAAAAGTTTGAGTTTGAGAGTTTTATTACATTCAATTCAGCTCTCTGCTATATCTAACCATTACACATGTTATATTAATATACCCTGAATACCTGACTACAAACTGATTTCTATTAACAGTTAACTTCTATATTCTACAAATGAAATTAATCTTAGTATTAATCTCATATCCCTGTTATTCAGGTGTCTCACAAAACAGAGATCTTGTTGCAGGGAAATATTGCATTTTTTGTGAGCTTTTTTTCTGTTGCTACTTTTTCTCGTTTTACTCTTTCAGTTTTGTCTTTCATGTCTCTGAATTGACATAAAATCCCGTTGAACACTTCTATTATTACCTTTATTATACTTACCTATATTATATTGCATTTGTAATGAAACAACTTTTCCCCAACAAAAGCTACAATTTATATATTTATGTCCTCTTCTTTTAGTATTGCTATATTTCCTTCATAGTGAGATAAAAAAAAACTGTTTTTTGCAAGTCATATTTAAGTGAAATATTCTGTAACAAGAAAACAATGGTTTTATTGTTATTGCATCGGAGAAAACTTTGCGATATTTTACAATCCACCGAAGTCAAATTTACTTTTCATCCTGCTAGGATCGATAACATAATTACCAGTCGATATAATCAATAATTCCCTCCCCCAAATATTTCTCGCCTTGTGCTTATGTAAGATACTGTTATTGCAATGGGGTGTACGAAGGATTAATAAAATTGGAAGAGCAACCGACAAAATTACTTGCGCGCTTTAGTTGCTTTAGTTAACGTTCTGACTTGAAATCCCTCCGGGGTCGACTTTTCCTTTCATATTTAGAGATAGGGAGCCCTTTCGGTCACGAATGGATCATGGGAATTGCACCTAGAAATTCTTCCCCTCAGAGGCAAGTATGGGCAAGTTTTTTGTAGAAAACCAGCAACCACGCATGCATACCAGCTTCCCATCTTTACATCACTGATGTTGTCCAAAGGAAAAGCAAAGCCCGTTGCACACCAGTGACGTCGCGACTCATTTCTAAAGCTGAATAAAATCGAAAAAATAAAGAGTAGTAAAGAACTACTGCTTTAAGTCCCGTTACTCCCGGGGCAGTCGTTTGACATACGGTATTTCTAGGAAATTCTTATACAGCAGATATCTTCTAGAGAAGGAGAGAGAGAGTGAGAAAGAAATATAGAGAAACAATCGACCCCAGTACTAGACTGGTACTTTTTTATCGACCTTGAATGGATAAAAGGCAAAGTTGACCTCGGTGGGATTTGAACTCAGAGAGTAGAGAGCCGGAATAAATACTGTAAAACATTTTGTCTGACGTTCTAACGACTCTACCAATTCACCGCCTTTACCTCTCTACTGAAACCTTCTCACTCTTCCATAGTCTCTTTCATTCTCTTTCATTCTCTCTCACTTTCGCTCTCTCCCTCCCACTCTTTCTCTCTCTCATTCAACTGCCTTCCTCTTTTAACCTCTGAAAAAAAAAACAATCATGTACATCTTCACCCTCTACTTTCTTTCTCTCTCTCTCTTTCTCACTCTATATCATTTTCTCCATCTCCCTCTCCTTCTCTTTCTCCTTCTCTCTCTCATTCTCTCTCTCCTCTCTCTCTCTATCTCTATCAGTCTTATTATTACCTTCTACCTCATCATTTTGCCTCTTACTTCCCTCAACACGTCTTTTCTCTCACGATTTCTCTCTTTCCCCTCCGTATCAGTCATGTTCTTACCTATAACCTCATGATTTGTCCTATCAACCCCCACCCCCACCTCCACTAACATCTCAACCTTTCTACTTCTTCAATCAATTCTCCTCTCCCTTATTCTCTTTGCTTTTTGCTACTTTTATGAATAACCGTATCACAACGGATTTTCCTCTCTCTGTATCCTCATTCTCTGAAGCTATCCCATTGAAAACATTGAACAGGTAACATGAATAGCAATGGCTAATCTTCATATTTCAATATAATCAACATTCTATAGGTTTTTCTATAGTCTTTTTAATATTTCTTTGTCACATTTATCTATGTAAATTTTTATTAACGAAACAACTATTTAAAATTTGAACATTGAGCGATCTTTGAATTGTAACCAATATTTGGCAAGATGAAAGAAAATAGTTATGAATCATCATGTGTTGCATCGGGGGGGGGGGGGGGGATGAGTTGTTTCATATTTCTGATGTATGCATATACATGTAAGTATATAGAAACACATATGTAAATGGGTATAGTTACATAAATAAACAGGTAGATACACACAGACGCAAACACACACACACATGAGCATAGAAAAACATACTTATACACATACAAACACACACACACTCACACACACACACACACACACACACTCACACATACACACACACACACACACAAATATATATATATATATATATATGTGTGTGTGTGTGTGTGTGTGTGTGTATATACAAGAGAAGGAAAGAGAAGGAGAGATGATGAAGTACAATTGAGAAAAGCCTATTTCGCAGTCATTGACATATATCTAAAAGAATATGCCTTAAACAACAGACTTGCTAGAACACAGGCAGACACACAGGCAAACACACACACACACACACACACACACACACACACACACACACACACACACACTCACACATACACACACACACACACACACACACACACATACATACATATATATATTATTTAAATTTGTCGAAGTCACACTTGCCTGATAGGAACTCTACTCGATTTATTTGAATATATATATATATATATATATATGTATGTGTGTATGTGTGTGTAGGGGGGGGGTATGTATTTATGTATGTGTACGTGTACACACAATTGAGTACAAGTTGATTGGAGTGGCATGAACAGGAAAGGTTTTCGTGCAAAGAAGAAGAAGAAGAAGAAGAAGGTGGTGGTGATATATGTATATAGATATGTGTGTATGTGTGTGTGTGTGTGTGTCTGTGTGTGAGAGAGAGAGGGAGAGAGGGAGAGAGATGAAGATAGATAGCTATATATATATATATATATATATATATATATATATATATATATATATATATATATAAATTTTGAGTATAAGCTGGTTGTATACCAATACCTGAGTATGCAGGCTGGAGCACTCGACGAAGTGCGCAGGTTGGTTTGGTTACTCCGGAGTAATGTAAAATAAAATAAAATAAATAAGTCAAATGTTTAAAATTTGGCTTCGTTTATTACTGCTATATATATTTCGGTGACAGCCATCTTTGGCTGTGACCTCTTCAGGCAGTCCGAATTAGTGTGGTAGAGACGGGTACACATGTTGTTGAGGTGTTTAACTTTGTCAATACTCTGATATGCCCAGTTCCTGGTTGGGTTGTTGTTTCACTGAGGAACTGGAATCATATGAATTTAAACAAACGAATTTCAGCGTGAAAGGACATCTTCTCTCATTGGTCAGTTGTGAGAACATTCCTCAGTCAAAAGTCTATAGAAATTCTTTCTGAGGCAAGGCAATCTGTAGTGGTTGTTCTTGTTATTGTTAAGTACTTAACGATAGCAAAAACAAATACTACAGGGAGCCTCACCCCAGAAAGAATTTCTATAGACGTTTGACTGAGGAATGCTCTCAAAACTGACCAATGGGAGGAGTGATCTTACAAATGTTTATAACATTGAGATTGGGTATAACACACACACATTTTATTTGATTATTTTATTTTGTTCCTTTACCATCTTATTCCTTCTACCACTTTATCATTTTTTTTAGCTGACTCCAACACCAACACCACTACCAACATAAGCGTAGAGATCAGATGTACTTAACAATAACAAGAACAACCACTGCAGATTGCCTTGCTTCAGAAAGAATTTCTATAGACTTTTGACTGAGGAATGTTCTCACAACTGACCAATGAGAGAAGATGTCCTTTCACGCTGAAATTCGTTTGTTTAAATTCATATGATTCCAGTTCCTCAGTGAAACAACAACCCAACCAGGAACTGGGCATATCAGAGTATTGACAAAGTTAAACACCTCAACAACATGTGTACCACACTAATTCGGACTGCCTGAAGAGGTCACAGCCAAAGATGACTGTCACCGAAATATATATAGCAGTAATAAATGAAGCCAAATTTTAAACATTTGACTTATTTATTTTATTTTATTTTATTTTATATATATATATATAGGGCGGTGAATTTCTCCTCTCCTTTTGAACATGGTAGTTTCTAATTTGTGGAAGATTGTGTTGGCTTCTCCTGCAAGTGTAGCAAGCTATTACATAGAAGCTCCTTTTGTTGTGACGTCTGACTTAAATACCGTTGTGATGTTTATGAGAGAGTGTGTGAGATTGGTCACTAAGAATTATTATACAGCATTGTTTGATATTCTCTGATGAGTGAACTGTAGTGGTGGAATTTGTCGAGTTATATAGAGGAATACGACGTTCTTTAATCTTGGCTACATAATGTTTGTAGTCAAAGGAACTATAAGAAATTTATAACATGTTTAATGCATTTAGGATAAAAGAAGGATAATTAAGTTAGCTGTGTGCACCAGAAATTGTTTTGCACTTGGACGAAGGTAGAGGTTTGAATTATTTTCTGATTGTTGATTAGCTTTATATTAGTACAGGTTTAACACTTTGCCCGGGCTTGTGCCTCGGAGAGAAACTTTCTAGATACACATCCCAAGGTCATTCGTGGCCTTAACGATATCGCGGTAAATGAGCGTTAAAAGATCAGCATTGCATCTTTGCTAGGTTTATTGTATTTTCAAGGAAAAAAAATAGATTGGAGATTTTATAGCTTTTTTTTTTTTTTTTAAATGTGAGGCCGTAGATGTGGAGGGGTGTAGCCAAAAGTTAAGTGCGATAATGTCGTGAGTTCGATTCCTGGACCGGGTTGTGTGTTGTGATCTTCAGAAAAACACTCCATTTCACGTTACTCCTGTATACTAAGCTACAAATAACTGCCAGCAATAGATAGGTATTTAATCGTGCGATGCACCAGTGTCCTGTCGGGGGTTCATGTACTTAATGCCACAGAAACCGGAATAATAACCGGCCAAATTCCATGCTCGAGACAAACTTGAAATTGAAAATAGCGTAGATTGGTAATAATTCTTGACTGATTTGCTGAACATTTTTCAATTATGTCTTCTAAATATTTAAACGCACCTTTACTTGAAAACTTTAAGATATGTAGATTACAATCTTCTAAATTTATCATAGAAGTGTTATGTCTACCAATTAAATAAAATATGTCAATGTGATAACTATTGAAAACCCGATATATAAACGACACTTCTGTGTCATAATAGTGTATTATTACTTTAAGTCCAACAGGATATTAAAATTATCGTATCATTATAGTTTCGATAACATAGAGATCATAATATCAACAAAACAGATTAATACAATAATGATGTTAATAGAATTATCATTGCATACATATTATCACGATTCATATTTTAGATAAATTACCTGTAAATACATGAAGCCATTTTTTTTCTAATTTACCAAACAAAATATTTTTTTATTTAATTATTTTCATCTTTCTTTGCAAAGGATGTAAACAATTTTATATTAAATTCTTAAAACTATATATTTGTTCAGAATATTAAAATATATCCAAGAGAGAAAAAGTTTCGAAATATGAAATTCTTTACAACTTCCACAAGCGTTGACTAATCATCGTATAAGTAATTTTAATTGTTCGTTAATTTTATTATGAACAAAACAATTTAAAAAAACATCAACGATGATAACAGTAACAACAGCAACAACAACAAAAATATAAATAGATAGTGTAGATAAACTTTCAAAATAATAATAACAATATTGGTTTCTGATTTAGGAACAAGGCCAACAATTTGACGGGAGGAGAAACTCGATTAAATCTACCCCAGTGCATTACTGGTGCTTTATTTTAATCCACCGCTCTAATAAAAAAAATAATAATAATCATTCTTTCACTAAATAATAATAATTGTTTGCAATCACCAATAATACAATACAAGTCAGGTATATAATTGACTCATGGCGTTATAACGTATAACACGCACTACCAATAAATAACACAACTCATATCTGGTACAATTTTAACCAACTGTGAGGTGGAGAATTGGTAGAGTCGTTAGAACGTCGGATAGAATACTTTGCGTTATTCGTTTCGGTTCTCTTCTGAGTTCAAATCCTGTCTAGTTCAACTTTACTTTTCATCTATTCGAGGTCGATAAAAAAAAGAAACCGGCTACTACTGGGGTCCATTCTTCCTCTATGTCTCTTCCTCACTTCCAATATCTGGACAAAATCTGGTATTCTGACGTGGAGAGGTGATGGGCTGATCTAAGTTTAAAACGTACCCTAGAAACAGCGTACGTCGGGAGTTATTGGAGCATACATGAGTAACCAGCTGCAACACAATTCACACAATAAATATGTTTACAACCTTCACCTTGAAAAGATAAAGCAAGCCACACGTTAAATATTTTAGACAATCACCAACAAATAGAACCAAATTGCAGCCCACACAATGCATACACTACATAATCTATACAGGTCACTCTAACCCAGTCCACACTGCACATACTCTAGATAATCAGTCTAAAACATGCAAACAGCACAACCTAAACAAATCGTATACTGCGCCCACGACATATGTCACTGTAACACAACCCATGCATCACATAGTCAACTTTATCATTACCAGCAACTGATATCCTCCACAATCGCTACCGATATTACAAAAATCACGCAAGATGCATAAAATACAATCAGCACCGAATAAAATAACACAACTTCCATAGTGCATATTCTACAAATTAACACCAGGAAAATAACACAACTTTCATAGTGCACATTCTACAAATTAACACCAGGAATATAACATTTAAATACCAAAACGAAGCAAAACCCGGCTAGCAAACAACAGTGACAAAAATTAATGCTGAACACTTCGTAAGAAAAGAGTAAAATGGGGCAAAAAACGTTGGTGACAACATATGAAAAATTCTTGAAGTTGTAAAGTATTTCAAATTTTGAAACGTTTTCTCTTTTGGATTTATTTTAATATTCCGAACTAATATATAGTTTTAAGAATTTAATATAAAACTCTATCCTTCCTTCCCAAATAAAGATGAAAATAATTCAATTAGAGAAAATATATATATTTTTTTTTTTTTGATAAATGAGAAAAAAAAGGGCTTCGTGAAAAACAAAACGGAAACTGTAGGTATACCAATGACACTATTTGAAATGAGTAATAATCGTGGTGACAGTACAAAAACAATATAAATATCAACTAGAAAAGGTTCCTCAATTTTAGGGGACTGCACTCTCGTGTAATTTCAGAAAAAATCCGAACAAAGCCCAAGATCACGCCAAAAGCATTGAAACCGATCTTTCCTGATTTCTTTCCTCCTGCTTAGAAAAATTTAGTTGGTGAGGTCCATTCACCCTCGTTAACCTCGCTGCTCTCATCAATGTTTCACAAAACATTAAAAGCAGCATCTTCCTGGGTACATCCACCTTCTTCTGCATGTGGTATTTGACGAGGTTTCTAATAGAGAAGACATCGATAGACATGCCTCTTGAGCAAGTGACAGTTCTGCAGCTCAGCTGACAAACTGATAGTCATCAATACTGACTTCTACTTTAGGCACAAAGCCAGCAACTTTTGTGTAAAGTTGATCACACCAACCTCAGTATGTAACTGGTACTTTAATTTATCGACCCAAAGTATGAGAGGCTAAGTTAAACATGGAAGGATTTGAACTGAGAATGTAAAGAACCAGAACAAATGACATTTTATCCGATGCTCTACCAACTCTGACAATGTACTATTGACAACAATATGACGATGATGATGATGATGATGAAAATAATCTTTATAAGGATGGAAAGAGTTTGAAGCCAAAGAGGTGGGACAGAAATGAGAAAATGATTGGTAATAGTAATGATGATCTTGATGAGTAGGGGGGGGGGGCAAGAAAGGTGAGAATATTGATAGTGATTGTGATGATGGGGAGAAGGTATGGGTGTAAGAAGAATAAGAATAAGAAGATAATGGTGATGGTGATGAAACAATGCTGGTGGGGCTGCAATTGTTGGCAGTGATAAGACCGATAAATCCAATCCTCCAATGAAAAGAGAAGATTGTTAAATGCAGAAACCTCAAAGAGAATCACTTGAAATTATGCAAATCACGAGGTATCAGCTGTTAAAGTGGGGAGGGGGACAAAGGGAGTTAAGCAGCGAGAGAGAATTGGTGAAGGTATCGAGAATGGGTTGACATATGTGGTGAAGACATCAGTGAGAGATAATGTGGTGGTGGGGAGGAGGGGATTGAAAGGGATGAGGGGGAAACTGAGCAAGACGAAAGAAATGAAGAAAAAAAAAGAAAGAAAGAAAGATAAAATGAATGAATATGTTATTTAATTTGGAATCGAGTAAAGAAAGAATATGGGGATTTCGAAAGAAAGAAAGAAATGAAGAAGAGAATGAGAGAGAAATGGAGAGAGAGATGAGCAGAGAGAAAAACTGAGAGGTGATAGAGAAGAAGAAGAAGAAGAAGAAGAAGAAGAAGAAGAAGAAGAAGAAGTGAGCATTAAATTTGAAAGAAAGGTTAAAAAGTTGAAAGAAAAGATGACAGTCAGAAGAAGAAAATAATTAGGAGAGGGGGAAGGAAAGGCGAGGAGGAAGTGAAGGGGAGGAGGAAGGGAAGGGGGTGGAGGAGGAAGGGAAGGAGGGAAGTAAATAGAGAAAGAAAAGAAGAAGGTAGTGGAGAGTTTGGTGTGAAAACATAAAAGTGTTTTAAAGATAATTTGGGTGAGGATGGGGGGAGGAGTGAGATGAGAAGATAGTAAGAAAGAAGGAGATGAGGGGTAGAGGGAAGTGAAAGACAGAAACGAAGAGAAAGTGGGAGTGGTGGGTGGGGGGTGATATGAGATTAAATAGAATTAATAGTGAAGATTTAAATGAGGGCGTGTAGGAAAATATAATGTAAAATTATAGAAGAAGAAGATCAACTGCAACAACAACAACAACTACAACATTATCAACAACAACAACATCAGCAACAACTACAACTACAACAACAAGAAGGTAGAATGAAGGGAAGGAAGGGAGGCAGTAGAATAGGAAGGAGGTCTTGAGAAACAGATGTGAAGATGGGAGACGGCAATGAATTCAAAGAAAATATCTTAGTTTAGTTGAAGGGAAAAACAAAGCCGGAAAAAAAGAAACTGGAATCTTACAAGATCTACCGGCTCTCTTATTATTACCGTAGTGTGTATATCTGAGAACTGTGTGAAGGTAATTTTAGGGGGGAAATGCGTATTTTGTTTGGGGGGGGGGGGGTCTACGTATTTTTCTTTTTGGGGGAGGGGGATATATGTATTGGGAGAGGGGGGAAGAATCGGTACAGCGTCGGATAAAACATGTTACCGTATTTAGTGCAACCTTTTTACGTTCTGATTTCAAGTCCTGCCGAGGTTAGCCTTGCCTTTCATCCTTACCTGGTCGATAAAATAAAATACCAGTAACGTACTGAGGTAGATTTCATCGACTTTCTCATTTCTCTTCTACTGAAGGGAAAAAGGAAAGTATAAATGTTTCTTATAGTCATTATTATTTACCAGTAAAAGGGCGGTGAATTGGCAGTATTGGTAGAGGGTCAGACACGCTTTCCAGCGTAGTTACGTCCCTTTACGATCTGAGTTCAAATCCCGCTGAGGTTAACTTTGCCTTTCATCCTTACGGGGTCGATAAAATAAAGTACCAGTTATGTACTGGGTAATTGCTGGCCTTGTGCCAAAAGTAGAAACAATTATTATTTACAACCCGTTATTATTTCAAATCCCGCCGAGGTTAACTTTGCCTTTCATCCTTACGGGGTCGATAAAATAAAGTACCTGTAATGCACTGGGTAATTGCTGGCCTTGTGCCAAACGTAGAAACAATTATTATTTACGACCCGGTGAATTGACAGTATCGGTAGAGGATTGGACGCCATGCTTTCTAGCATAGTTACGTCCCTTTACAGTCTGAGTTTAAATCCCGTCGAGGTTAACTTTGCCTTTCATCCTTACGGGGTCGATAAAATAAAGTACCAGTAATGTACTGGGTAATTGCTGGCCTTGTGCCTAAAGTAGAAACAATTATTATTTTTATATTCCAGGTTTAATAAAATAAACATTCATCCCATTACATGGATAGAAGAAATCTTTTTTAAATGTGTATACATATTTGCATGGTCAACCCATTTGGGCAATAGTACAGACTTGTGCTATGTATGGAGGTCCCCAGCAACCACACATAGTCGGGTGGGCATACTGACATACGGGTACAAATGACTTCTTGTTATCAGGCTATTCCGTCTAGGAATTCAAATACTCCTGGCCAGGAATAATCCCCCTCCTAAGATGTTGATGTGCAGACTTATATTTGTACGATTTATTGTTGAAATACTTCAGAAAACAACGTGCTATATGAGTGTTAATAGTGATTAGAAGAATATCGACATATTTATTGATTGGAAGATTATACTAAATTCTTACTCCATTTTGAAAGTCAGTGTGAATATTCTTAAAGAATACACAGAGAACAAAAACAACATTCATAAATCTAAAATCAATGAATTGACGAAACAGTTTAGTCACTATATTAACAACTTCTAATTTGAAACCGTTATTTATGTCTTTATTTTTGAATTTATTATCAAATGCATTTTTCACTAGAAGAAATAATTTAACATGACAATAAATTAACGAAGGACCTTTGATTCCGGGATTGTGAAAGGCCTCACTTTCGAGCAAAATATCAACCTCATTCTAATTCGAGACCCGTCTCTCATAAGAAGAAAACAAAGGTTCATGTCTTATGTAGAAAAAGTAATTCAATATAATTGTTATAAATATAAATGTGTGAATTTAAGAAGATTCATTAATTTACTGAGAGTAAATGAGCCCCAATAAATTCTTACGCGATTGTATTTTGCCTCTGGAACTAAAAATATCTCCTTTCGTTCAGAATGGAATCGATTGACTAGCTAGACGAAGCAATAAAATCCTTTCCAATGAAACACTATTGTCTTTAAAGGAGGTGAGTTTTATTGGAAGATATAGTCGTGGTGTATGTTTGTGTAAGACCAACAGTCGCCCATGCATGCCAGAGTACCCATTCCACGTCAGGAAAGATAAAAGCCGATACAAAGTGGCACCAATGACGTCGCAACTCATTTCTACAATTAAGTGAAGTGGAGCAGCGTGATGGGATTCGAACTCACAACTTTACGATCGTGAACTCAACGCTCTAACCACCAAGACAGAGCATTTTGTCTGACGTTCTACCGATTCTGTCTTTCTATACAATAATTGTTTCTACTTTAGGCACAAGGCCAGCAATTATCCAGTGCATTACTGGTACTTTATTTTATCGACCCCGTAAGGATGAAAGGCAAAGTTAACCTCGGCGGGATTTGAACTCAGATCGTAAAGGGACGTAACTATGCTGGAAAGCATGGCGTCCGACCCTCTACCGATACTGCCAATCCGCCGCCTTTCTATACAATCCGCTGTCTTTCTATACAATAATGGTTTCTGATTTAGGGACAAGACCAACAGTTTTGGAGAGGAGAAAGTCGATTAAATCGTACTTTATTTTATCGACGCATTAAGGACGAAGGCAAAGCTAACCTTGACAGGACTTGAACTCAGAAAATAAATGGACGTAACTCTATACAGCAAAGCGTATTGTCCGAGGCTTTACCGATTCTGCTATTCTCTACAACAATACCAATAACATTAGTTCCTAACATTAGCAGATTACAACAATTTGATAGAGAGTAAAGTTAGGGTAAAGTTAATTAAGAGCCATTATAAAATATTATGATTGAATAAATACAGAAAATTTGTCAACATTGCCATACGCCCTCACTTATTTCATATAATACTGGGTATATTGAGTACAGTAGTACCCATTGAACAACACGATAATTTCCATAAGTAAATAATATAAAATAATTGCTATGAATAATACAACAATGCGCTGGGCCATGGGGTGGTGTAAAATATTATACAATAATGCTTTTTTTTTCTAAAATTACAAATAATGATTTCTAAAACTAATACAAGATTGTGTGGCTACTCTAGGTTACATGTATCTATGGTTCCGTAACTCCTGGGGTAGACGTACTGGAACCGTATTGACATACGGCATTTCTAGGGCATATTTTTAAAATCTGGTGGAGCCCATCTCCTCTCCAGCTAGGAATACAGCAGATTTCTTCCAGAGAAGGATTGAGAGAATGGAAGTGAGAACAGAAAAGCCAATCCAATACAAACAGGTTCCTGTGAAATTTGAACTTGGAACGCTTAGATTCGGAACATATATCACAAGGTGTTTCCTCTACACCGCTAAAATCTCTGTCTGTACATTGGTATTTTGTTAACTCAGAATGGATGGAAAGAATTGACTTCGGTGTAACCTGAACTCAGATCGCAGAGTTAAATAAATGAAGTCTATCATACATAAAAGGTGACGAATTGGAAGAGTCGTTAGAAGGTAGAATAGAATTGTTTGCAGTGTAAGATCCGGCTCTGCTCTTTGGGTTCAAGTACCGCTGAGGTTAACTCTGATTTTCATCCATTCCAAGTTGATAAATTAAGTATCAATCTAGTACTGGGGTCGATTCTTCCGCTATGTCTCATTCTCACTTTCTTTCTTTCACTTTCTATCCTTCTATGGAAGAATTCTGTTCAGGCCTGGAACCACTGGGGCTGGTGAAAGTAGTAACGAAGTCATTCAACTAAGTCAAAGTACCAAGTAACAGATATAGCATACGCTATTCAGTATTAGTTACTCTCTTTGTATAAATATTTCTCTTTCGTTTGTTGTTCGTTCTCTGTATGATCTGTAGTTCTGTGGGGCGTGGGGTAATATTTATTGAGATAGAAGAAGCCCCGAGTAGTGAAAAGGCTGAAAACCAGTTCTTTAGTTATATATTATTCTCCGATCTCACCATTTTGAATTAATATAATACATTGCTTGTATATGACATGATATGAGAAAACTAAAGATGTGGCGTCATGTTAAATAATTTTAGTTTCGTCCAATCAAAGAAGATTTTGTTGAAGTTGTAGACAAACGAATTGAATGATAATTGATTCCGGTTCAGTTTGAATATTACAGAGTATAGATAGTAACCGGAAGAGTGTGAAAAGTAGAGGTGGAAGAGATATATCACTGCTTAAGGGTGGGTCGTCATTGATATCAATCAATTATCGATTTTCGTGAAATAAAAATAAAAATTATACCACCATTAATGTGTTCAGTTATCGATTACTACAATAGTATCCTCACAATACAGTATTTCTGAACATAAGCTTCTTTAACCACAACTGTCTGTGTGTAGGATTTTTACTCTACACCCGTTACTCCTGAGGGAATCGTTCGGGTGCCATATTGAAATACGGCGTTTCTAAGGCATTTTAAAACTCATTTAAGGGAACAAATAAAGGAAATGGAAAGCAATAAAAGAAAAAAGAATCAATTAAGGAAAGAAAGGGAGAAGGGAACTGACACAACACCCCATTCTAAGCGATGCCTCAGCCGCAGAGATTGGTAAGAGACAGGCTATCGACAGCCATACTATCTCACAGGGCTTCCTCCATGTTTTATGATAGCTGTGACTGTGAAAATCAGTTTAGTCGTCAGAAATTTTACTTATTTACGTCCCTTTACCTTCTGAGTTCAAATTCTTGCCCAAGTCAACTTATCTTTTCATTCTTCTGTTGTCAGTAAAATAAAGAACCACAAATATAAACTGGACATTTACACAGTTAACTCAACTCGAACTTTGCCCCAGCATGGTTACTATCTAATGACTGGAATCGGTAGATTATTAAAGAAAGGTACATACATACCTATTCGCTATTACTCAAACACGAACACATACACAATTTTAAATAGTGTTTATTCACAGATGAATTCTTACATTTTCAAATACGAGAATATTTTCCTTCTCATGAATAACAAGAGAAAACTACAAACAACGAAATAAAAATATACTAAAAGTATTTACATTGAATCGAATCGGATTAATATATTTTCTCAAAATGTAACAGTAAAAACAACAAAAAATTGAAAAGCAAAACAAGAAATTCACTAGTTTCATTCGCATAATTCTGATAGTACAAAAATCGTGAAGATTTGCACAAATTTCTGTGGTTTCTATTTAGTAAGAGCTTCAAAAGCAAGATAAACAAAATACCGGCATTATTATTTGGTCGGGATGTTTGCTGAGAATTCTTACGGCTACCAAATATCTTGCACTCGATCAGATAAACTCGCGTGGTATTTCTTTGACTTCACATCTTTAACAACGAGAAAAAATATATAAAAGTAAACTGTGTCCTGCACACATATGCATACATACGTTTACATATATACATACATACATATATATATATATATATATATATATATATATATATATATATATATATATATATATATATATACATGTATCTATATATGTGTGTATTCATACATACGCACGCACACACACACACACACACACACACACACACACACACACACATAAATATATATATATATATATATGTATATATACACGTACATATGTGTGTGTGTGTGTGTGTGTGTGGTATACACACACGAAAGTGTGTGTCGATAGTAACGTTCCGGTATCAGTGGAAAGAACCGCGTTGCTTTGATAAATTTGCTTGCTAAAGATTACCTTTAGGAAAATCTTAGAATTTTTTTACTTTTAACGATTTTCTGATGTATTTATAAATTGGGGTTTCTGGTGAAATCCATTGACCTTTTTACTTACTATAGTACTTTCATATATATATATATATATATATATATATATATATATATATATATATATATATATATATATATATATATATATATATATAGGAGGAAATTGTAGTTTACTTGAAGCATTGCGCAGTGAGATATAAACGTTTGGAGTTAGAAGGCCAGAACAATGTTGGTATGGATATAGAATATAAATACAATTGCATTTATTTGAATATCGTTAATTTTCGAGATAATGTCTCTTCTTCAGAGGGACGTAAAGGGGTTAATCCAGTGTTCTAATTAGCTTGCCAAGTCATGCTGACAGGAAATAGTATAGAAATTCCATTCTATTTCTAAAGTCAAAGAGTGAAGGTTAGGTGGATAAAGGGGTTATCTCCCTTTAAAAGTGTTTGTACATGTATGTCTAAGTGTGTGTGTGCGTGTGTGAGTGTGTGAATGTGAGAGGATATGTTTATATGTAAATGTGGGGGCTAGATGCTCTATCATGTTAAAACTGGTCTATGTGTGTGTGTGAGAGAATAAGTGAAGGTGTAAGCGTGCGTGTGTCTGTGCGTGTGTGTGTGAGATGGTGCGTGGCGGTGTAAGTGTGGGTCTACATGCTCTATCATGTTAAACATTGGTTGTTGAGTTCTAGTCTGTTATTGATTGGTGGTTGTGTTTTGTCTATAATTAGTGCTTCTTTAATTCTAAGATTGCCGAGCTTTCTTTCCTTAGCTTCTATCCTATCTATCTATCTAGGGAGGGTAAAATTCCCGAGATCCATGGACGAGATCTCTCCAGCGGTCTCTGTCCTTCATTATCGCTGCCATGTCCTGCGTCTCCAACAGACCAGTGTCTGTCCTTAGGGCATCAACATACGTTAACCTTGGTCTTCCTCTTCCAGTGTGTATATGTAGGTGCTCCACAGGAGCACTGAGTGCAATGTCAACTCTGGATGTCGGTGAGCATGTCCAGCTAACCTCAATCTCGTCTGTGTCACTTTTGAGCTGACCTTTGGGAGGCTCCCATACAGCTCTGAGTTATTCATCCTCAGTGTATACTGAGGAATTTATTTGCACACATTTCTGTGGTCTCTATTTAGTAAGAGCTTCAAAAGCAGGATAAACAAAATACCGGCATTATTATTTGGTCGTGATGTTTGCTGAGAGTTCTTACGGCTACCAAATATCTTGCATTCGATCAGATAAACTCGCGTGGTATTTCTTTTACTTCACATCTTTAACAACGTGAAAACATATATAAAAATATATGATGAAGACCTTACAGGCTTATGGAATCCCCAAGAAGATAGTGGACCTGATATCACTGCTCTACACCAACACCAAAGCCCAAATCATTACACCTGATGGGATGACATAGTTCTTTGAAATACTGTCTGGAGTGCTCCAGGGAGATACATTGGCTCCCGACCTTTTTATCATCGTAGTGGACTATTGAATGCGCCTTGCACTGGAGAAACACCAGGACTCTGGCTTTACTGTAGTACCGGCTCAGAGCAGGAGAGTTAAGGCGAAAAAGGTATCAGATGCTGAATTTGCCGACGACATAGTTTTGGTGACACATACAGTGAAGGAGGCAGATGATTTGATGCGGGAGGTTGAGACTGTGTCGATGAGTGTGGGGCTGTGAATGAATGAGACTAAAACAAAATATCTGGTAGAGAATGTTGAGAAGCCAGAGGGGATCACTAATGTAGGCGGGAAGCCGCTAGAATTGGTTGAGGGCTTCCTGTATTTGGGAGCAAAGATTGGGAATACGAAAGATGATGTGGTTGAGAGGAAGAGCAAAGCCTGGGCGTCGTGCCACAGCTTCAGATCGGTGTGGAAGTCGGACCGTCGTAAAGACCTTAAAATCCGCCTCTTCATTGCTGTAGTGGAGTCTGTGCTGCTGTACGGGTCTGAGACTTGGACACTGACCAAGAAACTCACTCAGGTGGTGGATTTGTGCTACACGAGAATGTTGAGGATGGCTCTGAACATTCTATCCTAACTATTATGGTTTTGTCGGTGTTTTTGCATTTCACTAGGTGTTTCTTAAATGAGGAAGCGTTATTGTTGAGGTGTTCTTTTATTCTAATGTGAAGTGGTCTGGTGGTGCTACCCATGTAGAAATTGCTGCATTTGTCGCACTCTAATCTGTATACGACGTAAGCCTGGTGGCATAGGTCTGTGTCGTCGATGGGGCAGTTTGCTAGCCTGCAGCGGCTGTCATGTCTGGTGGAGTGTCTTTTGGTTAGCTGTCCACGTAGAGAAGGTCCTGAGTGGGCTAGCTGGATATCTAGTCCCTCTCGTCTGATAGCTCTGCGGATGGCTGTTGTTGTTTCGTCACTGAAGTGTGGGAGCTTCAGGAAGCAGGTGTTTGTGCCTCGGGTGTGGTGTACTCTGTTGTTTCTGGCACGGTTCGCGGTGGGCGTCGAGTATCCGTTCAGTTTAAGTACTTCCAGGAAATGTGTGGCGTGTGTGTCCCGGTCTCTTGCGTCGGTGCATTTGTTCTGGATACGTGTAGTTCGTTCCTTATGTATCCGAACTTAGCGCTGACTTGGAGGGCTGATCTGAAATGTACGAACAGGTCCCTGCTGGCGGCTTTTTTTATAGAAGCAGGTGTGGATGTCGCCTTCCTCTGTTACCCTGAGTTGGAAGTCCAATGGGGAAAGGGATCCGCGATCATCGGGGTGTTCCATGCTGAACTTTATATTGGTGGCCATGCTGGAGAATGTCATGTATATTTTATCTGCTTCTATATATATATATCTCTATATATATATATAGGAAAAATTCAGGACCCCAACGGCTGAGCTCCGGCTGCTTCAACAGGTAGATCCGAACTACCTGTTAAATATATATGTATACATATATATATATATATATATATATATATATATATATATATATATATATATATATATATATATATATATATATACATGCGTGTATAAAAATATATATATTAATTACAGACAGTTGTGCTACACTTGTAAGAGTTCCGCATATCTTCAATTCCACCAGGTGAAATGTAAAACCTGTCGTGTAAATGGTAAAATGAATCAGTTATTGAAATAATATAAGAATTCTTTCTCTTTATTGATTCCGAAATTGGGTATAAAAGAAAGTTCCATAGATGAATCGTGTAGCTAGGAAAGAAGGTGGTTTGCTGAATTATTCATTTTCAGTTAGTTTCCGACAATAGAAGATCTGCTTCCGTTTTCATACACATACAATAAGAATTTCCTCAGTCGAAAGTTGGCATTATTTTACTTCTGTAGCTTCTGCTAGTGAATTCTTCTACGTGTGTCTCTTTACAGAAGGTTGTGGCTTACTAATATTTTCCTGATTGACGTGAATGACTATTGCAATAGAAGAAACCATTCTATGCTTCCTTTGCATTTGAAAACACAGTTGGATGTAAATATTAGTGTACGATACTGATATCTGAGAAGAGATTTAACTAATTTCATATATGAGTCTGTTTTGTTGCTGTACTTTTATATATATGTTGTAAAGTGAAGTGGTCTAATAATATTTATTTTAAATATCAGAATGTCTAAAATGTCGTTTTATTGGTTGTAAGACTGTGAAGAGGTAGACGGTACATCCTACACTGTTCTCTGAATGGAAATCAATAATTGGGTGTTTTCTTACATAAAATAAACGCAATGTGCCCTAACTACGAGGGTCGGCTGAGAAGTTCATATGTTGACCAAGATACTCTCATGGAATGACCAAATGAGGTTTTTTTTTAACATAATCCCTGGAACGAAACAATGCAGTTATTATAAAGACATGGAGGATAATAATTTATCATTTAATAAAATTTATTTAATTTATCCCGTAACTCATGCGGGATTCGTACGGGCACTGTATTGATATACGGGATTTCTTGGACATTTTCAAATCTGACGGAACCCATCTCTCCTCCAGGTCTGAATACAACAGATTTATTCTAAAGAAGGATAAACATTGAGAGAATGGAGGTGGGAAAACGATAAAGAGAAGGAATCGACCCTAGAACTAGACTGGTACTTTTGTATTGACCTTGAATAGATAAACAACAAAGTTGACCTCGGGAGGATTTGAACTCAGAGAGCAGAGAGACGAAACGAATACCGCAAATCATTCTATCCGACGTTCCAACGACGCCTTATAAAACCTACATAAGATAATTTAGCTATCAAATAAAGAGAAAATTATATCAGGACTAAAATATATTATGAAAATTTAGGGGTTCTGTTATTATTATGTAACTATTCAGATTAAGAAATGGTGGGGTTGAAATTTCGAGTTCCCCATTAAAATGATGGCCCTCGCTAAAATGGTGTTCCCATTAAAATGACCCCCACTACATTAAAATGTTCTCAATTAAAATGCAGTTTTAAAATGCAGTTTCTCAATTAAAATGTTGTTTCTACGAATTTCCAAACATTCAAGTTGCTAGCAAATTTATTGGAATGAGCTGTGAAGCCATTCAAATAAATATATTTGCTCTTGATTTATTTTTCCTTTTCGCAAAAATGAAACTTTAGAAATGAGAGAGAGAAAGAGAGAGAGAGGGAGAGAGAGAGAGAGAGAGAGAGAGAGAGAGAGAGAGAGAGAGAGAGAGAGAGAGAGAGAGAGAGAGAGAGAGAGAGAGAGTATTTGAACTTGTAGAATGTATATTTCAGAATCATTAACGGCAGTAAAAAAAATCATTCCATCTGAGAATCATATCCAAGATATTACTAATATTCTTCGCTGCAGCCACAAAACACCAACTTGCTAACATACTCTGAAAAACCTATATCTGCTTGCTTATATTTATTTTCCAAACTTTTCAAGAACTAATTTAACAGAAAATAACTAAATATAACTATATATAATGATTTCTAGTATAGGCACAAGGCCAGCAATTTTTTTTTTTGGGGGGGGGGGGGGGTCGATTAAATAGACCCGAGCATGTTACTGGTGCTTTATTTTATCGATCCCGTAAGGATGAAAGGCAAAGTAAACCTCGGCCGATAATGATTTTTAATTTAGACACTAGGCCACCAATGTTTAAGGGTTTTACAAGTCATTTTCTGTCTTACAATCAAAAGACGTCGTTGGCAGAACGAGTGATTATGCAGACGAAGTTTGTGCTAGGCCAATGGAGGAGTTGGACAATATTTGTAATTTTGTTTTTAAAAAAACAATTCTTATAACTGCAGAATTCTGTCTACAATTATGCGATGAGAATTATCACCATTTCTTCTAGGGACTGTCATCACCTTAATGGTTTTTATCACAAGGTTTCAGTCATTGTATCTTCCAGATTTCTCAGGGGTCTGTTGAAATCTGTAATTATTTAGAAATTTCGAATATAACTCTTTATTCTAAACCATGGGGACAGATTATTCACATCCCATTGTACACCCCCAGGGTGTCTTCTTCATAATTAGATACTTGATGGTTATACATAGTTTAGTATGTATAACAATGTATGTCTTAAATGAAATCTAATATTTACATTAGTGTTAGCTTGATTAAGAATTATTCTGGCAAAGTATAACTACATTTCAACCGAGGCGATGGTTGAGTTTTTGCAGGCATATATATATATATATATAACGAAAGAAATGTGGTAAGGAACCAATTGGACCATAACGCACCAAAGTACTCAACACTTAGGGTAGTAGAGTGGGTAATAGGAACAAGTATGACCCCGACGGCTGAGCTCAATCCGTTTCGACGGCTAATTCTGGACTAAATAAGAATTTTTAGCCTGGTAAATGAATAGCCGAACTTCTCAGGGGGTAATTCCATATATGGTAAAAAAGTGATTGTCACAAGGATTGATCAAAAGTTTGTTGTTAAGATATATGATTCTATTATGGCATTTTGTGGAAGGTAGGGATAGCTGAACTTGCCAGTAGAAGAAGGAGGGAGAGGGAGAGGAGGAAACCCAGTCAAGCGTTGAAACTGAAATCTATACAACAGTGGCTTCCGGGAGAAAATATCCTATTATCTAGCTTCCATTAGCGGAACCAGCAGGCGACACCGCCGCTCAAGCAACGTAACGTGGTTCAATCCTACCCACAATGCTGAGGTGACAACACCTATCGGGAAAATCTTCTTTAGGCTCATCGAAAAACATTTTCCACTACAACACCGCTACCACAACATAATCAACAAAAACACCATCAAACTCTCCTACAGCACCACACCTAACTTTGCACAAAACATCGTCTCCTCTATCAACAAAAAACTCAGCCCCTATGGAAGAAATAACCTAGACAGCAGTGGAGAGCCGACCAGGAGGTGTAACTGCCTAATGGATCCCTTTGCCCCCTCAACAACAGATGCCGAGATCGTAATGTAATCTACCAGTGCAACGTGAGGACGGACACCTCCAACAAAGCTTATATAGGATTAACCGCTTGTGACTTCAAGACCCGGCTCTACCTACACAGACATACTTTCCGAAACCCGGCCCGGCGTCACGCCACTACACTTTCGGACAACATCTGGGACCACAAAGATAATAATATAACCTACAATCTCACTTGGAGCTTACTGTCCAGAGCCAACTCTTACACGGGAGGACGCCGTCCGTGTAACTTATGCTCGGAGGAAACAATACAAATGTTGTTTTCGACGGACCAACTCCTAAACAAGAAAGACGAACTGGTAACTGCATGCAAACACAGATTGCGTAGGACTTACCTCGCCCTCAAACCCCATAATGACCCGGGGGGTAGACAAGGGCTGAAACAGCCCCACTTGCCGACTTTGTAAGGGGTAAGCCCTGCTTACAAACGTAGACGTAATTTTTTAGTATTTTTTATCGTTTCCTCTATATTTCCTTCTTCCCATCATCTCTTCCTAGTCCTTCCACCCCAGATCTCCTCCCTTGTCGTCGTTTTTTTTCACCTTCTCGCCCACCCTGATGCAACCCTTCTGTCCTCTGTAGCCTCAGTACCCCCACCCACTTATTTTATGATAGAATTGACCGATTCCGCTCTTTATAGCAGATGTGCTAGACCCCAGATACTTGCTTTCTTTTCTGGTTGCTGCCCCATTTCCGGGATTTCTAAGTTTCTTAGTGGTATTTCTTTTAGTTTCGTGTATATTAGTATTTATGTTTTGGGATTCTAAATTAATATTTTGTATTAGTTTTTTATATATATTGTATGAGTATTTATGTATATTGTATTAGAATGTTTGTATGGTAGTAGTATTTATATATACTGTATTAGTATTTATGTTTTGGGATTCTGAATTAATATTTCGTATTAGTTTTTTCGTATATTGGCCCTCAACTTATTAATCTGTCATTGTAAGATAGCATTTGCCTGAATACTACTAACTATTGTAGTTACTACTAACTACTGTAATGATGGCCTCATAAAATTCTTTCACTACAATCTCGTATTTAGTATTCCTCCCCACCTATTAAACTTTTCTATAGCTTAACAATACCAGTGAGAGATTTGATGATTGTGGAAGGGGAGTAGTAACCAGAAATTGTTTTTTTATATGTTTTATATATTTCCTCATTTTTATAATGGCTTTTTTGTTTACTCCCTTTCGATTTACCTATTTTTTCAACTCCCCGCTCCCCTTCTGTAGTATGCTTTGTTCGACCTTCTATACACTATCCTTAGAATCTGCTGTATAGATTTCACTTTCAACGCTTGACTGGGTTTCCTCCACTCCCTCTCGCTCCTTCTTCTACTGGCAAGTTCAGCTACCCCTACCTTCCACAAAATGCCATGATAGAATTATATGTCTTAACAACAAACTTTTGACCAATCCTTGTGACAATCACTTTTTTACCATATATGGAATTACCCCCTGAGAAGTTCGGCTATTCATTTACCAGGCTAAAAATTCTTATTTAGTCCAGAATTAGCCGTCGAAACGGCTTGAGCTCAGCCGTCGGGGGCATACTTGTTCCTATATATATATATATATATATATATATATAAGTATATGTGTGTACGTGTTATATATATATGTGTATGCATATATGTGTATATGTATTCATATATATATATATGTGTGTGTGTGTGTGTGTGTGGTGTGTGTGTGTGTGTGTGTGTGTGTGTGTGTGTGTGTGTGTGTGTGTGTGTGTGTGTGTGTGTGTGTGTGTGTGTGTGTGTGTGTGTGTGTGTGTGTGTGTGTGTGTTTATATATATATATACATGGGGTGTGTTTGTGAATATATACAACAAGACATATTTATGTAGTAGGTATATATATGGTGTGTGAGTACCAATCAAAATTTTCAGAAATGTTTCGGAAATATACGTTTCAAATATTTATCTTTCATCTTTTGTTATCATAATTCTATCAAACAATACCTCTATCGTTAAAATATCTCTGACTATTTTCCTCTATTAGATTTTATCAACTGTCCGTCACTAGGCCATCAAAGTAAAACTACTTTCCGTTCGTTCCTCATCAGTTCGCTGCACTCTATACTATTGTTGGTATTAGTCATTACTAGAGGTTTTATTAACATTTTCATTGAGAAAACAAAATCACCCTATGTACAAACTTTTGTGTTTTTCTTGTGTTTAAATGAGAAACAAATATTATTATTTTGTATTCGATTTTATATGTAAACCCCCACTGTCCCTGTCTTTTTGTATTATCCCCTATATGTGGGCCCTATTGGCCAATAAAGAAACCATTATTATTATTATTAACCAGTAATGACTGGGTAATTGCTGTCTTGTGCCAAAAAAGAAACAATTATTATTATTATTATTGGAGTTTGAAGTGAGAAGACTATTGTGAGCTCATCTACTACCGCCTAACCGTCGTGCCCTGCCTCCGTTCACGCATCTCCAAATTGGAACAGAACCTCTTCAACTTCTTGTGAGAGGGGGATAGGTTCCATTGGCGAAGCGGTCCATCTGCTGCCAGCACCGCGGAGGGCTAAGCATGTCGGCATTTCCAAATATTCTGCCAAAATGGTGAACAGGTGTGTTCGCCGTTTGTGAGATTCTTTGACTGACCTGCAGTCCTGGGTCAAGAAGAGGCCGACACTGGGTGCCAGGTACCTGTAATGTTGTCCAGCACTCACTCCCTCTGCCAGACAGGCAATGAGGTCAGTGGAACTTCCACACTCTCGTGATTTATACAGGATTAGTGTTGAACAAGTGCGACGAAGTCGAACTGACCAATCTGAAGACATTCGAGACAGTCTGAAGACATTCGAGCCGGGGACTATGGCTAACTTCCAGAAATCCCTCGCTTGGCAGTTTTTCTTGTATTTCTTCTTGTATTTTTTCTTATTCAAACTAAAGCACCAGTAATGCACTGGGGTCGATTTAATCAACTTTTCCCTCCCCTAAGTATTGCTGGCCTTGTGCCTAAATTAGAAGACCTTATTATTATTATCGCTGCTGGTACTGCTGTTGTTGTTGTTGGCAGTGATGATGGTGCTGTTGTTGCTGCTGCTGGTTATGGTGCTGCTGATTATGGTGCTGCTGCTGCTGGTTATGGTGCTGCTGATTATGGTGCTGCTGCTGGTTATGGTGCTGTTGTTGCTGCTACTGGTGGTGAGGGTGCTGTTGTTGCTGCTACTGGTGGTGATGGTGCTGTTGTTGCTGCTACTAGTGGTGATGGTGCTGTTGTTGCTGCTACTGGTGGTGATGGTGCTGTTGTTGCTGTGTTACTGGTGATGGTGCTGTTGTTGCTGCTACTGGTGGTGACGGTGCTGCTGTTGCTGCTACTGGTAGTGACGGTGCTGCTGTTGCTGCTACTGGTGGTGATGGTGCTGTTGTTGCTGCTACTGGTGGTGATGGTGCTGTTGTTGCTGTTACTGGTGGTGATGGTGCTGTTGTTGCTGCTACTGGTGGTGACGGTGCTGTTGTTGCTGCTACCGGTGGTGATGGTGCTGTTGTTGTTGCTACTGGTGGTGACGGTGCTGCTGTTGCTGCTACTGGTAGTGACGGTGCTGCTGTTGCTGCTACTGGTGGTGATGGTGCTGTTGTTGCTGCTACTGGTGGTGATGGTGCTGTTGTTGCTGCTACTGGTGGTGGTGGTGCTGTTGTTGCTGCTACTGGTGGTGATGGTGCTGTTGTTGCTGTGTTACTGGTGATGGTGCTGTTGTTGCTGCTACTGGTGGTGGTGGTGCTGTTGTTGCTGCTACTGGTGGTGACGGTGCTGTTGTTGCTGCTACTGGTGGTGACGGTGCTGCTGTTGCTGCTACTGGTGGTGATGGTGCTGTTGTTGCTGCTACTGGTGGTGATGGTGCTGTTGTTGCTGCTACTGGTGGTGACGGTGCTGTTGTTGCTGCTACTGGTGGTGATGGTGCTGTTGTTGCTGCTACTGGTGGTGATGGTGCTGTTGTTGCTGCTACTGGTGGTGATGGTGCTGTTGTTGCTGTGTTACTGGTGATGGTGCTGTTGTTGCTGCTACTGGTGGTGACGGTGCTGCTGTTGCTGCTACTGGTGGCGATGGTGCTGTTGTTGCTGCTACTGGTGGCGATGGTGCTGTTGTTGCTGCTACTGGTGGTGGTGGGTTGTTGTTGTTGTTGTTGTTGTTGCTATATTATTAGTTTCGTTTCCATTGCACTTGTTTGCCATGGTTTTCGCATTCACTTGTTTTTTCTTCTTTTTTCGTCTTCTTTAACGTTTCCCAATAATCGATCATGGAAAATACTGCCAGCTTGAACTAATCTGATTCACAGCATTTCTAATAAATTTTATAAGGCAATAGGAAGCCAACGTATTGATAAACAGCTGAGATAAATGATTACCAATGTAAACCTTAGATTGACATTATCAGGATTTTAAAGTACAAGATTTTAGTGAATCATATTAATAAGTTAGCAACATTATATCAATCATTCGACCATTCGTTAAAACAACGAAACAGCTTAACGGACAAGCTGTAGGAAAAGAAAGACGAAAACGATAAAACTATTTGTATGATATTATCTATAATATTCATTTGTTTTAATAAAATATTTTGTAAAGATAGTTGCTGTCTTCTGTTCGGAATCTTTACAGTTCAGTTTGACAACTTCCGAAGTCTTCTAATACCAAATTCATAACATTGATAAACAAAGAAGAAAGGGGAAAGAACAAAAGTTAGATTAAATGGAAGACAAAGGTATTGATTCGTAGTAAATAAAAGATGGAAAATGTTAAATATTTATAAGCATTCGTTTTATTCATCATCCATTTCGCTTTCTAAATTTAATGGTTGATATCGTGTCAAAACAAAAACAAAAATCATTGGATATGGAATAGGTGCTGCGTGGATAGATATTTAGGAAATAAATTATTGGGAAGTGAGTTCGCATCTCTCTAACAGTATTGGCCGGGTTTTTCATCAAAACCTTTCTATTTATCTTAGTTAAGAGAAGTTCTAGTAAAGGAAATAGCCGAATAAACAAGATGCCAGTATTTCTATTTAAGGCATCACAGTTTGTGTGTCTTTTATGACTATAGTACGCGATGAATTGGCAGTCTCATTAGAACGTCAGATAGAATGATATGCGACCTCTCCTACATTGCACAGTCAGTTGATATCACAGAGATGCCTTCGTAACTTTAAAACATTTGTGGATGAATTAGCAGAATTGTTAGATGTCCCTTTACGTTCTGAGTTAATACCCTATTTAACTCCATTTTTGCCCCATCCCGGGATACCATATCTACGATGGATGATTTACACAACGTCGAATGCTTTAATGTATTACATCATCGTTTACTATCCGGAATCACCAGTTCTTCCCTTTCGTAAACAAAATAACATAAATGGTGTGTATATATATATCATCATCATCATTTCATTTTACGTCCACTTTTCCCTGCTTGCAAGGGTGGGACGGGAACTGATTCTGGCTTGATTTCTACAGCTGGATGCCCTTCCTAACACCAACCTCATTTACAGTGAGTGCTGTGTGCTTTTTTGCCGTGGCACCTCCACGACCACTTTGCAGTGGAATGATTTGGACCCCAGTCCCTATCATCTCATTTCTACAGCTGAGTAAACTGGAGCAATGTGAAATAAAGTGTCTTGCTTAAGGAAACAACACATCACCCGGTCTGAGAATTGAACTCACAACCTTTCGATTGCAAGGCCAATGCTCTAACCACTAAGCCATGTGCCTCCATATGTGTATATATATATATATATATATATATAGAGAGAGAGAGAGAGAGAGAGAGAGAGAGAGATTATGAGAGAGAAATAGGTAGAGAAAATTTAAATAATGAAGACTACGATGTTGTTGATGTAAAATAATGAGGCTGAAATTTCAGCTCTACTATTAGTATTTAGTACAATATATATATTATCCTGTATGTGTTTATTTACTTATGAAAGTTGGTTAAGTGGCTGCCGAGATCAATTGAATATTACAAGGAATTAACTGCATGTCCTAGGAATGGCCTGTCGTATAAAATATGTTGAAGTATTTTTCCTTTAACAATACCAATTATAATACTAACCCCCATCATAAACATAAAACGCAGCTGTGGTAAGTATTATTCCCAACATAAAAATTAAATGTGTTATAAACAAATATATATTTGATGTTGATTACATAATAGTATTATTCATTTACTAATCGGTCACTATTGCGAAGTATTACTAGTATTAGCGCATTTACTGTTTCAATTTACATATTATTTGCTTGCTATTATCTCTAACGATAACTCGTAATAACTTATTAAAACTAGTAAGGCAGACTTTATGGTTGCCATTCGTTCACAAAACAATGATTATTTCTGGTATATGTTTTTCAGTGACGCAAATATCTAATGATGCAAATTATCCAAATGAACAAATGATTCTTTAGCATGTGTTTCAATATAGCAAAAATAAGAGGAAAATTAAGACAAAGGAACAGAGAAAAACAGCCAACAGTTCGTCCTCGGTTGCATAGCGGCACTTTACTCCGCGGCACTCTACCGACATAATGAAGAAACCGTCATTTGTGTGGGGAGATGACTGCTATACTAGTAATATATTTGACGGCAACTATAACATATTTTATTTCTATGCAACAGGGAAGACCACAAATAACAGCAGTACTCGATACATTGCGACACACAGAGGAATTATATACATATATATATATATATGTATATATGTGTGTGTGTGTGTGTGTGTGTGTGTGTGTGTGTGTGTGTGTGTGTGTGTACATACATGCATACACAGACGTATATATATATATATTTGTAGTGCGGTTGTTATATGTTATTTCGAACTTCCGTAGTGCTTATGTATGATGCTCTTTAGTAAGTTAGTCTTGTATGTGTGTATATATACGTCTGTGTATGCACGCATGTATAGACACACACACACATATATACATATATATATATACATACAGAGAAAGATAGAGAGAGGGAGAGAAACAGACAGATATAGTAAGAAAGGCAGAGAGAGAGCTGGAGAGAGAAAACCATGAAACGAAAAGGACATTAAACAGTTACAATAATAACACCATCAGCAACAGTTGCTTTAGTAAATGTTACAGCCAACATTCATCAGAATTGAGTGCAATGTGCTTTTTTCACTTGAGTCGTTGACATCAAAGTTAGGCTATCACCCCAGCTTTTTTAGAAAAATCGCCTTTGATGGTTGACTCACTTTGATCCAGAAAACTCACTCTATTTCATCGTCGTTCGATACAATATTTTTCTGTTCTTTCTTCCTTTTTTTTTAAATTCTTTGAGCCGCAAATATTCACCAGTTAGATATCTAGTATATGTTTCGTGCAATACCACGATTATTAGTTACTGTGATATTACTATGGCGACAGAGAACGCCACTTTCAGCATAAACTTATATCGAGCGCCTTTATACATGTTACCTACAATAAGCATTATAAAAGTTTATGTATATATATTTACATACATACACACACACCCCACACACACACGCACATACATATATATATATATATATATATATATACATTTATATGCATACTATACATTTATATATATATGTATATATATATGTGTGTGTGTGTGTATATGTGTGTGTATTATATTATATATTATATATATGTTTTATATTATATTACGTATGAATCGAAGTTGTAGCTGTAATGGGACAGATACCAATGAAATTGTTTGAGGCAGTCATAAAGCACTCAATGCTGCGAAACGTTAATAAATTGTTCACCCAGAGTCGACATATAAAGTTATATAAGGGTGACACTATGAATACATCTACAAGGTGTACGTGGTCATATATATATAGCCAGAATGACGACAAACACAAACTGGTAGTTCATGTGGTAACCACTTTGCGATAGATTTGTTTGCGAAGTAGGAATTTGTGGATGTTGATGAGGCGATATCTCCCTCCCTACCTCCCTACCTACCATTCTACCAACCCGTCTACCTATCAACCTACCTTCCTCCCCATCTACCAATCTACCTCGCCATCTACCTACCGAATATATATATATATATATATATATATATATATATATATGTATATGTATATGTATATATAGGCATACGTCAAGACGGGCGGTCTCAAAAGTGAAAATAAATTTATTTTCCTTTTCGAAGGTCGTGTTTACATTTTGTGTGTGTTTAGATCTAAATTAGTTACTGAGATTAAAGACAGAAACAGAGCCTCTGTCGTTTTAACTGATTATATATATATGTATATGTGTGTGTGTGTGTAGTTGACGGTTGAGAGAAGAGTACTCAATACCGAAGTAATCTTGTAATGAGGCTTGCAGAATGGTGAGTCCGCCATTCTAGACGCTGCTGCCTTGCAGAAGTCCCAAATCGAAGCTCTGACACTCTCGTCCCCATCATTCAGCAGGAATTTTGCCAGGCAGCCGCATCATCTCCGATGGTTGGGCTTCCTATTCGGAAATTGAAGATGGGATTTACGTTCATGATGTTGTGGTGCACGAACGAAACTTTGTAGATCCTGCGGACCTTGATGTGCACACACAGCTCATAGAGAAGACATGGAGCCGTGCAAAGAAGAAGCTTCGTCGCCAGCATGTTTCGTTTGAACACACAAAATGTAAACTCAACGTTCGAAAATGAAAATAAATTTACTTTCACTTTTGAGACCGCCCGTCTTGACGTATGCCGTATATATATGTGTGTGTGTGTGTGTGTATATATATATATATACATATATATATATATATATATATATATATATATATATATATATATATATATATATATATATATATATATATATATATATTTATATATATATATATATATATATATATTTATATATATATATGTATGTGTATATATATATATATATATATATATGTATGTGTATATATATATATATATATATATATATGTATATATATATATATATATATATATACATATATATATATATATATATATATATATATATATATATATATATATATATATATATATATATATATATATATATATATATATATATATATATATATATATATAATAATAATAATAATAATAATAATAATAATAATAATAATAATAATAATAATAATAAAGTATGTCTCCCTACATGCAGAATGCATATAAGGACACATGTATTATCCAACCGTATGCCAATGTGGTTCTATGGCAGGTCAATAAATTAACGAGCCAGAACATATATAATCAAGGTTTAGCAAATAAGAAAAAGTTTTTAAATAAATTTTAAAAAGTTAACTGTACCTGCTGTAATTACCCTTACCGCGCGGTTTCAAGTCTCAAAATAGATGGATAATCCATGCGGAAATCCATTGAGAAGAAGACTTTCGTCAGAGGGTTCTTCTCACTCGGAGAATATAAAATTCCCGAGTTCAAATCACGAACTGGCGCTATACAAACTGTTCCCGGATGAGAGTGTATGATGAAGAAACAATTTTGTCTAGTGCCGTGTGTAAAGATAGAAGGCAAGGGCGGAAAAGGTCAATGTCCTGCCACTAGAAATAGCAGCAGTTAAAACGACCAAAATGTTATCTCGACCAGGGCATATATATATATATATATATATATATATATATATATATATATATATATATATATATATATTCGTTGGTATAAAGGCATAAAAGTGATCAACTAATCTTTAAGTTAGAAGTGCTTAGGATTTTATATATTGCTTTCCAATATCCTGGCGAATAGCGTTCTTCTTTTTCTTCCAACGAGCCATGTCAGAAGCAACTGTTTCCAACTGATTTCCAACTGATCTTGCTGGATCTCACCAAGCAGACCAACCGAGCTCATGGATGTTATCCAACCATCTTGCTCGGGATCTAGCCCATGGGTCTCCTGCCGTTTTAATTGCTGGAAAACTAAATTTAATATATTTAATATCTAGAATTATGGTTGATTTAAGGAATATAGCTTGTCAGTGAAACTAGAGAACAATTTCGTGTGTATATTTCCATCGTTTCCTCATTAATACAAATTCACCATTTCTACTAGCAGTAATGTATTCTCTAAGTACGTTGAAGTTTATATTGGACAAGTAGATCCTTAATGCTACTGAGGAAATATCATCTGTTTCACCATTACTGATATCTATGGCTTCAGATAGAAATCTATTTTTGTCACAAGCCATAGACTTGCTGTTTAACAAGTAGCTCAGTGTTCAATGAACATATTAATGACAATATTTATATATCACATATCTATAAACTTAATCAATGGAATTAATCTTCTTAACCCATTCTGACCAGTTATATTCCTTCAGTACGAGTTTTCAATCAATCGTCATGTGTTCAGCACATATATCCTTTACTCTCATTAGTAATGCCCCTGTGAACTCATTAGCCATGCATAGCTAAATGATTACTCTTATACTATTGTGTCATTAGAAAGCGGTCATATAGCCTCGGAAAGTATACACACACACACGCACACACACACACACACACACATACACACACACACACACACACACACACACACACACACACACACACACACACAATGAACTGGTAGTGTCGTTAGAAGGTTGGGTAGATTGGGTTGTAGTATTCGTTCTGTGCTCTGAGTTCAAATCCCCCTAGATCAACATTGCCTTTTGTTTTTCGAGGTCTATGAAAATGTACCAGTCAAGTATTGAGGTCTATTCTCTTCCATATGCCTTTCCCACTTCCTTTCTATCATTCTCTCTAACTTGTTCACTCTCTCTCCTTCTCTGGAAGAATTTGACTATGTCCGCTCATACAAACAAAACGTTGGAATCTTTTCATTATTCTTTTATTGTAGTTTTCAATCTAAATTTGCCGTCGTTATTATCTCACAAAGTTATGTAGTATAATAACAACGCAACAAATATTAAATATATTTAGTGCGAACGATTAATATTGGTTTAATAAATCGGATGATCCTGTCGGAATCTACTATGATGGATAATTGGTATTCCAGCAGAATTAACAAAACTTTCTCATCAATCTCTAACCGTAAATCACAAGAACAATGAATAGTAGAATTAAGAACTCATTTTCTTAGATAACCAAATAAGAAAGTGTCTGCTTATTTGGCTTTTGTAAAATTAGATTTTAATCAAATTTCTGGAAATCCTGCAGCGTAGCAGAAAGATGTGAAACCATCCATCATATACCACAGTCATAACAGGTGTTGAGGTGCAGCGACCTTTGTGTCATTGACTTCAATTAACCACCTGTCTACAGTATATTGATCAGTTTATTTAGAATGTTATGTAATTAAAAGGTCAAAAGGGTATCTGTATTTGTAAGCTGGGATCTTTCAATTTATACAGTGTCTTTCAAAATTTTTAAATTTTAACTTCATACATATACATCGTTTATTGAGGCAGAGGATCAGCAAATTTGAGGTTGAGGCAAAGTTGATTCAATCAACCACATTACTTCCCTGGTCTTTATTTTATAGACACTGGCAAAATAAAAGGCAAAGTTGACCTCGACACAATTCAACCTCCCAATGTAAAGAGCTAAAACAAACCACGAAACGGTATTTTACCCAACGCTCTACTAATTTTGCCAATCGACCACCAGACATAATTTATATTAATTTCATATAATAGTAAATGTTGTTTAGACCCATGCCAGCACTGATCATGTCGACCCCTGGTCAAATGTTTCCAGCCGTGTCCACCTCATTTTGTTTGTAGATATATTATGTACATTATATAATATATTTGTATTATATTATATATTAGAACAGCATCATCTAATGCTTCTTACTCTGATGAGTGCGCGCGTGTATATGTGTGCATGTGTGTGTGTGCGAACGTGCGTGTGTGTGTGCATATGTGTCTGTGACTGTGTGTGTGCATATGTGTCTGTGACTGTGTCTGTGAGTGTATTTGTGTGTGTATGTGTGGTTTGAGAGAGATTTCGGTATTACTTTTATGAGGAGAAAAGCTACGTAGAAGCACGTCCGTTACTTGGCGTCCTATTTACTTTGTAGATTTGTGAAATAATTGTTGAGACATTAGTCCCTATAATATAACTCCATCGTTACTAATGAAAGCCAACTAATTCTAAATAGCGATACTTTAGTTATTTTACTCAATTAATTCTTTAGAGTGTACAAAAAATAAATATTTAAAAGCATGCCAAGTAAATAGTCCATCTGTGTGATTGATATCATTATAGTGTTTTATGTCATTAGTATGTGTATGTTTGTATGTATGTATATAAGCATATATATATATATATATATATATATATATATATATATATATATATATATATATATATATGTATGTATGTATGTATGTAAGTATATATGTATATTTATATGTATGTATGCACATATATATATATATATATATATATATATATATATATACATATGTATGTATGTATGTATGTATATAAGTATATGTATGTATGTATATTCTTCTGGTTTTATGATTTCACAATTTTTACCAATAGAGAGAGAGAGTAGGTTTCTAACATAGACTCAAGACTCTCTCATTGGAATTTACACAACATCAACTAGGTAGGTATGTATGTATGCATGAATGTGTAGATATGGATGTTATTGTATGTGTGGATGTGGATGTTTTGAGTTGTATGTGTGCATGTGTATATGCTTTGTATCTGTAAATGTGTATATGCAGTTATTAGATGCAAAATGTTTGGAATGTTTTACATATTTTTACTGTTCCATTAATGGATTGTACTTGTAATTTCCTAACTAGTTGTGTTCTTTCTGTTTCTGTGAAGCCCAGCTTCTCAAGATTTGTATTGAGGCAGTTACTAACATATCCCAGTGCCCCAATAATCACAGGCATAAATCTGAAAGTGTAATCAGGGTGGAGTATCTGCAGATTTCTCATTACTTCTGCATAAATATTCTCCTTTTCACTAATCTTCGATATATGTATGTATGTATGTATGTATGTATGTATGTATGTATGTATGTATGTATGTATGTATGTATGTAAGTGTCTTGCATTTACGTATATTTATAATTTGAGCAATTGGCAGAATCCTTAGAACTCTGAAGAATTAAATGTTTAACAGTATTTGTCTCGGTTCTCAGCTTTGAATTGAAATACCAGGGGTGATAATTTAGTCTTTCATCCTTTCCAAATTGCTAAATACTGTAACAGGTTAGATAAACTGATTGAAGGAAATTGTTAGAATGTCCGACAAGGGTCTATGGCGAATCCGTTCGGATTCCCTCCGTCCTGAGTTCAAATCGTGCACCATATCTAATCCATGTTTAGTTAAGATGGCCCCAAACTAGAATATTTGGTATGTCTTTATCCTGCATTGATTGGAAAGAGGATATATATATATATATACATATATATATATATATGTGTGTGTGTGTGTGTGTGTGTGTGTGTGTATATATATATATTAATATATATATATATATATTTATTTATTTATTAAAATAACAGATTAAAGTTTAAGCCAAGAATCGCTGCTTTCACC
The DNA here is from genome assembly GCA_964016885.1 of Eledone cirrhosa. Taxonomy (NCBI): domain Eukaryota; kingdom Metazoa; phylum Mollusca; class Cephalopoda; order Octopoda; family Eledonidae; genus Eledone; species Eledone cirrhosa. The sequence goes on from OZ024747.1 coordinate 74,315,381, forward strand.
CTTACGGGATTTTCTGAAACTCAGAAGATCCCGTAAGGGTGAAAGCAGCGATTCTTTGCTTAAATTTTAATCTGTTATTTTAATAAATATTTGCTCTACGGTTCTCATATATTTGATACATATTTATCCTTATCGAGCCCTCTTTGGATTTTAGTCTTCAAATTTATTATTATTACTATATATATATATATAACAAAGAAGGTGTGGTAAGAAACCAGGTGGACCATAACGCACCAGTGTACTTGGTACTTAAGGTAGTAGAGTGAGTAATAGGAAAAGAGTCAGGACCCCCGACGGCTGAGCTCCGGTCGTTTCGAAAGCTAGATCCGAACTAAGCCAGACTACTGGCTTAGTTCGGGTCTAGCTGTCGAAACGAGAGAGAGGGGGGGGGGGGAGAAATGAGCTGCAACAGAAATGAAACATGGATTACAGGTTAAAATGTCGTCTAGATAGATGAGAAACAAAACAAAGCTGTAGTTTATGGAACACCCAAATGATTTAGAAGTCGACCTTATGTAGGAGCAATAACATTAGGAAAGATATGAATGACACCGCATCATTTTGTATTGAAAATTTTGAAAGTAGGTTTATAAGTATGAATTTTCAGAAACTTTTGTATTTGTTTCTGTGGACTAGTGGTATGTTCTAGAGTCGGTTGAGATCCTGGCTTTGGGTTTAATCCTGGTCAAGAGGTACATGTAACCTCTTTCAGTTTTTATTTTACAACCAATAAAAAAAAAACTGAAAAAGTTTACCGGGAACCCTACTCTCGACCAAGATCGAACTTCAGACCAGGATCACCACCGACTATGATTCCTCCAACTAGGCTACCCAGAGAGCTACAAAAGTATATTGATAATTATAACCCTACTTTTAAAATCAAAGTTAAAAAGTTGTGTCGTTCATGGCTTTCTTAGAGCTATTAGTAATATTTAGGTTCGATTTCTGGTCATTATTGAAAGTCTCTGGGTTTCGCAAAATACATAATATTTTTTGTTGGAGAAGGTAAGATATTTTCCCGCAAAAATTTGATTGCAATGTTTTGTTATTCATTATAAAAAATAAATCATAGCATTCTATACGTAGGTGGGCACCCTTCATCTCCTGGCAACCAATATTTTTAGACGTAGTTCGCCACTGTACGTATGTATATTTGTGTGTATGTATGTATGTATTATGTGTGTGTGTATATGTATGTTTGTGCCTTTATTTTTTTCTTTGGTTCCCCTAATTTGATATCTTCCTATAAAGAATGATTTCGTTTCTAACAAGAAAGAAAACTTCATCGCTGGAATTTATGTTCCGAAGCAAATCCCCGTAAATAGTATTTTTCTCACCCGATTGTCGATGAAATGTTCACATTTGGGGGCCAGCTGTCCTTTATAATAACTCTACATAGTTTTATTCTGTCCCAAATAACTATATCAAGCTTGTTTTTATTGTATTTGGCATTTGTTTTGATATGATTGTTTTACCAGTGTTCCCCCTGTTGAAGCCTCTGTTCTTAACAACTCGAATAGTTTCCATATTTATCCAAGTGCAGTTTCTTGCGGTTGGTATTGTGTACATATATATATATATATATATATATATATATTGGGTAGGTGGGGTTTCCAAATTCAGCTACATTCAGCTACATTGCAATAAATTGTCTCCTTTACATTTTGGGTTTACAACTGGTCACATGAACAATATCTTCTACAAAAACAAAAAGAAAGTATTGATCGACAAGATTGTGGGCCTTCGGAGCAGAGTATGATAATATGGAAAACGAAGAATCAGCGATTGCATGTGTTTTTACCTTTATGATTTTTTGTCTTTAATTTTCCTGTGTTTACTCCCCCCTCCCTACGTGTTTCTGTTTCATTTTCCTTCCCCGTCTCTGCCTATCCTTCGCACTCACTCCTTCGTTCACTCCACCCCGCCCAACGCCCACCATGCCCAGCCTGAGATCCTTTCTCCACCAACTACATAATCGCCTCAAACTTTTCCTCACCCCCCCCCCCCTCCTCCCACCCTGCTATCTCCCCTCTGCCCTTCAACTTTCCTACCTTCTCTTCGCCAAAACCCGGCACTCCAGCCACATCCATTTCCTCAGCCACTGCCTCCGCCTCCACCTTATCCCCCTCGGCTTCCGTCTACACTTTCACCCTTCCCCCGCCGCTTCCCCCTCCACGCAACGTATCCTCACCCGATCCTCACGCCTCCTGATGCGCAACTCCATCCGCGCCTCCCGTTCCACCCTCCGCCAACTTGACCACCAACTGATCCCCACCCTCCTCCGCCTTAACTCCACCTGCCACCCCCTCCTCGCCCAAGCCATCCTCTCCTTCATCCAAAACCTCAACCACAACCTCTTCTCCTTCCTCAGCTCCACCAAAGCCCGCAAGCTACACTCACTCCTCCCAACCACCCCCATCCACCACCATACGCCCACCACTCTCCACCTCTCCCTCGACCCACACCCCTACCCAATCTCCACCCTCCACCTCACCCCTCACCCCCCCAAACACCCAAACCCCACCAATTGTTGTCACCATACCCCCTGACCTCCCCCTCTCCGCACCTGAGCGCTCACTCCTTAGTAGAGGCCTTTGCTTCATACCCCACACTCCGCACAGCGACGAGTTCCGCACCCGAACGGAAGTCGAGCGATTCGTGCGACGCACTAAGTTACAGGCACATTTCGGCCGAACGCCACCGGCTCCGGACGCCCCAGACCCGTTTCTCGCCCTGGGCCGACGACCATCTTCTTGGACGCCGGCCCCAGGGCAATTTAGCACCCTGGACGCCTTCGTCGATGCCAGCCGTAGCGCAGTAAATCGTTTCGACTTCCGCCACCGTTCCAAACGGTACAATATCTCACGGGGCGAACTCCTCGCTCTCCGCTCCCTCCGTAGCCGAGATGACAACGTCATCAAACCGGCGGACAAGGGAGGCGCCGTAGTGGTGTGGCGCGCGGACGTCTACACAGCCGAAGCCATCAGGCAGCTCTGTAACCCCTCTTCTACCGCCCTCTACCCTCCGATCCCACCCCCTCTACCAACAACAAGTCTCCTCCACCATCAAAGACCTTATCGCCTCCTCCCTTCTCCCCCCACCGCTTCCCACCTCATCGTCCGCACCCCCCGCACCCCCACCATCTACTTCCTCCCCAAACTCCACAAACCCGACAACCCGGCCGCCCCATCGTCTCCGCTTGCAACTGCCCCACCGAACTCATCTCCGCCTTTCTCGACTCCATCCTCACCTCCCTTGTCACCACCCTCCCCTCCCACATCTCCGACACCAACCACGCCCTGCGCCTTTTCGACTCCTTCACCTACCCACCCGGCCCACAGCCCTTCCTCTTCACCCTAGACATCAAGTCCCTCTATACCGTCATCCCCCACGCCGACGGCCTACGCGCCCTCAAACACTACCTCGACCTTCGCCCCTCCCCCATTCCCTCCACCCCCACCTTCCTTCGCCTCACCGAGCTGGTCCTCACCCTGAATTGTTTCTCCTTCTCGGGTGAGTTTTACCAACAGGTCACGGGGGTAGCCATGGGTACAAGAATGGGCCCGAACTATGCCAACCTTTTTGTTGACCATGTTGAAGCCCAAATCTTTGCCCAGTACACCGGCCCCACGCCCGAACTGTACGGTCGTTACATTGACGACTGTATCGGAGCCACGACCCTCACCCGAGAACAGCTCGACTCCTTTCTCTCCTTCTTCTGCTCCTTCCACCCCTCCCTCCACATCACCACCTCTATCTCCACCACCCACGTCCACTTCTTAGACATCTCCGTCGCCTTCGACCCCTCCCACCACTCCCTCGTCACCTCCGCCTTCTTCAAACCCACCGACTCCCACTCTTACCTCGACTTCACCTCTTCCCACCCCACCGACACTAAACACTCCATTCCCTACTCCCAACTTCTCAGGATCCGCCGCCTCTGTAGCCGAGATGCTGACTTTGAGTCCCAGGCCCTTTCCCTAGTCAGCCATTTCATCCGCAGAGGTTACCCCCTCTCTCGTCCACACCGCTCTCACCCGCGGCCGTGCTGTCCCCCGCTCCACCACCCTCACCCCACGCCACCGCACACCCACCCACCGTCTCCCCTTCCCCATCACCTACCACCCCTCCACCTTACCCCTCCACCGCACCATCCGCCGCCTCTTCCGACGCCTCCAGTCCGACCCCTCCACCTCCCACATCTTCCCAACCCCACCACTCCCCTCCTTCAAACGCGCACGCAATCTCCGCACCCTCCTCGTCCACAGCTCCCTACCCCCCAACCCACGCTCTGTACCCCCCCCCCCCGGTTCCTTTCCCTGTTCTAGGCCCCGCTGCAACACCTGTCCCCACATCACCAACACCACCACCTTCCAGGGTCCCAACGGCCACTCTCTCTCTGTCCGGCATGCCTTCCGCTGCACCTCCTCCAACCCAGTCTACGGGGTTGGAGGAGGTGCAGCGGGACGTCGGACAGACGGGACGTCGCCTGGCGGACCGATTCACTGAGCACCTCCGGGATATTCGTCTCGGGGGTAGTTCCCCCATCGCCTGCCACTTTGGTGGCCCTGGACATTCCGCACGCCATCTCACAGTCTGTGGGCTACTCCAGTGCCACGGAACACCCGCCAATCGCCTTAGAGTCGAACAACGAACTATCTTCATCTTACAGACCCACACTCGCCCCGGTCTGAACTCCCCACCCTTATTCCTTTAGCCTTCGACCGCCCCCTCCCCCCACACTTATCCCCCACTAACACCACTAACACACCATTCCTTTTCACCGCCCACCCCACAACTAACAATACTAACACCTCCACTCCACCCCTCATCTGACCACCCTTCCCCAACTAACATACTAACATCCCTCCCTTCTTATCCTCCTCCCCCTCCTTATCACACGCACACACCCACCGGCACATATATACACGCGCTCACACTAAACACACACCCTACTACCACCACTAACCCTCACCCCCACACCTCTCACCCCCACACCTCCATCCCACCACCCCGCAACTAACCTCACTAACACCCCCTGACCCCAAGCACACGAACACACGCACCCACTTACACCACCCACCCCACACGCAACTAACATCACTGACACCCCCAAACCCCACGCACACGTACCCACACACCCTCGTACACCACCGACTCTACACACCCTACCACCACTAACCCCCACTCACACCTGCATTCAACCCCTCCCCACCTCCCGTATACTAAGACCCACTAACACCCCTTCATCAAACTACACACACACCAGTACACCACACTCCCTCCATAGAACTACACACACCCTTCTCTCCCCGCTCCACCCACACCCTCGCTCCACACTCACTCATCCCACTAACACCTCTACTAATACACACACACACACCCTCCCCACTCCAAGTTTCACACCTACCCATCCTCGCCCCTTTACAATTCCACCGACTGCTGCTATGCCCTCTGACCACCTCCCAGCACAAACAGACACACAGCACTCCCACTGCTTGACCACTTCCTGTTGCGCGCGCACCCCACATCTCTCCTCTTCCGACCATCGCTTCATGGAATACTCGTACGTAGAACTTGACCACCACAGAATCCACTAAACACCATAGGATTTTACAAACTTTTCAACCATCCTCTTACGTAATCACCTATATAACTCACCCACACACACACCCCCAAAAAATGTTTTTCTCCACACGCCACCTACACCCACAACACGCTTAAACCCCACACACACGTGCTTTCCACCACATATTTACACCCTCAGCCTCCTGATTCCTCTCCCCCCACCCTTCTATCCACACACGCACATACACTCCGACCCACAAACCCCCATACACACACCTCTTCCTGAACATGCAACCCCGTTCTTCCCCCAACCCTTACTTTCACATACACACACACACACACACGTACACCTACATACACACACCACCTTCAGCCCTCCCCGCTCGGACACCCCGTCTCCCTCTCCCCACTCCACCCGCCACCACCCCTACACACCCCACACCCTTCGACCACCTGTTTTACCCCCCTTTTAATTTCAGTTTATTTTGATCATGCTTTTATATTTAAATTTATTTCATTCCTTGTATTTTGATCATGCTTTATTTTTATTTTTATTTTTATTTTTTTCATTCGCACCGTTTCCTTTCGCTATATGTCTCTCCACCACTCCCCTACACACCCTTTGAACTCTGTTCCCACACACTTCTCACCTGAGGAAGGGCTTATGCCCGAAACGTCGTCCCCCACCAACACCCCACTCTCCAGAGCGTGAAATTAATAAACATTCGTTGTACTGCCTCTCTGTTTTGTTCCTGTTCAAATTTTTCCATTATATATATATATATATATATATATATATATATATATATATATGCTGAGGTGTATGTATTTGTTTCTTTGTGTAATTCGTTGAAT
>OZ024747.1:74326803-74344303 GCA_964016885.1 Eledone cirrhosa
GTGTTTAGATGTACTTATATTGACAGAATCTTCCTTAGTATATTGGCAGTTCCCATTAGTACTATCTTTTGTAGTTCTCCTATACGCGGGTTTCCTGGGATTTGCGATAAGTAATCATTAGACCCCTTAGGTATCATTCCTAGAGCGCCTACAAACACTGGTATTGTTTTAGTTCTCAATTTCCACAATTATTATTATTATTATTATTATTATTGCTTTAGGGTGGTGAATTGGCAATAATCGACAAAGGGTCGGAGATGCTTTGCGGCATATATTTACGTACCTTTACGTTCTGAATGTAAATCTTCAGAGGATGGATCGCTGCAATGCACAGCCGCATTTGCTCGGTGATCAAAGCAATTGACCAGCTTACGGAACCGTTTTAAAATGTGTAATTGTGTCAAGGTACCCTCTCTCCTCCCTTCTGTAAGTATTGACTGTCGGGCCTTTATTGCTGAAGCTGGAGCTGTTGCAGGGCATCCCACTCAAACCGAGACGTGAAAGGGTTGTGTTGTCATATACGGACGACATCATCGTATGTTCGACAGCTGCTTAGAATAATATGAATGATTGTGGGGAGTAAAACTGAACCAGGAAAAAGTTGGTGGGCTTTCAGTTCGGCACCTGGAGAGGGAAATCCTTGCCGTACAACAGCGTAGTCGGACGCAAGAGATCTGGTTCAGACCGGACCTCCAGGTGGATCAGAACTGGGACTAGGTAACGAGTAGGGTGGCCACTCTCATCAAAAAGTGGGCCGAGAGGAAGCTATTGTTATATTTTTCTTGTTATCTTCGATTTTTACTCGATATTTGTACCCGCCCCCCATCCCTGTCTTTTGTATTGTCCTCAATATGAAGACCGTTGTCGCCAATAAATTATTATTATTATTTACGCCAAACCAAACCAAACAAACCCAAGTTTTAAGGAATGGTGTATGTTAATTAATGTAAATACCATTGTTTTTGTTTTTTTGTTTTCTTAATAATCAAAATTCAATGTTTTTCTTTTTCGGAAGTTCGTCATACATGCTTGACAGATTCCTGTGGCATTCCATTATTTTTTTGATAATTTAGACATCTGGCCCTATGTGTGTGTGTGTCTATGTTAGTGATTTGCAAATATGTGTGTTTTTTAAATGCATAAAAAATATTAACTGAATAAAGAACTAAATACATGGAGCTGGGTTCAAAATTTGGTTTTAAAAGAGAACATTGATTATCAGTTGTGTTGTTGTTTTTTTCATAGTAAAGAAGAAGAAGAAGAAGAAGAAGAAGAATTTGAAAGCCAGGTTTAAGGAAATATCGAAGTCACTAAGACGTTTTAATATATAATAGTTTTTACTTTTGGCACATGGCCAGCAATTATCCCAGTACATTACTGGTACTTTATTTCAACCACCCCGTTAGGATGAAAGGCAAAGTTAACCTCGACGGGATTTGAACTCAGACCGTAAAAGGACGTAAATGAGCAGTGGATTGGTAGAATTGGTAGAACGTTGGATAACATGTCATTGTAGTATTTGTTGTAGCTTTTGTATCTTGAGTTCAAATCCTGCTGACGTCAAGTTTGTTGTTAATCCTTCCGGTGTCGATAACAATAAAATAATGAATAAATCTATTGCTTGGGCATTACCCTTTTCTCAAATTCGATTGTTTTGAATATAAATCAGTGTATATATATATATATATGTATGTGATATCAATCATACGAGGGACTACACTCTGTGAGTGAACATCGTTAATTTTCTCCCTCATATCGAGGATTTGAAGGCAATTCATTTTCACCTGGCGAGATCAGTGATAATAGATCATGGCTACACGATCGATCTATCTCTTATTGAAACATGTGTCGTGATTAAAATGATTGGAAATGTATACCATGCCTTCGGATCTTTATTTTGATACAAATACTCCTTTTTATATCATCTAGCTGTTCCCATAAATGGAATTGGAGATATACAAAAGCGTGGAGAACTTAATATTGGTAACAAAAATTGATTGGACTGTATGACACAACCAATAATACACCTTACTATATAACAACTATGTATATATATATATATATATATATATATATATATATATATATATATGAATAAAAAATGGCGAGCTGTGTTGTTGCAAATATATATATAATAGTGGATTATCTATTCTAATATATATATATATATATATATATATATATATATATATATATATATATATATATATATATATATATATATATATATATATATATATATATATATATATATATATATATATATATATATATATGTATATATATATTGTTATACTTGGGGGGGGGTCATATTTGTGTAATATTGCCAGAATTAATAACAGAACACACTGTTTGGTTGGTTTTGGCTTCTCGCTTCTGTGTCTTTTATATTGGTAATCTAACTTACTCGGTCCTCAATGTTGCCATTGACTGACCGACGGTCAAAAATAATACAGATACAATATAGACACAAACACATATATATAGTTTATCATAAATCTTTCGTTGCACATCTGCAACATCGTCAGTGGTGCAATATTTTCCTCCTGTTGTATTGTATGTCTACGCCATTTTTTTTTATTCAGTCTGTCTATATATTTATTTATTTATTTGCTTGTTTGTTTATTTTATTTTGTCTTCTTTGCGCATGCGTTTGCGTGTGTGTATAGTGTTTTGTTTGCTGTGTGATGGGTGACTAGTGTGTGTTTATGTGCTTGTTGTTATTGTGCTTGTGTATGTATTTATTTATTTATTTATTTTATTTTATTTACTTATTTATACTTCTCTTAGGTCAGTGTTGTTTGTTTGGGTGTTGTTGTTATTCCATTCATTCTTTCTATTTAGCCTTGGTCTTCTAATTTCTATTTCACTGGCCTCTCTGATTTGCCTATCTGCTGGGTCATTTCTATGTTTAGATATTATTCTAATTTCTATTTTGTCTATGTTACCGTCATGTTGTTGTCTAGCATGTTCGTATAGTACTGACCCGTTTTTTCGTCCTTTTAGTTCCCCCCAGTGTTGGTCTATCCTTTCACCTATGCTACGAGCTGTCTCACCTATGTATGTTGTTGTCATGTTTCTGCAAGTACCCCCTGTACATCTTATGCTATAGACTACGTTTCTAGTTTTACAGTTTATCCGGGGGTTCACCTTACATATGATATATTTCCTATTGGTACAGTGGGTTTTCTTAAAAGGGTAGGTTTTGCTGATCAGGGATTTTATGGTGGTTCCTGGATTTTCTACCACATTATTTTTAAGTGGGTCTTTCTCAGGGCCTTTCTACACTGGTTAGGTAATTTCCCTCCAGGGGTAGCGTCCACAAACATGACACTCTGGTATCTCTGGTTGTCGTACCATGAGGTGGCTTTCCCTATCTTATGTCTAGCCCTATCTAAGCTATTCCATGATTTGCTCCTGTATAATGGGCAAATTCCTTTCATATCCAGTTCTATGAGGGTCTTATACTTCTCCATGGCTCCTTCGTATATATATATATATATATTATATATATATATACATATATATAAGCAAGTGTTTAAGTTGTTGAATTCACAATACAATTGTGAATTAGATTCCTAGACCAGGTGGCACGTTGTATTCTTGGGCATTTTAAGTTGAAAATTTAACACTAATTATTAAAATAACAATAGCGAAGAGATGTTAAATCTGTCTTCAAAAATCTCAGGTAAAATTCTTCTGTCCAAATACGGATCAATTAACTATTTTTAATGTAACAGTTTAATAGCTTCGATATTGTTTATTTATATCTCGTATTCGATACATTGCTACAGGCTTCTATAAAACCAAAATATACATATGTGTCTACACACGTGGATTACAATCCAGTTCAAACCCCTCCGAGGTTTTCATCGTTACGGGGTCGATAAAATAAGTACTATTAATGTACTGGGGTTTATTTCGTCTACATTGCCATTTCCTTTAAATTTCTGACCCCAAACCAAATGTAGAAACAAATATTTGTGTGTTATGTTCATTTGTCTGTCTGTTTGTCTATGGGTGTGTTGCCGGCACATTTGTCTGTGTGTGTGTATGTTGTTTTTGTGTGTTTGTCTGAGTGTGTGATTGTGATTGCGTTTGTTTGAGTGTGTTTGTGCGTGTGTGTGTGTGCATGTGTGTGCGTGTGTGCGTTTGTATGTGTGTGTGTGTGTGCGTTTGTATGTGTGTGTGGGAGGGGGGTGCATACGTGTGTGTGTGTGTGTGAATAAAGTTCACGTCTTTTCCTGAATACGTTAGTTTAGTAGATTGTATAATTGAAACTATTTGTAGTATATTTAGAGAAGCCTACTTCTTAAAAAGCATCAAGACAGATACAGATACATACATAGCTATAGGAAAGTGTAAGTTCATCAATACATTAGTTCTACCATTCATTATACCACCCACATGTGCCCACTTTACCATTCTCTGAACTTCACTGATTAACAACGTCATATAATCCTCCTGGCTAGAATTTACAACCTAAAGAGCGGTGAAGCCCATTCAACCCTGAGTAGCTTCTAAGATAGGAATATTTAGTAAATTGTATCAACCAGGACAGCTAGGTGAGAGCTGACTTAGCGTTAAACCAGAACAGTCTGGAACTAAACAACAACAACAGCAGCTAGCCTGGAGATACACGACAATAACAACAACAACAACAGCCAACCTCGAGCTACACAACAATAACAACATCAACATCAACGAGAGACAGTCTGTGACTATATAAAACAGCAACAACAGCATCAATAACGATAACATGCTTGAAAAGGAGCCACCAAGGGAGTATTTATGTGGTCGTTCAACCTGCTAGAAATAATACTGAAGTCTACCACTACATCTACCATTACATAACAACTTGCTAGAAATAGCACTGAAGTCTACAACTACCTTTACTATTACATACCACCACACTATACTACAGCCAGCTCTACCACTAGCATAGACCACCACACTTTACTACAGCCAGCTCTACCACTAGCATAGACCACCACACTATATTACAGCCAGCTCTACCACTATCATAGACCACCACACTATACTACAGCCAGCTCTACCACTAGCATAGACCACCACACTTTACTACAGCCAGCTCTACCACTAGCATAGACCACCACACTATACTACAGCCAGCTCTACCACTATCATAGACCACCACACTATACTACAGCCAGCTCTACCACTATCATAGACCACCACACTATACTACAGCCAGCTCTACCACTATCATAGACCACCACACTATACTACAGCCAGCTCTACAACTAGCATAGACCACCACACTATACTACAGCCAGCTCTACCACTATCATAGACCACCACACTATACTACAGCCAGCTCTACAACTAGCATAGACCACCACACTATACTACAGCCAGCTCTACCACTATCATAGACCACCACACTATACTACAGCCAGCTCTACCACTATCATTGACCACCACACTATACTACAGCCAGCTCTACCACTATCATAGACCACCACACTATACTATAGCCAGTTTTACCACTATCATTGACTACCACACTACACTATAGCCATCTCTACCACTATCAGAGACCACCACACTACACTATAGCCAGTTCTACAACTATCATAGACCACCACACTATACTATAGCCAGTTCTACCACTATCATAGACCACCACACTACACTATAGCCAGTTCTACAACTATCATAGACCACCACACAACACTATAGCCAACTCTACCACTATCATAGACTACCACACTACACTATAGCCAACTATACCACTATCAGAGACCACCACACTACACTATAGCCAGTTCTACAACTATAATAGACCACCACACTACACTATAGCCAACTCTACCACTATAACAGACCACCACACTATACTATAGCCAGTTCTACAACTATCATAGACCACCACACTATACTATAGCCAGTTCTACAACTATCATAGACCACCACACTACACTATAGCCAGCTCTACCACTATCATAGACCACCATACTATACTATAGCCAACTCTACACTATGAGAGACCACCACACTACACTATAGCCAGTTCTACCACTATCAGAGACCACCACACTACACTATAGCCAGTTCTACAACTATCATAGACCACCACACTACACTATAGCCAGCTCTACCACTATCATAGACCACCACACTACACTATAGCCAACTCTACCACTATCAGAGACCACCACACTATAATATAGCCAGTTCTACCACTATCATAGACCACCACACTATACTATAGCCAGCTCTACCACTATCATAGACCACCACACTACACTATAGCCAGTTCTACCACTATCATAGACCACCACACTGCACTATAGCGAGTTCTACCACTATCAGAGACCACCACACTACACTATAGCCAGCTCTACCACTATCATAGACCACCACACTACACTATAGCCAACTCTACCACTATCAGAGACCACCACACTATAATATAGCCAGTTCTACCACTATCATAGACCATCACACTATACTATAGCCAGCTCTACCACTATCATAGACCACCACACTACACCATAGCCAGTTCTACCACTATCATAGACCACCACACTGCACTATAGCCAGTTCTACCACTATCATAGACCACCACACTATACTATAGCCAGCTCTACCACTATCATAGACCACCACACTACACTATAGCCAACTCTACCACTATCAGAGACCACCACACTACACTATAGCCAACTCTACCACTATCAGAGACCACCACACTATAATATAGCCAGTTCTACCACTATCATAGACCATCACACTATACTATAGCCAGCTCTACCACTATCATAGACCACCACACTGCACTATAGCCAGTTCTACCACTATCATAGACCACCACACTATACTATAGCCAGCTCTTCCACTATCATAGACCACCACACTACACTATAGCCAACTCTACCACTATCAGAGACCACCACACTACACTATAGCCAACTCTACACTATCAGAGACTACCACACTATACTATAGCCAGCTCTACCACTATCAGAGACTACCACACTATACTATAGCCAGCTCTACCACTATCATAGACCACCACAGTATACTATAGCCAACTCTACCACTATCAGAGACCACCACACTATAATATAGCCAGTTCTACCACTATCATAGACCACCACACTATACTATAGCCAGCTCTACCACTATCATAGACCACCACACTACACTATAGCCAGCTTTACCACTATCATAGACCACCACAGTATGCTATAGCCAACTCTACCACTATCATAGACCACCACACTACGCTATAGCCAACTCTACCACTATCATAGACCACCACACTATACTATAGCCAGTTCTACCACTATCATAGACCACCACAGTATGCTATAGCCAACTCTACCACTATCATAGACCACCACACTACACTATAGCCAACTCTACCACTATCATAGACCACCACACTACACTATAGCCAACTCTACCACTATCATAGACCACCACACTATACTATAGCCAACTCTACCACTATCATAGACCACAACTACCACTGTTGCCTTCATATGCTAAGATGTTACACTATAATACAACCAACACTACACTACATTACACCAGTATATACTACACCACACCACACTACACCACACTACATCACACCATATCACACTACATCACACCACATCACACCACATCACACTACATCACACCACATCACACTACACCACACCACACATCACACCACACTACACCACACTACACCACACTACACCACACTACACCACACCACACTTCACTACACTACACCAGTCTATACTACACCACACTACATCACACCACACTTCACTACACTACACCACTCTATACTACAACCAACACTATAACACCAGCACCACCACAGGAAGCCTGTACTGTTGTTTGAACAAAGAACAAGGTGTAATAATCAATATATAACTTCAGTTTGGCAGTCTGCCAGACTCTCTCTCTCTCTCCTTCTGTCTGTCTCTACCCCTCTCTCTCTCTCCCTCTCTCTCCCTCTCTCTCTCCCTCTGTCTGCCCCCCCCTCTCTAACTCTCTCTCTCTATCCATCTATCTATCTATCTATCTATCTATCTATCTATCTATCTATCTATCTCTTAGACTCTCCCGCTCATCCCGCCTCTTCTTTTCGTTTCTCTTTCCCTCAAACTCAACCTTTCTACCAAACATCCCTCCTCTCTCTCTGTATGTATTCTTCAATCTCTTTCTCCCCCTCTCTCTCTCTCTCACACATATAATATATATATATATATATATATATATATATATATACATACAAACAAGCATTCCTATATATATATATATATATATATATATGCACACATATATAGACACATATATACATATGTACCCAGGTTCAGAGAGACAGGAGACAGGAAGTAAAAGATATGTGTATGTGTGCGTGTGTGTGTGTGTGTGTGTGAGTGTGTGTGTGTGCTGTACTTTAGTCGATGTGTAAGTGTGACAGTATATATATATATATATGTGTGATGTGGGACTGTATCTGCAGGTTTTTGTGTACGTTTGTTGGTGTGAACGTGTTTATAAATGCCACTACCACCACCACTGCCACTACGGTAACCACTACCACCACCACTGCCACTACAACCGCTACTGTAACCACTACCACCACCACTGCCACTACAACCACTACTGTAACCACTACCACCACCACTGCCACTACAACCACTACTGTAACCACTACCACCACTACTGTCACTACAACCGCTACTGTAACCACTACAACCACCACTGCCACTACAACCACTACCGTAACCACTACCACCACCACTGCCACTACAACCACTATTGCTACCACTACCACCACCACTGCCACTACAACCACTACTGTAACCACTACCACCACCACTGCCACTACAACCGCTACTGTAACCACTACCACCACCACTGCCACTACAACCGCTACTGTAACCACTACCACCACCACTGCCACTACAACCACTACTGTAACCACTACCACCACCACTGCCACTACAACCACTATTGCTACCACTACAACCACCACTGCCACTACAACCGCTACTGTAACCACTACCACCACCACTGCCACTACAACCACTACTGTAACCACTACCACCACCACTGCCACTACAACCACTACTGTAACCACTACCACCACCACTGCCACTACAACCACTATTGCTACCGCTACCACCACCACTGCCACTACAACCACTACTGTAACCACTACCACCACCACTGCCACTACAACAACTACTGTAACCACTACCACCACCACTGCCACTACAACCACTATTGCTACCACTACAACCACCACTGCCACTACAACCGCTACTGTAACCACTACCACCACCACTGCCACTACAACCACTACTGTAACCACTACCACCACCACTGCCACTACAACCACTACTGTAACCACTACCACCACCACTGCCACTACAACCGCTACTGTAACCACTACCACCACCACTGCCACTACAACCGCTACTGTAACCACTACCACCACCACTGCCACTACAACCACTATTGCTACCACTACAACCACCACTGCCACTACAACCACTACTGTAACCACCACAACCACCACTGCCACTACAACCACTACTGTAACCACTACATCCACCACTGCCACTACAACCACTACTGTAACCACTACCACCTCTACTGCCACTACAACCACTACTGTAACCACTACCACCACCACTGCCACTACAACCGCTACTGTAACCACTACAACCACCACTGCCACTACAACCACTACTGTAACCACTACAACCACCACTGCCACTACAACCACTACTGTAACCACTACCACCACCACCGCCACTACAACCACTACTATAACCACTACAACCACCACTGCCACTACAACCACTACTGTAACCACTACCACCACTACTGCCACTACAACCACTACTGTAACCACTACAACCAACACTGCCACTACAACCACTACTGTAACCACTACCACCACCACTGCCACTACAACCGCTACTGTAACCACTACCACCACCACTGCCACTACAACCGCTACTGTAACCACTACCACCACCACTGCCACTACAACAACTACTGTAACCACTACCACCACCACTGCCACTACAACAACTACTGTAACCACTACCACCACCACTGCCACTACAACCACTATTGCTACCACTACAACCACCACTGCCATTACAACCACTACCGTAACCACTACCACCACCACTGCCACTACAACCGCTACTGTAACCACTACCACCACCACTGCCACTACAACCACTACTGTAACCACTACCACCACCACTGCCAC
The DNA here is from genome assembly GCA_964016885.1 of Eledone cirrhosa. NCBI lineage: Eukaryota > Metazoa > Mollusca > Cephalopoda > Octopoda > Eledonidae > Eledone > Eledone cirrhosa. Next base: position 74,337,068 of record OZ024747.1, read on the forward strand.
TACAACCACTACTGTAACCACTACCACCACCACTGCCACTACAACCACTATTGCTACCACTACCACCACCACTGCCACTACAACCACTACTGTAACCACTACCACCACCACTGCCACTACAACCACTACTGTAACCACTACCACCACCACTGCCACTACAACCACTATTGCTACCACTACAACCACCACTGCCACTACAACCACTACTGTAACCACTACCACCACCACTGCCACTACAACCACTACTGTAACCACTACCACCACCACTGCCACTACAACCACTATTGCTACCACTACCACCACCACTGCCACTACAACCACTACTGTAACCACTACCACCACCACTGCCACTACAACCACTACTGTAACCACTACCACCACCACTGCCACTACAACCACTATTGCTACCACTACCACCACCACTGCCACTACAACCACTACTGTAACCACTACCACCACCACTGCCACTACAACCACTACTGTAACCACTACCACCACCACTGCCACTACAACCACTATTGCTACCACTACCTCCACCACTGCCACTACAACCACTATTGCTACCACTACAACCACCACTGCCACTACAACCACTATTGCTACCACTACCTCCACCACTGCCACTACAACCACTATTGCTACCACTACAACCACCACTGCCACTACAACCACTATTGCTACCACTACCACCACCACTGCCACTACAACCGCTACTGTAACCACTACCACCACCACTGCCACTACAACCACTATTGCTACCACTACCACCACCACTGCCACTACGGCCACTACTGTAACCACTACCACCACCACTGCCACTACAACCACTACTGTAACCACTACCACCACCACTGCCACTACAACCACTACTGTAACCACTACCACCACCACTGCCACTACAACCACTATTGCTACCACTACCTCCACCATTGCCACTACAACCGCTACTGTAACCACTACCACCACCACTGCCACTACAACCGCTACTGTAACCACTACCACCACCACTGCCACTACAACCACTATTGCTACCACTACAACCACCACTGCCACTACAACCACTACTGTAACCACTACCACCTCTACTGCCACTACAACCACTACTGTAACGACTACCACCACCACTGCCACTACAACCACTACTGTAACCACTACCACCACCACTGCCACTACAACCGCTACTGTAACCACTACAACCACCACTGCCACTACAACCACTACTGTAACCACTACAACCACCACTGCCACTACAACCGCTACTGTAACCACTACCACCACCACTGCCACTACAACCACTACTGTAACCACTACAACCACCACTGCCACTACAACCACTACTGTAACCACTACCACCACCACCGCCACTACAACCACTACTGTAACCACTACCACCACCACTGCCACTACAACCGCTACTGTAACCACTACCACCACCACTGCCACTACAACCGCTACTGTAACCACTACCACCACCACTGCCACTACAACCGCTACTGTAACCACTACCACCACCACTGCCACTACAACCACTACTGTAACCACTACAACCACCACTGCCACTACAACCACTACTGTAACCACTACCACCACCACCGCCACTACAACCACTACTGTAACCACTACCACCACCACTGCCACTACAACCGCTACTGTAACCACTACCACCACCACTGCCACTACAACCACTACTGTAACCACTACCACCACCACTGCCACTACAACCGCTACTGTAACCACTACCACCACCACTGCCACTACAACCGCTACTGTAACCACTACCACCTCTACTGCCACTACAACCACTATTGCTACCACTACAACCACCACTGCCACTACAACCACTACTGTAACCACTACCACCACCACTGCCACTACAACCACTATTGCTACCACTACCACCACCACTGCCACTACAACCACTACTGTAACCACTACAACCACCACTGCCACTACAACCGCTACTGTAACCACTACAACCACCACTGCCACTACAACCACTACTGTAACCATTACCACCACCACTGCCACTACAACCACTACTGTAACCACTACCACCACCACTGCCACTACAACCACTATTGCTACCACTACAACCACCACTGCCACTACAACCACTACTGTAACCACTACCACCACCACTGCCACTACAACCGCTACTGTAACCACTACCACCACCACTGCCACTACAACCGCTACTGTAACCACTACCACCACCACTGCCACTACAACCGCTACTGTAACCACTACCACCACCACTGCCACTACAACCACTACTGTAACCACTACAACCACCACTGCCACTACAACCACTACTGTAACCACTACCACCACCACCGCCACTACAACCACTACTGTAACCACTACCACCACCACTGCCACTACAACCGCTACTGTAACCACTACCACCACCACTGCCACTACAACCACTACTGTAACCACTACCACCACCACTGCCACTACAACCGCTACTGTAACCACTACCACCACCACTGCCACTACAACCGCTACTGTAACCACTACCACCTCTACTGCCACTACAACCACTATTGCTACCACTACAACCACCACTGCCACTACAACCACTACTGTAACCACTACCACCACCACTGCCACTACAACCACTATTGCTACCACTACCACCACCACTGCCACTACAACCACTACTGTAACCACTACAACCACCACTGCCACTACAACCGCTACTGTAACCACTACAACCACCACTGCCACTACAACCACTACTGTAACCATTACCACCACCACTGCCACTACAACCACTACTGTAACCACTACCACCACCACTGCCACTACAACCACTATTGCTACCACTACAACCACCACTGCCACTACAACCACTACTGTAACCACTACCACCACCACTGCCACTACAACCACTACTGTAACCATTACCACCACCACTGCCACTACAACCACTACTGTAACCACTACCACCACCACTGCCAGTACAACCACTATTGCTACCACTACAACCACCACTGCCACTACAACCACTACTGTAACCACTACCACCACCACTGCCACTACAACCACTATTGCTACCACTACAACCACCACTGCCACTACAACCACTACTGTAACCACTACAACCACCACTGCCACTACAACCGCTACTGTAACCACTACCACCACCACTGCCACTACAACCACTACTGTAACCATTACCACCACCACTGCCACTACAACCACTACTGTAACCACTACCACCACCACTGCCAGTACAACCACTATTGCTACCACTACCACCACCACTGCCACTACAACCACTACTGTAACCACTACCACCACCACTGCCACTACAACCACTATTGCTACCACTACAACCACCACTGCCACTACAACCACTACTGTAACCACTACCACCACCACTGCCACTACAACCACTATTGCTACCACTACCACCACCACTGCCACTACAACCACTACTGTAACCACTACAACCACCACTGCCACTACAACCGCTACTGTAACCACTACCACCATTACTGCCACTACAACCACTACTGTAACCACTACCACCACCACTGCCACTACAACCACTACTGTAACCACTACCACCACCACTGCCACTACAACCGCTACTGTAACCACTACCACCACCACCACTGCCACTACAACCACTACTGTAACCACTACCACCACCACTGCCACTACAACCACTACTGTAACCACTACCACCACCACTGCCACTACAACCACTACTGTAACCACTAACACCACCACTGCCACTACAACCACTAACGCCACTACTGCTTCTAGAACCACTACTGCTACCACTACTACTAATACTGTTACCACTACCACTACCACTACCACTACAACCACCACTTCTACTGCCACTATCACATCTCTACCTTATCATTGTATCTAATGTAACCACCACAACCACCACTACCACCACCACAACTACCACTACCACCGTCGGTATCACCACCACTATCACCAGCACCACCACCACAACCACCGCAACCACCACTACCACTACCGCAACCACCACTATCATCAGCACCACCACCACAACCACCACAACCACCACTACCACCACCACAACCACCACTACCACCACCGCAACCACCACAACCACCACTACCACCACCACAACCACCACTACCACCGTCGGTATCACCACCACTATCACCAGTACCACCACCACAACCACCACAACCACCACTATCACCAGTACCACCACCACAACCACCACTACCACCACCACAACCACCACTACCACCACCGCAACCACCACTATCATCAGCACCACCACCACAACCACCACAACCACCACTACCACCACCACAACCACCACAACCACCACTACCACCACCACAACCACCACTACCACCACCGCAACCACCACTATCACCACAACCACCACCACCACAACCACAACCACCACCACCATCACTGTTTCACTACAATGGTATTTACCATCACTATACCTTCAGTATAACCATCTAGAAAATGTGCCGGTTCTCCGACGCCCCACCGTCACCATCACCATCACCACCATTACCATAATCATAACCACTATTACAACCATCATCATACCATCAATACCATCAACACAAACACCATCAATGCAGCGATCACCACCACCGCCCCTACCAGCATCAACAGCAACAGCAATAGCAGCAGCAATATACCACCAGCAACAGCAACAGCAACAGAAAGATACTACAGCAACAGCAACAGCAACAGCAGCAGCAATATACCATCAGCAACAGCAACAGCAGCAGCAATATACCATCAGCAACAGCAGCAGCAGCAGCAGCAACAGCAACAGCAATATACCATTATCAACAACAGCAGCAGTAATATACTATCAGCAACAACAGCAGCAATACACTATCAGCAACAGCAGCAACAGCAATATACCATTATCAACAACAACAGCAGTAATATACCATTAGCACAACAGCAGCAGTAATATACTATCAGCAACAACAGCATTAATATACCATTAGCAACAACAGCAGCAGCAATATACCTCAGCAACAGCAGCAGCAACAGCAATATATCAGCAGCAACAACAGCAGCATTAATATACCATTAGCAACAACAGCAGCAGTAATATACCATCAGCAACAGCAGCAACAGCAGCAGCAATATTACATCAGCAACAACAACAGCAGTAATATACCATCATCAACAACAACAGCAGTAATATATCATCATCAACAACAACAGCAGTAATATATCATCACCAGCAACAACAGCAGTAATATATCATCATCAACAACAACAGCAGTAATATACCATCACAGCAACAACAACAGCAGCAATATACCAGCAACAGCAACAGCAGCAGTAATATACCATCATCAACAACAACAGCAGTAATATACCATCACAGCAAAAACAACAGCAGCAATATACCAGCAACAGCAACAGCAGCAGTAATATACCATCATCAACAACAACAGCAGTAATATATCATCATCAACAACAACAGCAGTAATATACCATCATCAACAACAGCAGTAATATATCATCACAGCAACAACAACAGCAGCAATATACCAGCAACAGCAACAGCAGCAGCAGTGCAATTAACATTACCGTTCTCGCAACCACCTGACACAGCTATTACCACTACCACCACCAACAACAACAACACCAACACCCACACCAATACCACAACCACTGCCACCACCACCACCATCAACGACACCAACACCATCACAACCACTACCACCACAACACAACCACAACAACACAACCACTACCACCACCATCAACGACACCAACACCAACACAACCACTGCTACCACTACTACCCCCACAACAACACCAGACCCACTACCACCACAACACAACCAAAACCACAACACCACCACAACACCACCACCACAACGCCACCACAACACCACCACTACACACACCACCAGAACACCACCACAACACAACCACCACACCACGACGACCACTACCACCACACCACCACAAGCACAACACCACCACAACACAACCACAACCCCACGACGACCACTACCACCACACCACGACGACCACTACCACCACACCACCACAAGCATAACACCACCACAACACAACCACAACACCACCACAACCACAACACGTACTGTTGTTACCGCTGTCTTTGAAAGTACACTTCTTTCCTCGTTCATTCTTCTAAGTGTTCTCCATATTTCTGTAGCACCACTCCTACCACCATCACCACCACCACAGAAGCCGTCACTATTATCAACACCACCACAACCATCACCATCATCTCCACCATCACCACCACAGAAGCAGTCACTATCACCATCATCATCATCACCACCACCACAGAAGCCGTCACTATCACCAACATCACCACCATCACCACCATCATCATCACTAGCGCTATTACCACCGCCATCAGCTTCATCACCATCATAACAATCATAATTATTATTACAACCACAACAATAGCCACAACCACCACCACCACATCACCTCCACCACCACTACAACCACCACACCACCATCACCACATCACCACCACCACCACTACCACCATACCACCACCACCATCAATCACCCCCACAACAACCACCACCACCACCACCACACCACCACAACAACCACCACAACCACCACCACAACAACAACCACCACTATCACCACCACCACCACACCACCTCCATCACCACTACCACCACTACCACCACCACCACCACAACCACCACCACTACCACCACCACCACCACAACCACCACCACTATCACCACCACCACCACAACAACCACTACCTTCTGTCAGAACCACCACTCCAAATATATATTACCTGTAAACAAGGTAGTCACTCCACTTACTAGAAATAGCAACCACATCTTTTCCAAATCACACACTTCTGTTCTAGAAAACGCCTTGGATCAAGTGGTCCTGCGTTCAGTACAAGTTGAAAAAAGACAGGATGGTCACGGCTGGAATGTCTACAATTATAGGTCTGTCTGTTTAGTGAGGGCGACCCTGAGGCTAAACAACACCAAAAACCACCACCACTACTGTCACTACACAAATAGACAATATTTCACTACCACTACTACTACTACCACTGTCACAAACAGTAGTGTGATTACTACTACCACCACCACCACTACCACAGTCACAAATGTAGTGTAACTACTAGCAGCACCACTACTACTGTCACAAATGTTGTGTGACTACCACTACTACCACCACCACCACCACCACCACCACCACCACTACCACCACCACTGTCACAACTCTAGT
>OZ024747.1:74351803-74354303 GCA_964016885.1 Eledone cirrhosa
CCTCACGTAGCTTCCAATAACAGCAGCACTACTACTATTATTACTACTACTACTACTACTACTACTACTACTACTACTACTACTACTACTACTACTACTACTACTACTACTACTACTACAGTAACTGCTGCTGCTACTACTTTTCGTGTTATAGTGTTAGTGGTAAGGGTGGTGTAGTCGCTCTTGTGGTGATGGTAGTGGTGGTAATGGTTTTATTGGTTTTGAGTAGGGGGAACGGTGGTACAGACATAATTAGTGCTGGCTTAATAATTAAACAATATCACTGAATACATACATACATATATACATATATATATATAGAGAGAGAGAGAGAAAGAGAGAAAAAGAGAGAGAGAGAGGAGAGAGAGGAGAGTGAGAGGGAGGTAGGGAGAGAGGGTTATTTTTTGTCTTATATTTTACTCCAGGGTCCAAGCTTTGACTTGTTTGTCAGACACTGTGACCCCGGGTTGACAAGGAGTGCCGTTGGTAGGGGTCGAAACTGCCTAAGTCCGTCTGAACAGCTGAATACCTTGGAGGTTTGTATATGGGCAAGGTGCATACATCGAAGTGTGGTAGTTCTACACTGTTGGACCTATTGCTCGTGGTGGCCATCATATGTTGTGTGTGTGTGTGTGTGTGTGTGTGTGTGTGTGTGTGTGTGTGTGTGTGTGTGTGTGCCCGCGTGAGTATGTGTGTTTGTGTGTAAGTGTGTGTATGTAAGTGTGTATGTGTGTGTATGTGTGTGTATGTGTGTGTGCGCGTAAGTATGTGTGTGCGTGAGTATGTGTGTGTGCGTGAGTATATGTGTGTGTGTAAGAGTGTGTGTGTGTGTGTATGTGTGTGCGTGAGTATGTGTGTGTGTGTATGTGTGCGTGAGTATGTGTGTGTGTGTATGTGTGTGCGCGAGTATGTGTGTGTGTGTTATACATCTATGTTATACATGTATGTGTTGATGTTCCAAAGGGAGATTGCTAGTTGTTCCAGAAACTATGTCATTTATGACTCTGTCATCTTGTGTGTGTATGTGTGAGTATGAATGTATGTGTCTGTGTGTGTGAATGTGTGACTTTATGTGTGTGAATGTGTGACTTTGTGTGTGTGCATGCATATTATACGTGTGTATGCATGTATATTATATGTGCGTGTGTGCATGTATATTTAGGTGTCTGTGTGTGCATGTATATAATACATGTGTGTGTGTGTGCATGAATATTATACGTGCTGCGTGTGTACATGTATATTATTCGTGTGTGTGTGCGTATGTATATTATACATGCGTGTATGTATATCATATGCGTGTGTATATACTATACATGTGTGTGTATATATATTATGCGTGTATATATATCATATGTATGTGTATATATTATACATGTGTGTGTGTATTATATACGTGTGTGTGAGGGAGCCCACTGTTCCAGATATCATTTGAGGTTTCTATTGTGATACAAGGCCGGGACATGGTTGTTATTGTTGTTATTGTTGTTGATAACGCTAATGATGCTACATTTTACTGCCAGCTTCCTGGTTTATGTAACAGTACAAATATTTACCAATTTCACGTTGTTATTTTTTCTCTGATTCAGTTTCTTCCATTTTGTTTTATTTTTGCCAAAAAGTAGAAACAATTATTATTATTATTATTATTATTATTATTATTATTATTATTATTATTATTATTATTATTATATTTTTTGGTTATTTCCTTTGTTGTTTGCTGAGTTTTATTTCTGCCGCTTGTGGTAATGTTATATTGTATTTAAGGTTAACTCTGGATTTTATATGAGTTGGCTATTTCTGATGTGTAACCTAGGCAGTATTTTTTCATATTGTCACATGGAATATGTTCTTTGGATGTCACTGTAATAATATTATTGAATGCAGGAGCAAGTGTGTTCATTCGTGGTGGTTATAGTGTTGTTGAATTCTAAAAAAAAACATTCATACTCTTCCTTGATGAAATACCTTCCATTGGTGCATTGTTAAACTGTTGATGGATAATTCTGGATACCAAAAGTTGATGACCGTATTTATCCGTTCTGGGGTTTGGGATATATAATTTGGATCAATAGTCACGTGTAATTATTCGGCACAAAAGAGAATTGTTATATAATAATGAATATTGGCGCAAGACCTCACATATATTTGGATTGGGTGAGAAGTTGGGTAGAGAATAAAGATTAAATAAAGATTTAACAGCTTTTTACTGCTTTGTAGTACGATAAAAGGTAAGTTCGACTCAGAAGGTATATCAGTGCAGAACATAAGAGAGCATAAAAGGAGGTAACTATCTACCACGGGACAATATATTCGACGCTCTACTTGATCTGCCAAACTTTCATGCTTATATACATTAAGAATACTGATGCTAATAATAAAAATAATTGTTTCTACTTTAGGCCCAAGGCCAGCAATTTGAAGGGGACGGGAAAGTGTATTAAATCGACCCCAATGCGTTACTGGTATTTTATTTTATCGACCCCGTAAGGATGAAAAGCAA
>OZ024747.1:74361803-74369303 GCA_964016885.1 Eledone cirrhosa
TTTCGGTGAAATGTTGGAGGGCGGTGGTTAAGAGGATTATATCAATGCCAGTATTTTAATAATATATACTTGATCTATCACCCCTGGCAAATATATAAGGTGAAATTGGACAACGACCGACTAGATTTGATCCCAGAACGTACACATATACATACAAGCAGCATGGCAATTCATCCACGATGTTATCAATTCTGCAAATCTACCAAAGATTAATATGAATTTGAAATTTAAGCACAGTGTCACCAAATTTTGGAGAATGGCAAAGTTGATTAAATTAACCCCAGTAGTTGACTGGTATATTGTTTATCAGTTTCGGAATGGTGAAAGACAAGGTTGGCCATGGCGGTATTTGAACTCAAAATGTGAAGAACCAGAACAAGTGCAATGGCATTTTATCTGACACTCCACCAATTCTGTGAATCTAACACCCCTTCAGTGAAGACTAACGTTGATTACCAAAATTGACACGAGCCCAGGCGGAGGCGGAGGCGTTTAAATTGTGGATTAAATCAACACCAGTACATGGACGTAGTAGTAGTAGTAGTAGTAGTAGTAGTAGTAGTAGTAGTAGTAGTAGTAGTAGTAGTAGCAGCAGGAGCAGCAGGAGCAGCAGCAGCAGCAGCAGCACTACTAAATGTTGTAGTATCAGCAGCAGCAGCACTACTACATGTTGTAGTATCAGCAGCAGCAGCAGCAGCAACAGCAGCAGCAGTAGTTGTAGTAGTAGTAGTAGTAGTAGTAGTAGTAGTCCAGGGATGATGCAAACTATTTAAGCTTCAATTTAAAACCTGCCTAATGCAAATAAATTGGGTTTTCATCAAAACACAGAACTGTGCAAGGAAGAATTAAAAATAGAGAGGTTAGACAAAGAACGGCGTATTTGGGACAATAGGAAGAAGTGAATAGGGTTGGCGGCAGAATTTCTAAATATATAGTCTGAATTTTGTTGAAATCAGGCAATGAAGGAAAAAGATATGGCTTGGTGGTGTGTTTTATTGTATTTAATAAACTTCAAGGTCAAGGTCGTTATGTTGTTATTAAGATAGAAATAAAGGCACCATGGCCGAATGGTTAAGGAGTTTATTTCTCAACCATTGGGCCCACGTTCGACCACACAGTGAGTCATCTTACTATAATCGCAGCTTAATTTATTTTCTAATTTTGTCAATACAAAATGATGCTGTAAAAAAATAGATATAGAAAGTGGTATGGAATCGTTGACTAAGGTTTCTTATTCTTGAGTTATCTCCCCATCGAAGGCAGGGGTGGTGGAACTGGGGGAGCTAGTGGAGCCATGCCCACCCTCACCCCCACCGTGTTGTATTTGAATTGTTCTCTTTAGCTTACATTTGAGCTTTTTGGTATTTTGTTCTGACCTCGGTGAATACTTATTTAGAAGTCTCCCACTTTTTCAGTCAAAACAAGGCGTATATTCTAATTCTTAAATATGTGTAAGGTCTGTAAGTGTAGCAAAGCGTATATACAATATTTTATTATTTCTGTTCTTTTCAATTTTTTTCCTACTTATACAACTTTGGAGTTTTAATACTCATACCCACATGGGTGATATCCACCATTACTTTTCAAATTAACAACATATATTTTACTTCGAAGTGTATCAAATTTCATTATAGCAAGCCTACAATGATTCTGTTCAGAAGCTTAAACTTCTTATGTTGAGTAGAATTTTAAGAAAATAAATAAATAAAGTGAAAGAAAACAAGGCTTACTGACTTATTTCTGTATATTTTAATTTTTGTTTATGAAGGGTCCATAGAACCTAAAGTGCCTGAGCTCCTTGTGATCTAAATCTGATCTTGGATGGGATTTGGAATAGAGGTATATGAGTTCTGAATAAAAGAATAGGCATATAGATGAGAAGGACAGTAGTTTGAAATAGAAGAACGTGGATGTGAGAATAGAAAGGTGGCAGTTTGGAACAGAAGGATGTGGATATAGAATAAAAGGATGGTGTTTTAAAATAGAAGGATGGTGGTTGGGAAAAGAAGAATGGTCGTGAATGACAGAAAGATGGTAGTTCTGTATAGCAGGGGATATAGAATAAGATGGTGGTTTGTAATTGAAAGAAGGTGGTTTGGAGTACAGGGACGGTGGTTTGTAACACAAGGGCCATGATTTGGAACAGAAAGATGGTTGTTGGGAGGAGAAGGATGGAAATGAAAGGTAGAGTGTTAGTTAAGAACAAACATATCATAGTTTGATTTTGATGAGAAAAATGATGGTTTTGAAACTCATTGCAGTCAGAAGTGCAGATGATCTTTCAATAGACTGCATGAAATTCAGCAACAAAACATTACGACTAAAAATTACTTAACACTCCATATAGCAAATGAAATAATTGATTAATTATAAATAGGGTGTATATTAAATGTTGCCGTAATACATGCATATATACATAACATATACCCAATACATAATATATATATATATATATATATATATATATATATATATATATATATATATATATACATATTAACACGCACAGGCACACGCAGAAATATGTATGCATGTGTGTGTAAATATGTTTGCGTATATATATATATATATACATATTTTAGTCTTCGCATTTATTATTATTACTATATATATATATATATATATATATATATATATATATATATATATATATATATATATATATATACATATACATGCACTGACAAATATGTGTGTGCGTATATGTGAGGTTGTAAATATATGTGACTGGATTGCGTGAGAAATGTCTAATCCCCTAGCTAGTATACTCATCCAACACGTTTCCTATTCAGCCATATATTGATTGCTACATATTCTCCTCCATTTTACCAACGTCTCTTCAACGTTCTACAACTCATACTGAACAATTCATAATATTGTTTTTAATTATTAAGCACCAATCGTTGATTGATGGAACATTTCCAGACGGAGTGGTCACCCTGAAAGGTTGCTCACATCACAATACTATGCACTATACGGCATTGTAGTCATTTTTATCTAGTTGTCCGCCTATAGAAACATTCTCTCTGTTTTTATCTCTCTTTTTTTTTTCTTATTTTGTTGCTCTCGACTCAACACCCATATACACACACACCCATCCATACATACGCTAATACACATACATATAGATATACATGCATAATTACATATATATATATATATATATTTATATATATATATATATATATATATATATATATATATATATATATATATATATATGCATAATTATATATATATATATATGCATAATTACATATATATATATATATATATATATATATATGCAAAAGTTCTATTTAAAATTGTTGGGATACAACAAGTAAATATTTTTATAACTGATATGAAGCACTCGACAAGTATTTGGAGTAGATATACGATATTAATAAATGGAAACTATATTTATAAAACCATATTTATTTCATTATACATATTTCAGGGATACCAAATTAAATTATGGTATGCCTTCATCAGACAAAATACAATATATAACAGTTTTACAAATAAGCTTTGACGTACCCTATTAAAATGCAACCATTGTTTTTGGAAGTCATATGGTTGGACTCAGGAAAAGATTTTAGACTGACCTGGACCATCGCGCGGAGACCGAATGCAATATATAATGCAAATCGTATAGCATACGATATACATCACATACAACATCCACGCTAGGATTCTGTAAATCCGAGATATATATATATATATATACATTTAAAGTATATGATAAACACGAAATGTGTTTACATTGCAACAGACAAAGTTAGCTATTAATGAAATAAACTAATAAAAGTGAATACAATTTGTCTGTCTCGATACAAGTCAATAAAGACAAGATTATATTGGCAACGGCCATGATTCCTGGACATATTTAAATTTCAAAATTCAAACCTGTTCTGTAGACGAATTTGAACCTCGAAACCCAAATAAGTTTCGCAACGGTGGAATGTGAATTGAAAAATAAAGAGAATCGAAATGGAATAGAAATAAAAGAGTGAAATGTCCAAATCTTCTGTGCTTATCAACAGGAATCCAGTAAGATTAGTCTATCTCACATCAACAATTTTGCAGGTCTGACTACACGTGGGTAGGCAGGCCAAAACTAGCTATCCCACATTCACGGTGCTAGAAATAACAGCCGCTTATGCAGGATTAAGGATCAGCTCTTACAATAAAGGAGCTATACATTATATTATATTTTGAGAATAAACTCTCAGTCGTTTACAATAATTAAGCTCCAGGAAGGGGCTCTTCCGAGCAGTTAATACATTTAAAGTATATGATAAACACGAAATGTGTTTACATTGCAACAGACAAAGTTAGCTATTAATGAGATAAACTAATAAAAGTGAATACAATTTGTCTGTCTCGATACAAGTCAATAAAGACAAGATTATATTGGCAACGGCCAATATATATATATATATATATATATATATATATATATATATATATATATATAGAGAGAGAGAGAGAGAGAGAGAGAGAGAGAGAGAGAGAGAGATGAGATGTTACTATTTAAGACCAGTAAGTCTATTAGTCAACTTAGAACTGCATACTGCTGCCTTTCATCCTTACGGGGTCGATAAAATAAGGTACCAGTAATACACTGGGTAATTGCTGGCCTTGTGCCAAAAGTAGAAACAATTATACTATTGTAGAATATAATGCCCGACGGCAAAGCTTCAACCGAATATAGACAGATATATAGGTTGATAGCTATAGATAGTTGCTATTCTATAAATGACAATTCTAAACTTGATATGTCTAATCAACCCTCTGTTAGAGATAGGTAGGGAGGAAGATATAAAATTACTGTCACCAGAAAAATAACATGTAGTTGCCACGTGATCAAGTGTATTATTATTATATCAACATACTGTTGACTTCACAAAGCTTTGGAAAAAATTTAGCCTTGAATATATAGTTACCACACTGCAGATAACTATAAGTTGTGTTGATGAATACAAGTAAATAGATACATAAATCGGATAAAGTTCGCTGGAGAGGGACGATGTGTAGAAAGTATATAAATAGCTTCTTTATGTCAACTGTATTAAATATAATTGTTTCTAATTTTAGTACAAGGCCAACAATTTAAAAGGGAAAGGAAATTTGATTAAATCGACCCCACTGGTACTGCATTTTTTCAACCCCGAAAGTATGAAAGGTGAGATTTGAACTCAGAACGCAAAATGACGCAAAGTAGTGTTCAATGCTCTACCTATACTGCCAATCCACCGCCCTTAAATAATGATTTTTTATTTAGGCACAAAGCAAGCAATATTTGACAGGGACTTTATTTTATCGACCCCGTAAGGAGGAAAGGAAAATCTAAGACGGCGGGATTTGAACTCAGAACGTGAAGAGACGGAACTCTATGCCACAAAGGATGTTATCCGATACTCTAAAGATTCTACTACCATTCCACCACCTCCACATTTAAATAATTGTTTCTACTATTGGCACAAGGCCAGCAATTACCCAGTACATTACTGGTTCTTTATTTTATCGACCCGGGATGAAAGGCAAAGTTGACCTCGGCGGGATTCGAACTCAGAATGGAAAGGGTCGTAACATTATGCGTCAAAGCATGACGTCCGACCCTCTACCGATACTGGCAATCCACATTTAAATAATACATGAACTAAAGGACCAAATACGAGAATGTACAACAATTTTTAGAAAATGAGTTTATTTTAAAAATAAACACCTACATTTGGTCACACACACACAGACAGACACACACACACACACACACACCCACATACTGTCACACAGATATGTGGGTGTATGAGTGCTTCTCTGTGTTTACTTTCAAATGATTAAATAATTGTTTCTACTTTTGGCTCAAGGCCACCAATCACCCAGTACATTACTGGTACTTTATTTTATCGACCCCGTAGGGATGAAAGGCAAAGTTAACCTCGGCGAGATTTGAACTCAGACCGTAAAGGGACGTAACTATGCTGGAAAGCATGGCGTCCGACTCTCTACCAATACTGCCAATTAAATAATGAAGCAACCAAATACAAAATAAGTATGTAAATAAAAGGTATCTTTCTCCTGAAAAAAAACAATATAGCAAAGACGCGATAAACAACACAACAAAAATAATTAATGTTATATAAGAGAAAATAAAATAAATGAACGGATGGAGTAAAATGAGAAAAAAGAAATGTCGTCCATTTTTTCGACATCGTTTTACAAAAGCTGAAAATAGAGATTATATAAAATTTAACGGTAATTCGCCATTTTTCTTCGGCGATCGGTTTCTGCATTTTTGTTAATTTCATTAATGCTGCCATCCTAAAAATACTAAAAACGACCAGATAATATGATTTAAATCCCTCCACAGCGAGCATATCGGAAAACATTTTGTAGATTTTTAAAGCATGTTATTTTATCTTCCATATATATATGTATATATATATATATGGGTGTGTGTGTCTGTATGTCTATGTTTATATGCCTTTCTCTCTCTCTATATATATATATATATGTATGTGCACATGTGTATATATATGCACATGCACATAAACATGATATCCACACACACACACATACATACACACACACACAAATACACATATATACGCATGCATTCACATACTCACATATACAAGTGTGTGCATCTGTATGCGGGGGTGTCTACGTGTATCTTTGTGTGTTTCTATAAGCGTGCGTGTATACGTATGTGTGAGGGAGGTGTGTATGCATGTGTTTCTATGTGTGTATACATATTGACTCAGCTCCGAACATGAAATTTAATTAAGCAACAAAAACGTAATTAAAGTATTGAAAAATACTGAAAACAAATTGTAGAATTAAAGTAAAGGAGACTTGATGCTGCTTGTAAAGTATGTGTGTGTATGTATGTGTATATATATATATGTGTATATATATGTATGTGTAAAGGAGACTTGATGCTGCTTGTAAAGTATGTGTGTGTATGTATGTGTATATGTATATATGTGTATATATATGTATGTGTAAAGGAGACTTGATGTTGCTTGTAAAGTATGTGTGTGTATGTATGTGTATATATATATATGTGTATATATATGTATGTGTAAAGGAGACTTGATGCTGCTTGTAAAGTATGTGTGTGTATGTATGTGTATATATATATATATGTGTATATATATATATGTGTATATATATGTATGTGTAAAGGAGACTTGATGTTGCTTGTAAAGTATGTGTGTGTATGTATGTGTATATATATATATGTGTATATATATGTATGTGTAAAGGAGACTTGATGCTGGTTGTAATATGAGAGTAATGGAGGTCGTTGTGTTTATTTGACTGAACACTGCTGTGTAAATATGGGTCTCTGTGTAGCTGTGTAGGTGTTTGTATGTGGAAATGTGGGTCTCTGTGTATGTGTCTGGCTGTGTAGGTGTCTGTAAGTGGAAATCTGTGTGCGTGTGTGTGTCTGTCTGTATAGGTGTCTGTATGTGGAAATGCGTGTGTGTGTGTAGCTTTTTTTTAGGTGTC
>OZ024747.1:74374303-74391803 GCA_964016885.1 Eledone cirrhosa
ACTATAAACGCATAAAAGAGAATAAAAAAGGGGAAAAGAGTCTTTTCCTACTATATCAATCATTAAACTAAAATATTTCTTCATTGTACTGTGTTGTTTGCCTTGTTGTTTCCGTTTATATTTTGAATATATACATATGTGTGTGTGTGTGTGTGTGTGTGTGTGTGTGTGTGTGTGTGTGTGTGTGTGTGTGTGTAAAGAGAGAGAGAGCATTAATATAATTACTATATGTTTGAAAATATTCTCTCATTGAAAGAGTGCCATTGACTATAAAGAAAGCTGGATGTTGGCCTCACGTGTCGTGATTCCCGACTCGTCAGCAAAACTATACTTTGAAATTTCAATTTTCCACACGCGTCATAAGATGTTTATTATAGAATTAAAGTTTTCCTTTGGTGGACAAGTACACGATACTTATTCATTTTGTCTCACCTTGTGGCGGAACTAGGAACTATATGGTTGTGAAACCAACTTCTTAATACACCAAACTCTGCTTGCGCCTATTGAATAATACTGCTCTTCTTGCGTATCATATACAAACTTTGGATGGCAGCAAATTGGCAGAGTCATTAGACCGTCGGATAGACTTCTTTGCTGTATTCGTTTAGGCTCTCTGCTTTTTGAGTTCAAATCCCGCCGAGGTCAACTTTATGTTTCATCTATTCGAGGTCGATAAAAAATTATCACTCAAGTATTGGAGTTGATTCTTCCTGTATATCTGCTTCGCACTTCCATTATCTCACTCTCTCTGACCTTCTCTGGGAGAAATCAGCTGTCTGCAGACCTGGAGAGGAGATGGAATTCTCCAAGTTTTAATAGAATATTCTAGAAACGCCGTATATCAATGCGGAGGTCCTACAACTCACACATGAGTTACGGCACCATACAAACTCGTACATACAAATTTTCGATTTCTAAGGCTTCATTCATTAATAAAATATGTTGACACCACTTTCACGCCATTTAATTGGGCTCAGAATTATGTAAAATCTAAATAATTCTAGTTTCTTCGTTTAACAACTTTATTCAATTAGAGAAACGTTCGCTGACAAAATCGTTGCATTAATGTAAAACAACACTTCCGTTGATAATTCTGAAGAAAGCAGATATATATCCGGTTTTGTAACCGCCTAATTTATTTTAATTTAGGTTTTTTAATGCTCCATGTAGTAAATATACTAGCATCGAGTAATTTAGTTTGATGTAAACAGATCTAATGGAGTTGCCTAGTGGTCAGAGTATTGAATTTACGGCCATAATCTCGTGGGTTCGATTCCTGGATTGAGATGCATGTTGTGCTCTTGAATGTGCTGGGGCATGTGTGTCTGTCAGTGCCTGTTTGTGTGTGTGTGTGTGTGTGTGTGTGTGTGTGCGCGTATTTTCCGTGTGTTTGTGATGCCTAAGCGTGTGTATATGAACGTGTACATATATGTGTGCGTGTCTGTTTGTATGTGTTTTGTGTATGTGTGTGTGTTTGTGTATATGCATGTGTATGTATGTGTATGTGTGTGTGTGTGGGCGTGGTTTTTTGCCATTGACTTGTTGAAGAATAAGTAAATAGTTCATATTTTTCTAGAGTTACAAGAAAGTAAATGTTGAAAGATATGTGAACTTGCCTTTTATAAATCTGTCTAAATGTTAACATTAGAATTAGAAGCCACCTCCTCCCACAAAAAAACTTGTCATTTAAAGGGAACATTCTTTTCTTATAATGGAATCCCCTGACTGTATCTGGTATTTATTTATAAGGACTTTTAACATATTTACTCGAGAAAAACCAAAAAGCTAAATAGAAATAAAAAATAAAATGATGTTAAGAAAAAACGACGTTCATCATTGCTTAATATTATCTGAATTATTTTGATGATTATGGAAGATAACTCCAGATAACTATCAGTAGTATTTCCCATAATGCTGGCTTAATACCGGTGAAAGAAACGTTAAGTAAATCTACAAGAATGTACGGTTTTGGCGTGGAAAAATAGAAATACTTAGAGAATACATTACTCTTAGACACTAACTGTTAAGGCTCTTTATGGTCAGAGTTCAAATGCCGCCGAGGTTAACTTTGCCTTTCATCCTTACGGGATCGATAAAATAAAGTACTAGTAATACACTGGGATAATTGGTGGCCTTGTGCCCAAAGTAGAAACAATTAATATATTTAAATAGTGCAGTAAGCTGGCACAATTGATAGAGTATTAACCAACATGACTTGCAATATATTTTCCAGCTCTCTACCACCTGAGTTCAAATCCTACAACGAGCTTCTTTGCCTTTCATCTATTCGAGTTAATACCAGTCACGTACTTCCTCTATGTCTCTTTCTCACTTCCATTCTCTCTCTCTCTCTCTCTATCTCTCTCTCTCTCTCTCTCTCTCTTTCCTTCGCTGGGAGAAATATGTTGTAATCAGACCTGAAGAGTGATTAACACCGCCAGGTTCCAAATGCCCAAGAAACGCCGTATTCCGCTATGGCGCCCCTACAACTCCATTAGTTACTACGGGGACCATATCAGATATATATATATATATATATATATATATATGCCTGTGTGTGTATCTCTGTGTGTATTAGTGTGTGTAATGTGCATTTGGTTGGAAATTTAACTGAATTTTCCCTCTCTGGGGATCTTTACAAGATTTTCATAAGGTAATTTATAGAAACAGACTGGAATTGTAGTTAGTTTCTGCGCATGAGCTCCCTACACACAGACACACACACACGCACACGCACACACATACATACACATGCACGCACACACACGCACACACACACGCACACATATATACATATATACATATATATATATATATATATATATATATATATATATATATATATATATATATGTGTGTATATAAAGTTTAATTAATTATGCTGCCAAAAGTATAACTGCCATGCAAATAAAACTAATTATTTCAGCTATATTCTGCATCCTGCTTAACAAAAATAGTGATGCTATAAAAAGATTCGTTTGCTGAAAGAATCATAGATATAATTATCTTCGGATGAGGAGACAATAATCTCTGAAATGCACAAGGGGGAATTTCACAGCGAGGCTTCTAATTAAAAAACTGTAGCTATATCTACATTAAGTGTACTTTAACCTTCTCATATACGCCATGTTCTAGCATCAGTATTTATATTGTTATAAATCACTATGTCACCACAATGTAAAGTGGACGATAGATAGAGAATAAATTGAAGGCAACAAAAATGTAGGTGTGTCACCTGTTATTTTATTTACCTGTCGTAACTTTCAAATAGTTTTATACTCTAACAATGCACCAAGCAAACTGAAACACCCTCTTATCATTTTATATATTTTTATGTTGTAGTTATACTTTTCGTTTTAATTTAACTAGTTAATCGTATTTCTTAAGGTGTGCTTGGCTGGTTCAGTCTTGTACTTTGGTTTTGAGTAGGGTCGTATAAGAAACATTTACATATTTCGAATCATGCCCATGCTATTGTCGAGAGTAAGAACCTCATTGAAAGGTCTCTACTATTACTATGAACAGGGGTTTTTTTTGGGGGGGGGGGTGACATACGGCGTTTCTAGGGCATTTTAAAACCTGGCGGAACCCATCTCCTCTCGAGGTCTGAAAACAGTAGATTTCCTCCAGAATAGAGAGTAAGTGAAAGAATGGCAGTGAGAAAGAGATATAGCGGAAGAAGCTACCCCAGTACTAAACTGGTATTTTTTTTTTAACCTTGAATTGTTGAAAGGCGAAGTTGACCTTGACGGGATTTGAACTCAGACAGCAGAGGGCGGAAACAAATACCGAAAAGTATTCTATCTGACAATTCGCTGCCTAGAATTAAGTACTTAGTGCATTTCAGAGGTTTGCCCTTTCAATTAGTATTACAGTATATCCGATGAACTTCCAAATAGTTTTGTTCACAAGTCTATCCAAGACTAAGGTTAATAAGACTGCGTCAAGATGCCACGCATTCGGATCGAACCTGGGACCTAATGATTTCAAAACTAATTCATTAATCATTCGTCATTGCTGCGTCCACTTAAAACTGAGGAAGCAGTTAAAGAGGAAAATAAGTCATACAAACGAAGCAGTATAAGAAGTGTGATTGAATGGGTATTCGAATATAAGTTGTCGACTCTAACTTAAAACATTGACGAGATAACATTTGATATTCACATTTCCCATCTTTTATTTCGATTTTAATCTAATTAATATAATCTTTCACGGCTTCTATTAATGATTTTCTTCGAATTATTTTTCGTTTCGTTTTTTCTTTTTTTCTTCCTTGTTTCGGATATATATATATATATATGAATGAAGTTAATATGTCCAAGGATACTAAGTACCCCTAGAAATACATAGGTTGTCTATGATTCAAGGTTGTTCAATGGTATTAATTTGATATACCAGAACTTTAATATTAAGATAAGCAGAACAAGTAAAATTCAACCAATTTTTTAAAATAAATAAAAAAATATAATATAAATATTTACCTCTTCTAATGGCCCTTACTGATCAGTTTCGCTTTGTAAAACCCCGGAAATCCGATGGATATCTGATGGAAAACCAAAACTCATCAGAGAAGCATTTTCCTTTCTTAGGGCTAAAAGACAAAGGAAAGATAAACTATATGACTTCCTGCCAGCTAATACAGGTCTGAAAGGTCGTGAAAGTGACCCGTATGTAAACCGGTCTGCAATAAAAGCGGGAAACCACAGACTTGCTGTCTATAATTACTACTAAAAAAATAGCAACTAAATAGAACAACAGATTTGTTCTCTACATAACGGAGAATAATGAATGAAGTTAATATGTCCAAGGATACTAAGTACCCCTAGAAATACATAGGTTGTCTATGATTCAAGGTTGTTCAATGGTATTAATTTGATATACCAGAACTTTAATATTAAGATAAGCAGAACAAGTAAAATTCAACCAATTTTTTTAAATAAATTATGTAGAGAACAAATCTGTTCTATTTAGCTGCTATTTTTTTAGTAGTAATTATAGACAGCAAGTCTGTGGTTTCCCGCTTTTACTTCAGACCGGTTTACATACGGGTCACTTTCACGACCTTTCAGACCTGTATTAGCTGGCAGGAGGTCATATATTTTATCGTTCCTGGGTCTTTTAGCCCTAGGAAAGGAAAATGCTTCTCTGATGAGATTTGGTTTTCCATCAGATATCCATCGGATTTCCGGGGTTTTATAAAGCGAAACTGATCAGTAAGGGCGATTAGAAGAGGTAAATATTTATATTTTATATTATATTTTTTAATTTAATTAAAAAAATTGGTTGAATTTTACTTGTTCTGCTTATCTTAATATATATTATATATATATATATGTATATATATGTATATATATATATATTATATATATATAATCAGTAGACGATTAAACTATTTATATATATTTATATATGTATATATATATATGTATATATATTATATATATATAATCAGTAGACGATTAAACTATATATATATATTTATATATATATATGGTGGCTGCCAACTCGTTTTCGAGTACGGCCACTACTTTATATCCATGTAGGAGAACCCCTACCGATGCGTTGAACGAGTGTGACTTTTTAGTCTAGCCTGCGACATGAAAACTCTGGTACAAACACTACACTTGTGACAATTATTGACACATAGTGCTGGGCCCATGGTACCATGTGACGACAAGTGCAGAGAGATCTCCAGATATAAAGCAATGCCTGTGCCGTGAAGCTTTTATAGTGAGCAAAGGCACTGCACAAAGCCAGTCCTACTCTCTTAACCAAGATGATATTTACCAAAAAGAAGAACAAGTTAACATCATTGGATACCAGCAGGGTTGCAGGTGTTATATCAGAGTTTTCCTTCTCCTAGAATTCTGCCTTGACAAAGGCTAAGGGGTCATCTCTCCCGGTGATTTTGGATGGCCATTGACTCTTAAGAGCTCCTTTGCCCTTTGACAGGTTTTGTTTTTAGTCCTGCAGGATGTCCAAAGTCACCCTCCTCACCAAGAAACCTTGGTGGGGTTGCCAGTTTAGTCGCCAACGACCCGACCATGGGACAGGTTGTACTGGGATACATACATACATTCATACATACATACATACATACATACATACATACATACATACATACATACATGATGGCTGCCCCCTCGTTATCGAGTATGGCCATTGCACGAGAAAAAAAAAGAAAAGAAAAGAAAAGAAAATAATAATAGTAATAATAATAATAATAATAAATAAATAAAAAAAAAGAAATATATATATATATATATACATACATACATATATACATACACACATACACACACACACACACACACACACACACACACACACACACACACACACACACACACATTAAAAACAATAATAATAATAATAATAATAATAATAATAATAGCAATAATAATAATAGCGACAACAATAATAATAATATACATATTCATATATATATACACACACACGCACGCACATAAGCATAACTACACACACACACACACACACACGATAGCAACTAACAGTGCTGCGATCGAATGTGGCTTTTTAGCCCAGCCAATGATCTAAAATGTCTTGCACAGAGTCGGCAACCAAAACTTTTACTGGGAATAGTCGGCTGTGGTTGGAGTTCGTGTACTTTTGCATGTCGTTTGAGCCCTCCTGCTGATTTACATTCTCTACCACATGTTTGGCAAGCATGATGAGTAGCATCTCCAACAGCAGCCTGGTAGTCAACCACTGGTCTTACTTTATGACTGCGAAGATGACTTTCGAGTCCAGCTTTGCTTAGGCAGAGTCTCGCACAGACGCTGCATGTCAGCACCATAGGAGGACCCTCGCCGTCTGGAAGTGCAACAGCAATGCCCTTCCTCACGTCCCGCTTTACTTTCTCGTGTGCGATTCGAGATGCCTCAAAGGCAACTTTTCCTTCATATACAGTTTTTTTCCATTTATTACGATCAGCAGCAACATTTTCCCATGTATCAGCAGAGATGTTAGCGTCTTTCAGAGAGGCTTTCAAGGAATCCTTATACCTCTTTTTTGGTTTATGTGGCGGTCGTTTTCCTTTAACCAACTCTCCATAGAAGAGTTGTTTTGGTATTCTAGAAACCTTCATCCTGGCAAGGTGACCACTCCAACGGAGTCATTGCTTAAGCACAAGAGCTTCTATACTGTCACACATAGAGCTTTCCAAAATCTCGACATCACTGATGTGGTCCCTCCAGTGAACGCCATGGATCCGTCTGAGACACATCTGATGGAAACGCCCCAATTGCTTAAGGTGGTGTCGATATGTGACCCAGGTCTCGCAGGCATAAAGAAGACAAGAGAGCACACATGCCTTGTACACCTTTACCTTTGTCCTCCTGCATATGTCTCGCCGACCCCAGAGTCGCTTTTCTAGCTTTCCGAAAGCATCACTTGCTTTCCTAATCCTAAGTGAGATTTCACTGTCAAGGTTGCCGTATCGATTGACAGTGCTTCCCAGGTAGACAAACTGATCAACCACTCCAAGTCGTTTGACATACACATAGATGTTTGGTTCAGTGTACTGCTTACTAGGGGCAGGTTGGTACATGACGACGGTTTTCTTGAGACTGACAGTCAAACCCAGGGCAGTGCAAGCGTCAGAAAATGCATTCAAAATGTGCTGCATATCACTCTCTGTGTGCGCTACAAGATCGCAATCATCTGCATACAAGAGGTCTCTTATGATTGATGTAAACACCTTTGTCTTCGCAGCAAAGCGCCTGATGTTAAATATGCTGCCTGAGGTTCGATATCGGATGTAAACACCATGCTCGCAATTCCTGAATGCAATACAGAAAACCATTGCAAAGTATATGGCAAACAGGGTCGGTGCTGGAATATCCCCCTGTTTCACTCCATTTTTTACTGAGATAGGCTCCGACATGTTACCTCCGACATTAACCCAAGCCTTCATGTCGTCATGGAAAGACCTAACTAAAGCAAGGAACTTATCAGGGCAACCAAGTTTCTGGAGAACCTTCCATAATGCATCTCTGTTGACAGTATCGAAAGCTTTTGTCAGATCGACAAAAACCTGATACAGATCCAAGCCTTGTTCAATGCACTTCTCCTGGAGCTGTCTAGCTGAGAAGATCATATCAGTAGTGCCGCGTCCATCACGAAAACCAGATTGACTTTCAGGAAGAACACAATCTGCAGTGTGTGTCAGCAGACGGTCCAGAAGCACCCTACATAAAACTTTCCCTACGACAGAAAGCAATGATATACCTCTGTAGTTCCCACAATCATTCCTGTTACCCTTTTCCTTGTACAAGACCACCATTACTGCATCTCTCCAGTCCTCAGGTACGGATTCATTAGCCCATATCCTTCCAAACAAAGAGTGCAGATGTTGCAGGAGTCTCTCACCACCATATTGTAGGAGCTCAGCATGTATGCCATCCATACCTGGAGATATTCCACTGTTCAGCTTCGAAATAGCCACTGCAACCTCCACAAGCGTCGGAGGTTCTGCGAGAGCTACTTTCACAGGACTTTCTGGAATGAGATTGAGGAAATCTTCACTGACGACAGACGGCTGATTCAAAAGATCATCAAAGTGCTCTCGCCACCTTCGTAGAATTCCCTGTGAGTCACGAAGAAGTTCTTTGCCATCCTTGCTGCGAAGCGGTGTCACTAGAGAAGAAGACGGTCCATAAACCTCACGCAAGAGACTGTACAACAGCTTTGTGTTATTGGAATCAGACGCAGTTTGTATCTCACCAGCCTTCTCACTCCACCACTGATCCTTCATCTGAGAAAGACTCCGCCTAACACGTGATTGGCTGCTGGAACGTACGGACGCTGCTTGACAGGGATTCCTTGGAGCGTCCTGAACGAAGGACCGCTCTTGTTGCAAAGGAGCTTCGACGTTACGATCTTGACATCGTGGCTTTATCTGAGACGAGGTTAGCTGGAGATGGTCATCTTACGGAATTTTGTGGAGAATATACATTCTTCTGGAAAGGAAGAGATGAAGGAACCAGAAGAGAGGCTGGGGTAGGATTTGCTGTTAAGACTGTACTTGTGAATAAATTAGAAGAATTCCCAGTAGGGATTAGTGAGCGTCTTATGTCCATGAGAGTTCCGCTGGACAAAGGAAGATATGCTACCCTGGTGAATGTGTATGCTCCAACTATGAATTCTGTCGATGAAGAAAAACTGTCCTTTTACCATGCCTTGAAAGGTGTTCTAAGAAATATCCCTCAGGCAGACAAAGTCATCGTGTTTGGTGACTTTAATGCTAGAGTGGGTAGGGATTTTAACACATGGAATGTAATCGGAAGGCATGGGGTGGGAAAGTGTAACAGCAATGGTTTTCTCCTGCTGCAGATGTGTGAGGAGCTGGATCTGTGTGTTACCAACACCATGTTCCAACAAAAGAACAAATTCAAGACCACATGGATGCATCCTGCATCTAAGGAATGGCATCTTTTGGACTACGTCCTAGTCAGGATGCGTGACAGACAGGATGTGCAGTGTGTTCGTGTTCTTCGTGGAGCTGAGTGCTGGACGGTCCACCGCCTGGTACGCGCAAAAGTGAAACTAATCACCAAACGTAAAATCCGGGCTCCTGGTGTTGCCCTGCCCAAAAGATTGAATGCTGCTCGTCTTAAGGATAAAAATGTGAAGAGGACATTGGAAGAAGAGATGCAGGCTGCAGATCTTAGTGAGGATTGGCCGACCCTTAAAAAGTCGGTTTATGATGTAGGCAGGCGTGTTCTGGGATTGGTGCAGAGAAAACATCAGGACTGGTTTTATGATGTACATATAGAAGACTTGTTGGCTGATAAGAGGCGCGCTCTGTCACGCTACTTGACGGCAAAACCACAGGAGAGGAATACGTTGCATGAGGAGCTCAGGGATGTAAAATGTAAAATATATATATATATATATATATATATATATATATATATACATACATCTATATATGTGTGTGGGTGCATATATATATATATGTGTGTGTGTGTGTCTGTTCCTTTATAAATGATTCTTTAAATCATTGAACTACAAAAGCTGTCTGCGATTTATGTGTGTGTGCGTGTGTATTGGTGTGTGGTGTGTGTGTGAATGTGTTTGAGTTTGAGTGGCTGAGTGTGTGTGTGCCTATGTGTGAGTATATCCAGAATTTCATAACTATTAACAAAATACAACAACCAGAAACACCAAGTTATTAATTTTACTGTAAAAGGAATAAACAAAGGCATGGATGTACATGTGTGAGTATATATTAGTAATAATTGTTTCTACTTTTGGCACAAGGCTAGCAATTACTCAGTACATTACTGGTACTTTATTTTATCGACCTCGTAAGGATGAAAGGGAAACTAAGATCGTAAAGGGATGTAACTATGCTGGAAAGCATGTCCGACCCTCCACCGATACTGCCAATTCACCGCGCTATCAGTAATAATACATATTCTTATGATTTAAGTTCAAATCCGTACTTTGCCTTTCATTGATCAAAGGGCCGCTATAATTATCTCTATTTCACTCCAAAATCACTGGTGTTGTGCCTATGTTTAAAACAATTATCACAATTTAAAGGCCTTTGCCGTTCATTCTAGTACTGTTGATAAAATAATGTAGTAGGCAGCGGATTAAAACTTGGTATTCTTTCTGAGTTCAAATCTCGCCAAGTTCAACTTTGCCATTAATCCTTTTGAAGTCGATAAAGTACCTGTCCAGTACTGTAATTGGATATTCCACCCACCCCCTCTCTCTCTCACATACACACACACTCTCTCTCTCTCGCTCGCTCGTGCGCTCTCTCTCCCTCTCGGTCTCTGGAAGAAATCTCTCTCACTCACTTCTCTCTCCCTCTCGGTCTCTGGAAGAAATCTCTCTCACTCACTTCTCTCTCCCTCTCGGTCTCTGGAAGAAATCATGTACGTTTTGTCCTGGAGAGAGACGGGCTCCACCAGGTTTTAAAAACCCATGACATGCCGTGTATCAGGATGGTGACCCTGTGATGCTACCAAGAGTTAAGTGACCTTTACTTTTAATTTATTTACCAGTCATATACTGAGGTCGATATTATCGACTTAAAAAAAGTTGTTTATGTTCTTCCTCCTCCTTCCAGAACCCCTAATTAATGTTATTAAAGTGTTTGCCCCCAAACTTCAGATATTGCTTATTTTCATTTTTTAATTCTAATATTCTACTAGTTGAGTTGCTTTTATGTGCCTCTACATTAATCTTGTCAGTTGTTCACTACCTTTGCTCCTTTGCTGTCTTTCATATTGGCTCACTTTTAATTTAGTTTTATGGCTACTGATCATGGAGATATGTTTTGCAAATTTTCGTTAGTTATTTTTTCAGTTCCACTTAACTTCTATTTATTCACCTTTTCCAGGTAGTTTTTTTTATCTTTATCCTAATGTAAAGCCTTTTTACACAGTTTCACGCATTTATAGTTTACAGTTTATTGGTACCTCATAAATAAAGATAATATTTTCTATATTATAAATCCTTTTATAGGTACTTCTCAACATTGTTGCAATTCTACGATCATTACTTTCTAAGAGCTTTCTATGTGTATCAAGTCTATAGCTGCCTGTGAATGTAATAGGTATTATCTTATTACATTCAGAAGTACCGACTCTGTCTCTAGTGAATAGTATTATATTTTCTAGCTGCTATTTATTTCTAGTTATAATACTGAAGCTGTAGTTTATAACGGGGATATTTAGTGCATCTGTTTATCTCTCGTTTTTACCTATATAAGACTGCTATTCAACTCGAATTTTTAATATTAATCTGATTCACATGCAATAACCATTTCCTCGTTATTTTCTTTTATATCTCATATCTGCAGATCTGATCCATTTCATCTTGTTCCAAGTACTTATATCGATGGTTCTCTTCTCAGTCTTTGATTCTTTCAATCTAAATATCCTTTGACGTTACATTTTCGGTTTTAATTAACTTGTCTATTTTTAGACTATCTTTGGCACATTTTTCACCCTCAACTAAGTTTAGTTTCAGTTAATTTTATGTACGTCATTTGGTTATTTAGCTGCCTGGTGTTTTTTTTGTATATAGTGTTAATTCATGCATATAGAGGAGATGATTTATAGGACAAAATTAACATTTGATACTTATCTTGTTACTTTCGTTAAAAGTTACGTTGCAGCTCCTATGGTGATGATATATTACATCAATATTAATGACTATTTTACAATTTATCAAATAATTTAAAATTAAAAGTACAAGTTGTTGTTATCACGACCCTTTCAGAACTAACCGCGGCTCAATTATTCGGTAGATTGGCAATATCGTTAGAGAGTCGGACACCATGCTTTGTAGCATAGAGTTACGTCCCTTTATGATCTGAGTTCAAATCCCGCCGTGGTTAACTCTGCCTTTCATCCTTACGGGGTCGATAAAATAAAGTACCAGTAATGTACTTGCTGGCCTTGTGCCGAAATTAGAAACAATTATTGTCAAGCATCTCTGGTTCATAGTCTGCAGCTCAGTTTGTGTCAGGAATCGCTAGTCCATAGTTTGCGGCTCAACTTGTGTCAGGAATCACTGGTTCATAGTTTGCCCACAAGATGTATAATAATCATTCAAGATTTGATTCAGTATATTTGATATCAGATTTATGTATATTGATATGAATTTTTTTTTTGTGGTTGTTTAACTACAGATCATTGACCAACCCGTTTTTACCAGTATCGCTTTCCTATTTTCAAACAGTAGAGAGTAATTTATGTGACATTTGGTTGTTATTCATAGAAGGGGGAGCAACCAAAGAAAAACTCCTACATTGACTCGTTTCAGAAAAGCAGTGTTTAAACGGAGGGCCTATCATTCCGCTCAAAATATATATTCTATGTCAGGCTTTGGTGTTGTATTCTTATTTCTTTATTGTAGCATTCTAGATGTTTTCCATTTTAACGTTGTTGATATACTTAGTATTGGAACCGATTTGTTTATGTACAGTGTCTCCAGATGTGGGTTATGTTGTTGAAAGGGTTTTTTGAGGTAATCAATCCATGCCTTGCTGAGTGATGTTTTTCTTCTTTGTATTTGCTTTATAACTGCTCGTCTTACATATATATGTTCTTTACATCCATATATCCACTTTTGACACCATTCTTGTTCCTCTGGTAAGATATTATTTTCATCCAGATGAGAAACCAATATGCTGGAGAGTAAAGATGCCAGTTGGTAAATATATTATTGGTGTGTAATTTTAGGAAGAATTAATATTGTTTTCACGAGTCGTGTTGTTTCTGCTCACTTTAGTAACGTTTTGAATGTTGTTACAACCGTCCCATGTATAGTTACTAAATACATAATTAGAAATTACGGCTTTTATCATTCCCGGCAGAGAAACAGTTTCTGTTTTCATTATGTTAACTTCCTCCACTGGTCATACTGGACCATACATGGATTGTTATTGTCTTTTTATTGTCACTTTCTCTTCAATTACACTTCCTTATATTTGTTCTATATTTAGTTTGCCTCTACTCTCTTAGTATAATTGGATTTTTTGTCTTATTCTTATATCTTCATTCCAATCCAATGTCTCTTTTGTTGTTGTTATATCAGCATGAAGATAATTGAACGATTCGTAAGAGCATTAGATTATATGCCTCTGTATTTGTTCCGTCACGGCGCTCTCAGTTCAAATCTCACCGAGGTCAACTTTGCCTTTCATCCTTTCGAGGTCTATAGAAAAGTATCAGTTTAGTATTGCGGTCGATTCTTCCTCTATAACTCTAACTCACTTCCTCTCCGTCACTTTCTGGAAGGAATCTCCTGTACTCAGACCTAGAATGGATTGGTTCCGCCAGGCTTAAAATGCCCAAGAATCGTCGTATGTCAATATGGCGTCCATACGACACCATTAGGAGTTGTAAGACCACACCATACAATTAACTAGTTTAAGTTCTCAAAAGAAATTTTATCATTTTGCATTTGTATTATGGATCTCTTGTTTCCTTTATTCAACAATTTCCAGCGACGTCCTGACTTCCTGAAGTCTACGAAGTATTATTTCTAGAGTCTAATGTGTTTGTATGTTACATTTATTGTGATTTGTTAGGATCTCTGCTTCGTTGTATTTTCATGTCAATTTAGTTTTCTCTGTTTATCGTGATAAATATTTAATGTGTGACTAATGATATTTTGTTTTATAGTGATTCTGTTATGTATATGCTATATGAGTTATTCAGAAAATAAATGTAATATCTGCAGAGTGCTATTGAATTGAAATTGGCTTGGTTATAGTGTGGGTTGTTGCTAGATGGGATATTTTTGGACTGTTTAAGCACTGTTGCGAAGACGCATGGCTTAGGGGTTAGAGCATTGGGCTTGCAATCGTAAGGTGGTGAGTTAGATTTCCGAACCGAGGGGTTCTTTGTGTCCTTCAGCAAGACACTTTATTTCAGGCTGATCCAGTTTACTCAGATGTCGAAATGAGTTGTAGCGTCACTGGTGCCATACTGTATCAGCCTTTCTCTTGGATAACATCGGTGGTGTAGAGAGGGGAGTATGGTATGCATGGGCGACTGTTGGTCTTCCACAAAATATTTTGCCCAAGCTTGTGACTCGAAAGGTGAAACCTCCTATGGGGTCTTTATAAGTTGTAATCGCTGTTATTTCTTTGTAATGTTTCTGTTCATGTTCTTCTTTTCTAATTATTATTGATATTGTTTACTTTCATAGTCCACAACTTGCTTATTTCGCCCATTTTAAAATTCTTGTACTTAACAGATATTTACTTTTTTTCCAGGCAATGTTTTCATCAGAAAGGATCAATATCTCTACCAGAATTATATATAGTCGCATTACTGACTTTGTTTATGATTTCTAAGTAATCTAGAGTAAGTATTATTCAATTCTTTCTCACTTTGAATAAATGTTTCATCCATGTAAGGATTTGTGCCATTCCAGTTATGAGGAAAATATTCCATCATTTCCGTGTGTGGTAGTAAATAAACATATACAATTGTTCAAAATATGTTTTTTCTTTGATAGGAAAGTCAAGACAGAGGAGCAGAAAACATTATTCGAGACAAAAAAATAACAAAAAAATAAACAAATCGGTGAAATAATAGCCATGCCCCATAGCTTATAGAATGGAAAAGGTTACTAACAACCAGAGCAGCTTTAACGAATACATCATATCTCATATTAGAGTTCGCTAATTAATTACCGAATCACACGTATTCATAGAGATGGAACAAACGACCCGTTTCTCAAGCGTTAAGCAGTTGTCAGCCACAATTTCTGCAAAGCTGAGACGATGGTTTATCGCCGCCAGCTTTTTTCGTGAAGGAAGAGAAGAAGTAAATTAGATTCTGTGAAGCAAAAATCACTCATCCATTTTAGAGTGATACTTAAGATTAGAGAATAAAGCTATACCATCTGAGGTAGCTAATTAGACTTAGGTAATTTAACTTAGATTAGTGGTACCGAACTAATGATAAGTAGCCGCGGACATTTGGATTTAATTGTCTTGCCCTAAAACACAATTCAGTTCTAGATAATTTATGTCTGGAAAGAATAGGCAGGATTGTCTCGGTTGGGAAGCCTTTCATCATAATGCCAGCTCGATTAGGGCTGACTTGAAGTTAAACGACATGAATATGAAATTATCGTTATTTTTCTTCCTCCATATATATATATATATATATATATACTAACATAGTACTTGTCAAAAATGATGGGATACATTGTCAAATGTTTAATTTGATCATTCCGAGGTTATAACATGTTTGAATCAAAGAGTTTATCTTAATTTTCGTAACCTTCAATCTGCTGGTGGGTAATGACCGCAACATGGGCCATTATACCATTTGTTCAAGGTCTGTCACTCGACCTGATTCCTATCAAACGTTTCGTGGCCTAATGGTAAGGGAATTAGGCTTACCATTATATTGTCATGGGTTCAGTTCCTGGACTGGGAGGTTGTGTGCTGTGTCCTTGAGCGAAACATTTCATTTCACCTTGCTCCAGTATACACAGCTGAAAATGAGTACCAGCACTATATGGGGGATTAATCCTGTGCAGTGAGGAATCTTGTACTCTCAAACATTTAACCCCATGGAAACTGGGATAAACACCGGCCTCATGAGCCTCTGGGATCGAGGCAGACTTAGGTTCTATTGCTCCTATGTTTACTTATATTCGTATTAGTGCTTCCTGCACTTTACCTGTGATTTCATATTCCGTGTCTGCTTCTTTATCTTTCGATATATATATATACACATATATATATATATATACACACACACACACACACACACATATATATATATATATATATATATATATATATATATATATATATATGTGTGTGTGTGTATGTATGTATGTATATTCACTCGTTCAGCGCATCGGTGGGGGTTCTCCTACATGGATATAAAGTAGTGGCCGTACTCGAAAACGAGTTGGCAGCCACCATGTATGTATGTATATATAGAGAGTATAGAGAGAGAGAGAACATTATAAATAAATACCAATGAATATGAAATGGATGAAACTTAAAGTAAATATATACAGAAAGATATTACAAAGATACGCTGTTGTCATTTAATAATGAAATATAATTATCAAGAGAATTAAGTGTCATTATTCTTGAATTTGAATTATTATGTCTGGTTCTAGTTTTTCTAGCTTTGTTCCGGTTACTTATTCTGTCGCTCTCTGTCTTATTATTTCTCTGTCCGTGGATATGTCCGTGTGTGCGTATGGGTCGGCTTTTGTAGCGGAAAGCATTCTATCTGAGGTGCTAACGACTCGGCCATTTTGGCGCTTTACATATATACATGCAAAGAGACAGACATATATACATATATACACTCACACAAACACACATTCACTCACACACACACACATGTATTTCTGTGTGTGTGTGTGTGTGTGTGTGTGTGTGTGTGAGGGAACATATTGCGCTCATATTCCATAAGTATCGTAACTCTATTAATTTTATAAAACTAGGACCGATTAATATATATATACACACATATATATATATACATATATATATATATGTGTATATATATATATATATGTGTGTGTATATATATATATATAATATATATATATATATATATACACATATATATATATATATATATATATATATATATATGTAGTTATGGAATGGGGTCACAAACAAACTTTGTAATCTGATGCCAACAACATCTAAACTGGATTAATTCTGTTAAACCAGCAACAGATTGAATGTTATGTACTTTTACTTATTGAATTACTGAGAGCAATATATTTCCTCGCACGCACACACACACACAAACACACACACACACACACACATATATATATATATATATATATATATATAGAGAGAGAGAGAGAGAGAGAGAGAGAGAGAGAGAGAGAGAAATGACTTCTACAGGACTAGAACTGTTTCATTCGAAGGAAATGATGGGAGATGTATACCTTATATTATATTATATAGCATTGTGTATATCATGTTATATTATATAATATTATATTATAT
>OZ024747.1:74396803-74399303 GCA_964016885.1 Eledone cirrhosa
AGGAGGCTTCTCGCCAAAATAAGTCAGGAATCATGGCGTCACTGTTTCAACTACCAGTTGTTACAATCATTTCTGTAAACAAATGTTTAATATCTTATCCTGGAGATTTCTTTTAGAGTCTATACGGCTAGTGAAAGCAATGTGTTCTCCTCAGACTAGAGACCTAGATTAAATTAGTGTATGCTTGTAGCATAACGGATGCCGCGAAAGGTACCCAAATGCCAAGTGGTCGTGTTAAACCAAACGAGGGAGTGAGTCCCCGATCAATAACAGGCACGATTGATATGTAGAGTTGCCACAGAATTTTCGTCAACCAAATATTACACATATGAATTTGGTCATTTCGAGAGAATGGTTGATCGATAACACTTTGCTATTGTCATGTAAATGGATTGAACTCGGAACTACCTAGATGAAAAATGAACTTCTTAGCTACATACCTATATAGCATACCATAGCAAAAGACGTGTGACAAAGCACTCCACCTCAACCCACGCATTTACAGAGAAGGTTTCACGAGTTTAGGTACAGTTTGAGGATGACGCAACATCCTGTTTCAATTCCCCTAATATTTGGATCGTTTTAATGCTCAATAAGTCGATATTGAAAGATATTGTGTTGCCTCTGCCATATATATATTGGCAAATTAAGTCCTCAGTAAGGGTTCCGTTCAGAAACAGAAACATATATAGCGCTACTACCATATGAAAATATAATTTAATCGGCTATGATGTAATATAAAAAAATGTTATTCCCATATTTCTATATAAAGTCGATAAAAAAAATACCAGTAACACACTGGATCGATTTAATTGACCATTCCCTCCCCTAAAGTTGTTAACCTTGTGCCTAAATCAGAAACCCTTATTAACCCCAAGTCAGCTTTCAGTAAGAAGACCTATGTTCAAGTGCCCTCAATCCCGTCTTTTATTCAGACGTACTGAAACTGTGACTACACTATCCTAATGCTGGTGTCTTAACAGCATGTTATCTTAATGTTATACAGAGTATATCTATGTCATACAGAGCCTACACTACACAACATTTCTACAGATATTATTCAATACTCTAGCTACGATATAAATATAGATAAATTTATTTAATTTAAAGCAACATCTTAGCAATATTGTGTATAAAGAAAAGATGTTTATGAAGACTGGTTGTGGTCTAGTGGTGTTTTGCACTTACGTTCATAATGTTGTGGGTCATTCCTGGACTGGTTTGTGTGTTGTGCTTTTGAGCAAAACATTTTATTTCACGTTGCTTCAATATACTCAGCTAAAAATGAGTACCAGTAGTAGCTGTAGAATTAATCCTGCGATGGACTGGCATCCTGTCTGGGAGGGAGACTTGTATTTTCAGTCAGTTAACGGCACAGAAGTCGGGATTAGCAATGGCCTGATGCATCTTTGGGCTCAAGACAGAATTTAGACTTTTAGAAAAGATGTTTACATCTGTCTGTACACACCATGTTGACTAACACATTTATAGATATATTTCTGTAGTTTAGTAAGCATTTTTCTATATTCTCGGGGTTTTTTTAAAGATGGTAGGATTATTTTGGGGATTTGGCTGTCATTTCTAGCAAGTAAGGACTCCTTCATATCCTGGGTACATCATTTGCCAGTGATTGACATCATGTATGTATTCAGTCTACAATAATTCAACGATATTTTCGCTCGTGTATGTCTCCTGCTTATACATAATGGCTTACATATACTTTATTAACAGCGCAAACAATATCCTAAACGCAACCAAAAAAACTTATTGTTTACTTGGAGTTGGCAAACGTGATTTTCCTCAGTTATATTCTTTAATAATAAGATTGGACAAACAAACTTCTATGTTCACCCCATAGTCATCTCACTTTCTCTAGAACATTAAATGCCACTCTAAATGAATATATATATATATATGTGTGTGTGTGTGTGTGTGTGTGTGTGTGTGTGTGTGTATGTGTGTGGGGGGGGGGGGGTGTACAACATAGATGTATATATATATGAACTCCCACACATAAGTACATACACACACACACATATATACATATATATGTAAACTCATATTTTATTCGTGTTTTGTTTTTTAATACTTTGGTAGGAATATCATGCAGTTTATTTGGAACTGCAAAGTTCTTATGACCAATTTTTCTAGAACATTTTAGTCAAACATTCCACGATCAAATGAAGTCGACATATAGTGACGTCTCTTTATATACCGGATGTTTACAGAAACCAAATTAGCTGACAATTAGCTTCTTCTGATGGGACACACAGCTTTGTGTGTATATGGAATATAGAAAGGATATTTACAATTAACAGTACAAATTATGAAACTATCAGTACCATGTCTACTTGTGTTGTGGATTGGTTTATGTGTGATTCTCTGCTCTCTGAGTTCAAATCCCGCTGAGGTCAACTTCCATCCTCTCGAGGTCGATAAAAAAGTACCAGTCTAGTACTGGAGTCGATTCTTCCTCTAGATAGATGATAATCAAAACGAG
>OZ024747.1:74404303-74411803 GCA_964016885.1 Eledone cirrhosa
TCGAAGCATTTTAGGCATCAACACTTCAATGGAAAACTTGAAAATATATATATATATCGATCTGCCGAGACTGAGAAACTAGTAAGACATTTTTCTTATTTCTGTCTAAAAAAAACCTAACTGTGATCTATACTGTCTGTAAACTATTTAACTTGTTCGATATTACTGATGTCGAAGTTTCAAACAGTTCTACTCGCAAACTCAAAAGAATATTCTGTCATAGACGTTGTATATGAGAAAAAATTTTCTTAATAATTTTATGAACTTAACATACTTATAGTATATGAATTAAAGAATACTCACAAAGTTACTTTTATGAATGATCCACGCAGAAATATATTAATATTAAAATAATTATTTTTCTTAATAATCTTTTTTAGTCTATTACATTTCTATGAGGAAGAAGAAAACAAACTATACATATATGTACGTAGATGTGCGTCCATCTATAAATAAGCACACACACACACTATCTCTCTCTCTCTCTCTCTCTCTCTCTCTCTCTCTCTCTCTCTATATATATATATATATATATATATATATATATATATATATATATATATATATATATATATATATATATATATATAGTGGGTGTGCGTGTGTGTGATATGCGATAAGTTTATTGGTAGGCATATCGTGTATTATTCGATATAGGACCCTCATATCAACGTATGTATGTAGCTATGTTGTAGCGGACATCCTAATAATTGTTTCTTATATAGGCACAAGGCCAGCAATTTAGGGAAGGGCAAAGTCGATTAAATCGACTCCAGTGCGTGACTGGTACTTTATTTTATAGACCCCGTAAGGATGAAATGCAAAGTAAACTCGGCGGGATTCCTAATAATAATAAAGATGCCCTTGTCATTTCAACTCGTAACCTGGCGAAGAGCAATGAAATACTTTAAGGTATATGGTCTGGCGAACAACCAATTCTACCATTCATCATAGATCTTCTACCATTCATCACAGATCCTCTTAGAAAAGATTTTAAATTTCGCAAGGCTGAGTGAAACAGTTTTGTAACTCCTGGCTTAACGGTTCTTTTCTACATCGAGTATTTAAGGTCTACAGGAGCTTTATATCCTCCATTAAGTGTTTCAATCAAAGTAATGGTGTGACATGAAATATTAAAGTAGTTGATTTCCTTTCATTGCAGAGAAATATGTTTATGAGAAAATATAAATGAAGTAGACAGCTTTTTGTGTATTATTATGGAAGCCTAATTGGACATGATGGCTAATCTCAGGATATTGGAATACGACTACTGGTAGATGCTTGTAATTGTTTTACTTCTCTGTACATCAGAATCTCTAGATAACTATATACTTTATAGAATGTAACGATAAGCCTAATCAACTAACGAAACAAGGCTTTCTGTATTTTTATCTGTAAAATGTCTAATACATCTTATCAAAAATAATTCCTCTGGCAATGGTTGATTCAATGCCCACTTTTCTTAAATCAACAAATCGGTTTTGAGACATGGTAGATCTTAAATAACGTTTTATAAATTTCAGTTTACTAAACGATTTTTCTGCCAATGTTGCTTTAACTGGAATCATTAACAATATTGTCTAACAAACAAAAGCATTTGGAAATATTTCTTGTGGTTAGTTAATAAAGTTTGCATATCTATTGGTTTCAGGTTGAGTTCACCAAAATGTGCTTGATGTACAAGCATCAAATGCTAAATCTTGTTCCAAATTCTTCATCTTTAAGTGCAGTAGGATATTAGTGTGTTAAACTTTTCACGTTTTCTCTAGATCATTTACAGACACCACGAGTTTGTTTCACGAGAAATCCAAATTTTCAGCCAACTGTTTAACGGTATTAGTAACACGTACAGTTAAATCTGTTACATTACCAAAGAAATCAAAACTCAAATCACTGAAGTAGGCCTTTTCTGCGAGTGATATCTGCCAAGTTCTCATCAGTTGTTCTATCATCATACACCCATGTTCTCTTTCGTCTCACGCCATGACAGTTTTATTTCCATTTCATGATCTGACGCCAACGTTTTAACTTCATTCTAGATACCTTTCCTGTTGCTTGAACATTCATCAAATCTTTAAGGAGAATTTCAATGTCAGATATCACCACAACTAATATGGAATCTCAGGTTTGAAGAATCTTAATACAAATATCTATTGGAACCAACATTTTATATCTAACAGCTTACATAAAAAACTTTTATTGGATGTTAAGTTAAGCTCTTAACAGGTCTTGCAATACTAACTGAATACCGGTAAGTTGAGATGCAAATGTTTTGAAATTTCCCGGCCTGTTAAACCATAAAGATTCTGGCATTATGTGTGGAGAACAATCTATGACATTTTAAAGTAATTCTGATAGTTTAACTGTGGAGAGTTTACATCAAATGTGAACGTGACAGCCACATAGGGAAAATATTACCCTTGAAAACCGTTGAGGTATTTTCGCTAGGACGTTCTTGATTTTTAACACTATGTCATAACGTTTGTCGCTTACTTGCGTTCTGCTGTCGATCAGAGGAAGGATGGGACTTTCAAACGTGTCCCTGTTTAGCTGCACAATTTGATCTGCGTATTTATTTCTTCTGTCTACAACAAGAATTAATGCGTTTTAATGCTATTTCCCCACCTAAAGAAGAAGTTATATTTGTGCCCCCCCCCCCCCCCCCCGACAAACTCTAATTCATCATAGGATCCCATTTGACGTAATGTTTTACGAACAGAACGGATTCTTTGAGAGAAATCTATATACACCTTTTGTTGGATATAGTTTATTAACTCCTCAAGTCTTGAAATGCTGCAATTACCGACTTAAACTTTAATTTAATGGGTACCCAAAATGAATATAATGATAAATGACGCACACCCTTTGAATACACAGCAAGTAAAACATTTCTACAATCTTCTAATTTTATATACATACCTACTGACTAATCAAGGGGTCATGCTAAGGATGATAGTATGTATTTCTATCATTTACTTCTGATTAAATGTTCGTGCATGCATTTCGACGATGGGCTCCAGAGCTAAGGTAATTTGCAATTTCTGATATCAGGAATGTTAAACTAGAAAGCTACTCAGCAAATTCCTTTTGACAGCTTAGAGCCAACCGGTAGCATGTACATTTTACAAATGTGATATGTCGTTCACAGAGGGGGGTGAATCTGCAGTATCGGTAGAGCATTGAACAGGACCCTTTGTGGTATTGAGTTATAACTTTATACGTTGGAAGTTCAAATCCCAACTAGCTTAACTTTGATTTTAATTTTTCCGTTATCAGAAGAAGAAGAAGAAGAAGAATGCAGTAAACGCAGCAGCCAGGGTTCAGGTGATGGTGTTAAATCGGGCAACGGATTAATTCTGTCACCCACATACAGTATTTCATTACACGTGAAATATATTGAAGACAAAGATAACAGGGGATTAGATCCTTTTTTTTTGTTTCTTATATTAACTTCATGACGACTATAGAAACCTCGCCCCGTTAGTTGATACATGATATATTGTTTCAGGGATATTCTTTTAAGAAGGAAAGAGAAGCTTTCTTGTCGATGTCGAAGCTTTAATAAACTGGGATAATCTTTCTCAAGTTCCCTTAGCATGTTGTACATCTATTAGAATTCTAAAAATATCTACTTACATTATTTAACTCAATTCTGACCGTCATGGATTCCGTGAGAACATTTCAATCCTGTTAGACTTTGAACGGACATGTGTGTACGGAATAAAAATCTATTTTAACCTATACATTTCTTTCCTTTTTCTATCTTTTTGTTTTTGGTTTGCCATATAATCTGACAGACTTCGAAAATATTTTAAAGTGTTATTGCTAAAATCCACAAATACAAATACCCGCATACATTCATATATGTGTATGTTTATACGCATTCAACTATATGTATATGTATGTAAATATATATGGTTGGGAAAAAAATCACTCAGCTATTCAAACAACGACTGGCATAAAACTAACCAATATATATATTTACATATAAACAAGCCTAATATGTTTATTTTTCATTGAGCCATATATATGTGTGTGTACATATGTATAAATAATAATAATAATAATAATACTAATAAATAACATGTATGTATACATGTACATAGAAATCACACGTGAGTTTTATGTTAAAATAATTTAGAAAATAAAAAGCAATGTGGTGTAGAAATCGCTTTGTATATGATCCACAGCTCGCTCGCCACCAACAAACGTGTAGAGTTGGAAGACATAGGAAGTGGATGTGTTGGAGTCAAGTAGAATGAGAACGATGAAGAGAGGGTGAGTGTGGGTGGCAGACAAAGAGACAGATAGAGAAACACTTTTGCTCAACACCAGCTAATGGAATTTGAAACTAGAAATTCAATAGCTGTTTACTAGCAAGTGGAATGAACATTACTTTAACCATTTACATGCAATTGCAAAAATGGAGTATCAAGATTTTCCAATAATTTTGAAGAATGGGGATTTTTACGTTTCGAATTATATATATTTTTTTTATTGAGCGTCTTTATCTGTTTGTGTATTTATAACTATATTTTACTCTATCTATCTACCTATATTTATGTATGCATGTATTTATGTTTGTATTTATGAATTTATGTATCTA
This sequence comes from Eledone cirrhosa, assembly GCA_964016885.1. Taxonomy (NCBI): domain Eukaryota; kingdom Metazoa; phylum Mollusca; class Cephalopoda; order Octopoda; family Eledonidae; genus Eledone; species Eledone cirrhosa. Next base: position 74,408,910 of record OZ024747.1, read on the forward strand.
TGTATATATATATATATATATATATATATATATATATATATATATATATATATATATATATATACGTATATATATGCATATATATATATATTTATACGTATATATATGCATATACATATATATATATATACAGCGTCTGTGGTGCTGACACCGGAGTGACCACTAAACCACTAATCATGGGAGTACTTGATGCATGGGTAGATGTAGAGTGGTTATAGAGATATGTAAAATCCCGATTGTGGCGCCAAGCTATTTACCATCGATAACTTCCCTAAATATACACACACTACACATATATACAATATATATATATATATATATATATATATATATATATATATATATATATATATATATATATATATATATATATAGAGAGAGAGATGGTACCAGGAAAAACAGGAAGATCTAGGCAGGAAGAAGTCGTCAGTAGTAGAAATGTATTGAGTGTTCAATCTTTAACATGTGTTTCTATATAATTACATAACCGTCTACATGTGCTAACTGCATAATCATATGTATTACGTAAGAATCATTGCAGTTCATCAGAAATGCAATAGTAGAGGCAGTAGAGAGGAGTTTTAGTTGGCTGAAGTCAAGGATGAACAGTAGTGATCCCCATAAGGTGTAAGTGCACTTCACTATAAGACTCCTCTATCCAAGAGGTTAAAGGCCAATAACTGATGAGTTATGACCTGGATGTGGTATGGCCTCCTAAGAGTGTAAGGGCCGAAACCTTTACATGTCTTATACCATGCGCTATAGGGATCGTGCTGAGTAAACATACAATTTTATGGTGTAGTATTTTGCTCCTCAACTATTAAATTTCCTTCGATAGTTTACTACACTAACAATAAGTTTGTTGTTGTTAGTGTTGTTGTTGTTGGTGGTGGTGGTGATGGGTATTAGTTCCGGGTCAGACATGATCGAGCAGATCCTATCTAAAATTAGGATTATTACGGTAGGTAAACAATTCTATCGCCCACTAAATACTCCCACTTTGTACTCCTATGTACATAGTAAAATAGAAGTTATTTTTTTCAGATTAACAAACAGAAACAACAAATGAGAAGCAACTATTTATCACACTTAATATGTTTGCAGTCTGTTAATGAAATTATAGATGTTATTTTGAAAAGATAAGAAAACAGAGCATTTATTGTGAAAGCAAAGAAATCACTTTTCTCTAAAGCTGACTACACTAATTCAATTTTAAGCTTATATCCTCATCAGAAATAAAACGAAAGAAAAAGACTTGCAGTTTTTAAATCTACTTTTCAATAAAAGAAAGAAACAAAGTACTTTTGAATCTGCTCACGATACATTTTCGTTTCTTTCTCTTTAAAAAAATTTAACATCAAGCATTAGTGGAAACGTTGAAAGAATATTTACCTAGTTCAGCGCAATTTTTAAAGTTATGTATATATATATATCTATACATGCGTGTGTGTGTGTGTGTGTGTGTGTGTGTGTGTGTGTGTGTGTGTGTGTGTGTGTGTGTGTGTGTGTGTGTGTGTGTGTGTGTGTGTGTGTGTGTGTGTCTGTGCGTGTGTCTGTGCGTGTACATATACATGAACCTATATGTATACACTCAATTCGAGAACACACTTGTTTTAAAAGAAAAAGGAAGAAAAATGGAATATGTAAATATGTAAATAAATATGAATAAAAAATCTTCCAATGTAAAAAATAAAAGAGCGATCTCCTTCCCCCATCTCCCCAACACACTTACCTTGTTTCTTTTTCCTGATAAAAGCAGTGAATCAGTTATTTAAAGTTGATCTGAGGAACAGTCATCGGTAGAAGGATATGCTCCTTGAATTATATACTTTCTAAATCCATTTTATGTTCAATGAAGCAAATGTTTGATTTCCTAAATGTCACTTTTGATAGCCAAGATAAGCTTTAAAATCTATGCCATGCCTGAAAGCAGCCTTGATATTCCAAGTTCTTTTTGATGGGTTTTATTTCTGTATTTATTTTACCCTTTTAAATTTTCTATTAGTTTTAATATCAATATTGATGGGAAGGAATGATTTTTAACGCCGTCAAATGGTGTTTGGAAGTGTTGTTTCGAAGGTCGCCTTAAGGGATGATATATCTTTTTTTACAAGAAACTTTGAATGTTGAACAAATATGGAATTGCTATAGAGTTTAGGCACTTCTACTCAACGCTTGGCTTCAAAATATTGTATTATTTATTTATTATTCGGCTTCAATGTCAATGTGTTCCTAGATTGCCAAGGCATTCTCTCACCACATATCTGTAAAATATGTTGCTCTCACTCTCTGTATATATACATTGTATATATGCATTGGTTATTCATTCATTATATATATATATATATATATATTAAAGACTCCAGTTGCATTTTCGATTTCATCTTTATTCCTTATACTTTCATTTCACTCGTGTTGGACACCTCGTTTTTTTTACATTTTGTAAAAAAACCTCACTTTCTAATATATATATATATATGAATAAAGTTAGTCCTTCATCAGTGATCTTCCAACCATCATTGGTATTTCATCGCTTTAAAGACCATATACCTCCGGTTGGTGCGAGCAACGGCTAAAATATGTCGTTGGGACACGTAAATAAAGGGGACACGAGTGTAAACAAACAAATGGTGAAGCAACGAAAAGTGAGGAAGAAGGAGTCAAGTCCCAAATTTCTATGAATTTAAATTCGGTGAAATCGTGAACGAGAGAGAATAAAGACCATCAAACCTGGTTGGAATGTGAGCAAGGAAGGAATTCCGTACAGGTCTAACGGGAGGAAGAAGGGATCTAGTCTGTGATTTCGGTGAACGTAAGTTCTGTGAAATCATAGACGAGAGAGAGAAAAAAAGCGACCTGCCAGATATATATATATATATATATATATATATATA
>OZ024747.1:74414303-74446803 GCA_964016885.1 Eledone cirrhosa
AATTTATTAACCTGCCATTGAACCACATTGGCATATGGTTGGACAATACATGTGTCCCTTAGCGCTTTGTGCGTGTAGGAACACATATCCTATTATTACTATACTCCTCTATGTTGAGAAAAAAGTTGCGACCGACAGATAGTATTAGCAATTGGAAAGACCAATGCAAACATAGTTTCCTCGGTCCGATTTGACGAGCTCCACCCCACTTGTTAAGCGAATATATATATATATATATTTGATAGGTTAATGCTACTATACGAGGGCCGACTATAAGTTCAGAGGTTGAAAAGTTTATAGGCTGACCAAGATACACTTCTGGAATGACCAAATGAGGTTTACTTTTCAACATAGTCCCAAGAAAGAAACAATGCAGTTATTAATAAAAAGAGTTGAAACTAATTCATGCAATATTTCACATCTTCATAGCCAACCCATGAACGTTTCAGCCGACCCTTGTAGGTATATATGGATAACGTGATTTTGTCATTTTGCAGCTTTTTACGGTCAGTGTGTTTTGAAATGTAGATTTACTCAAAGTAGGTGGAAGTAAGCCAGTTGCCATACACCTACAGTTTGGTGAAGGCCAACATCTCACAAATTCTTATTTTTGTATTCTGTCCAGTTACTTGTAAGTACATCGTTTACACTACCTGGACATAGATATACTCGTAACTCATACATAAATTATATGGAAGAAGGGTTAATTACTATAACACATAAATTGAGCCTATATTACAACTGGCCTGGCCATATTTCCTGGTTTGTTAAGAAGGAAACTATGTCTTACAGCTAACTTGGGCTTATTACCATCTTTGTTAAAATAAGCTACGTTTTAGAGTTAACTTGGGTTTATTACCATCTTTGATAGAATAGGCTACGTTTTACAGCTCACTTAGGTTTATTACCATCTTTGTTAAAAGAGGCTGTATTTTATATTCGGTGATCCAGCTATGATAATCTAATTTTATATATACGGTACTACATCTTTAAGGGAATTTCGCTGCTATTACTAGAAGATAAAACATTCAAATAGAGGATCCCGTGTTCTCATGTTGAATTAACATTTTAGTAGTGTGTGCTAGGTACATTAGATTGGTGTATTAGATATTTGTTTTGGTTCGGGCTACGAAGTTGTGAGAAAAACATAGAAAAATGTTGATGGCAAAAAGAAGAAATGTAGGAGGGTTGTATCGATACATGAAGTGGGGGGAAGTGTAGAAATGTCACCAGTTGGTGGCAGATGTTGGCATCTGGTCAGGCTATATAAACTATTTAGATGCAATAAATAAATATAACCCCACAAGAAGAGGTGAAACAGTCTGTGAAATGGGAAGAAGAATTAACGACTTTAACTGATTTAGATGTCATATTAACCCCAGGCTGCTGGTTCCATTACACTGCACACTATCATCGGCACATGTATGTGTGCATGATTTTTCACATAGTTTTGAATCAAACATTAATTTGGGGGTAAACTTTGAGTAAATAGAAAATGTTTAAAAGTTAGTGAGAGGACTGTACCAGTAATATAAAAGTACCATCTAGTGACCTGATTCTGACCAAAGATTACATTAAGAATACAGGTGTCTATTGAACACTCAACACGTTTTGCCCAGTGTTTGGTGGACTCAAGCATTGTAGATGAAATTGGATAGACTGCTATTTCCCATTCCTTGTCCATGCCTACACTTATTTCTGGTCATAAATCTTGGGCAGTGAACGAAACAATACGATTGCCTTTACAAAAGGGTTAGTGGGAATGAGAAAGAGATATAGAAGAAGAATTGATCCCAGTACTAGACTGGTACTTTTTTTATCGACCTCGAATGGGTGAACGGAATTTTGACCTTGACGGGATTTAAATTCGTGTTACTTCAGCGTAAATCGAAACCGTGTCGCTGGAATTTCACTTCGAAATTTACAGCGGACATTTACATTGTGGCAGGAAGGAGATTATTGACATCACTGAAGAATGTTTGAACCAATTGTATTTCTTAACGCCAAGAGTGCACACGTGTTTATTTATTCAAAGAAAAATAGCAGGGACTAATATACAGCTGAACAATTGAACGTTAAAGATTGATAATGTTCAGAAATATTCCGGTCTAAACATGTTTAGTACTTAAAATTTCAAAGGTGATAAATTACTTCAGTATTCAATTCTACATGTTAGAGAAACAGCGAAAAGGTCAATTTTATTTTCAATTATATTTTCAATGTTATTCTATTTTTCTGCCTTTATATATAACTACATTTATTTTTTGTGTATTTATTTTACACTCTTCCAAACTGTAATCACGAATCCATTGATTTACGCAGTCCACATGTTATTAACTCAAAAGGTAAACTAAAGAGCTTGAAGGGATGAATAGGAATGATTTCTTTAGATGTGATCATAAAATGGAGTAAAATCATTCAAAAATAAAACAAAACACTTGGACTAAGTTTTTTACGGAGGCTCAGTACAAGACCACGTTTCAATACCAAATGAATGGTGTTTTGGGTAAATTTGACAGCCAGCGGTGATAAATCCACGAAAACACTAAATCACAGGACACCTTTTCACACCTCTTCGAAATAACAAACTTCCTTTAATTGAAAGAAATATCAACCAGCCATGCAAATTCTCGGAAATTTAAAGATTTATTTTATGTTTTGAAAAGGAAATTTCATAAAAGACATGGTGAAATTATTGAAATAAAACAGAAAATATTAATGATGTCATGATATTATTATTCACAGCTCTGATTTATGGTGAGTTCCAGGTTTTGTTCATTCACAGACATTTCATCATTTCTGACAAGAAACTGTACGAGACATGAGTGTGGACTAAAATATGTTACAGCACATAAATATCTCAGGACTGTTGGATCAGCTGCATCGAATGAGTCGGGCTGTTGCTACGATACAGCTACCGGTTTTGCGAGCTCCCTAGATCCGGTTTCTTACACTAAACTGCACTGATACTACTCTACTCTAACTGATTTTCTTTTTCTTCCGGTGCGTATTAACAATGAACAACGCCCAAATAATTAACGAAAAACAGTCAGCATCACCTTCATTTTGTCCTATACTTGACGTGCTTTCGGAGAAGGGAGGGGGGGGGGGGGGCTTGGCGACATTGGATGTTTTCATTGTGATGACAGAGTTTTGATTTCCGGGTTATTCACGATATTAAAGAACTCAGGATATCCTTGTTTGAAGTATCAGTTGAAATGAAATCGCGAGGAATAAGTACTCTCGGGAATAACCGACCCCCTTCCCACTTATTAATTTTTGAAATTTTTTTCAACCATCCCACCCCCGCTTTTATTCCGACCCCCACTTATTACATTTTGCTAATCTATCACCGGAGAAATGTTATTTTCCTGCGGTTAATCGGTTTAAAATTACAGCTTACACTCTTTTATTTATCTTTCAAATTATGTCACTTATAAGACAAAATATGAACATCTCAACCGCGTCCCATGGAAAATCCCTGATTAGGTGAAGTAAAACATTGCAAGGCAGTCTTTAATATTTCAACTTTCAAGGTTGAAATACCATGGACATTGAATAATCCAAGACAGATACAACAAAATACCAGTAATATATCCTGGTTAAAACTCTTAAATTTAAACCTACTCTAAATTCTTTTCTTAGCTCATACATTATGGGGATTTAAATTTTGGATTGTGATGCACATGTGCGTAAAATATACACATGTATCTAGATTTGAATATATGTATGTATGTGTATTTGTGTATTGTATGTGTGTATGTGTGAATGTAGAAACTTACTTATAAATGTATGCATGAATATATATGTATATATATAGTTGTTATACTTCGGGAAGGTCATGCTGCCAATAAAGACACACGCACCAGTTGGTTTTCACTTCAATTTATTATAAATTTCCGGTTGGTTGGCTAGTTGATTTAATAACTGGATGGTTGTTTATAGATTGTCAAAGCTCTTTCGTCACACATTATGTGACCTCCTCAGTGACTAGGTTTTTATTTTGTGTCTCTCCTTTGTTCTGTCTACACCATCTTGTTTGTGTGTGTCGTGTGTTTTCTGATAAGAAATCTTGCAAAACATTCAAAAACAAAGTATATATATATATAGAGAGAGAGAGGGAGAGAAAGAGAAAGAGAGAGATTTATACATATATATATATATATCAGCCCTTAACTTTATCTTTTTACCCCTTGCTAGCACATCCCCACACACGATAGTGATGGCAACCCAATGTGGATGGATATCTGTATTGCTGAGAAGCTGTGCAAGTGAATATTTCAACGTGGAGTATTCATACTATCAGTTAAATATATTCATGACTACATGTACTTATGTTTGCGTGCGTACACGACTGTAAAAAAAAAAGAAATGGTGTCTGCTCTTTTATGTCAGCTAATGGATCCTTTGTTAGTAAATGGAATTCTGAGAACACTTGGTCGCAACATATCTCTTCCATCAAATGTGATGCTTTCCGCGTCTTAGAATGCTGTCACACTTCATCACAGTTCAGATGTTCTCCGTTTCTAGCGTGAATTTTCAATGTTTATTTACCAGTAAAAAGTATACGTCGTTTGGCCGGCCTCACATTAATGGGTAAACTGTTATTTGAGTGAGTGAGAGGGCCGGAGAAAATAAACGAGAATTATACACACACACACACACACACACACACACACACATATATATATATATATATATATATATATATATATATATATATATATATATGTATATAACTATCTATCCAATTCTCTCTCTCTCGCTCTCTGTCTTTCTCTCTCTCTCTCTCTATATATATATATATAGCTTCAATGAATATAGAAATACAGAGAGACGAAGAGAGAGTAAAAGAAAGATGTATATATATATGTAGATACATATGTATATATATATATATATATATATATATATATATATATATATGTGTGTGTGTGTGGGTGTGGGTGTGTATACACATGCATACACACACACACACACACACAGATATATATGCATAGAGAGAGACTAGTTGAGTGAGTGAGAGAGAGAGAAAGAGGTAAAGTGAAAGAGGTGACATTTTGTAGCAGTATCTTCGTTAGAAGTTGGTAAGTAGTAATATATATTAAAAATACTACTCACTATCGGCCTGTGTAGTTGGACATCTCTGTTGGCCTGACTATTGGCAGGATCAATAACTTGTCTAAATATTGCCTCTTTCTACGTGTGCACCATTGATCTTTACTAATGCCACTGCGTCATGTTTTTATGATCATTGGGTTGGAGAGGCAGAAAACTTACTGAAAAATCCCACAGTGGTCTGTAGCCATGTGATTGTCACTCTCCAGGCGGATATACATATGTATATATCTAGCTATATATACATGTATGTGTGAGAGCATGTATGTGTGTGTGTGTGAGCGTATGTGTGCGAGTGTGTGTGTCTGTGTGTGTGAGCGTATGTATGCGAGTGTGTGTGTGTCACCGTGTTTCTATTTTCCTCTATGTACATGTATGTATAAATGTATGTATGTATATATGTATGTATATATGTATTTATGTATATATATATATATATATATATATAAAGAAAAAGAGATGAAATCGAAAATGCAACTGGAGTCTTATTTTTTTTTTAAATATATATATATTTTTTTAAAATAAGACTCCAGTTGCATTTTCGATTTCATCTCTTTTTCTTTATACTTTCACTCGTGTAGGACACCTCGGTTATTTTTCATTTTGTAAAAAAAACCTCACTTTCTAATATATATATATATATATATATATATATATATATATATATAACAGAAGACAGATGGTATCACGTCCGCACATTCAGTTTATTCCATCATCCTGAAGATGTATAACTGTCTCTTTTATTTTTTACGATATAGACACACCGTCTGATACCATATAGGTAATATCTAATGGGGCCTACGGCTTGGAGTGCTTACGTCTAATTACACCCACAGTCGCAGTCGGTCGATTGCCTGATCAACCAACACTATATATATATATATATATATATATATATATATATATGTGTGTGAGTGTGTGTGTATCCCAGTTTCAATCGGGGGTAACTACAGTAGGTAAGTTACTCAATACATAGCAGAGTATAAATATTTAATATAGAAATGGCTTCTACAGGACTAGAACTGTTTCATTCGAAGGAAAGCGTCAGGAAAGACGATTTCCTTCGAAGGAAACAGTTCTAATCCAGTAGAAGCCATTTCTATATTAAATATATACATATATATGTGCTTATATAGCGTGGGCTGGTTTCAAACAGTTACAAAACATGGTGTGTGTTCTAAGCACCTATCTAGGTTCAATATATCACGTTTCTTCCTACCGAGCCTCGATATAGTATCTAGCTACTAGCTATATAAGGTAATGCAAGGGCAGCTAACTAGGAAAATCAGTAAAGCAATCAGTACAGTGTTGAAACTGCCTTGAGCCTCCCTTAGAAATTACTATTCGAGCTTTCAGTTAACTCTTCATTACAACTCCGTAAAAACCAAAATCATCGCACAGAAAAAACAAAAAATACAAGCATACAATAAACATTTATTTGACAAAACTCAAAATGATTAACAGTTAATTAATAAGTTTTAGATATTATTAGTCTTATTATAAACAATCGTCTTATTATAAGCAATGATAGATATATGTGAGAGCATCTATCATAAGATAAGTGAATATAGGACTAATGTGTTTAATCAACAAGAAATACTGAATAAAGAAAAGCTTTTAAGCTATTTATTTCAGAAACTGCAAAGAAAATATATGAACAAAGCAGTAATTCTTCCATTTTTGCATGGCTGATTATAGGAATGGTTCGTCTTTATCTGGAGAATAAACAAAACAGTTTTTTTTTCTTTTTATACATTTTATTTAAAATTCTCCCGAGAGAATCTTGATTTAGAAGTGAATGGTGTATCGATCCCATTCTGAGATATATTTCTTTCGTGAATAAAGCTTCCTTCTTTCCACCTTTTTCTTTATGTAATTTACTTCAATGTGAACGTATCACAAAACTGAAATATAGTTAACAGACAAAATCAGTATTGCTAATTGGTTATAAAGAATGGCCTTTTGTAAGAGAAATGAAAAAGAAAAAAAAATGTTAACACTATTGTTATAGATTCACGTGATGAAATCATAACCGGAAGTATGAAGAGATGTTATTGTTTATTTGTAGCTGTTCTTTCTGAAATTTTCTGGCTGAAAGTGTATATTGTGTCGGGTTAAGGTCTAAATACTCAACACTTCGTATCCTGTTAGATGTGCCAAACTGTATCCCTGAGCACTCAATGGTTTAATCTACTTGTAGATATTTAGATGGTAAACAGTGAAGTTCAGCATCATAAGCAGTGTCAAGGTTGCACTTATAATTACATCAGATGCATTGAGTTAGAGAGTGGGGTTGTAAATTATCACGAGTCACTGTGGTATAGAAAAATACTACTTGTAGTGTTATAGAGAAACGTCCATAAACCGTAGAAACTAGCATGTGTTGAATAGTTTAATTGTTGTCAAGTAGCTCCAGCAATTCAGTTCTTATTTCAAGCTGGTACTTACCAAGAAAGGTAATCGATTAGGGCGTTGGATATTTGTTCTGAGTCTCTGTGTTCTGAGTTCGAATTCCACTGTGATCAACTTTGCCTTTTATCATTTCCGAGTTAATAAAAATATATATATAATATATATAGTACTGATGCAGTCCCCCCTTTCCTTCCTAGTTTCAAATTCTTGATGTTTCACTGGAGCGTGGGAGAGTCGAGAGGGCGTCCATGTCTGCTCCGGCTGCACAGAGTCCTAAATCCCTTAGCGAATACATGGTACATGAAACCAAGTTATACTCGATTGCGAATGACGTATATAGTAGTACCTTATTAGATAAGATGACAGGGAACCACTCTAATGGATCGTCTTTCATTATCCATAATCTGACGATACTCTTCTCGATCTGTAGCCTAAAGGCAGTTAAAGAGTTTAATAATGCTTACGTTGTTTTTTTGAAAGGGATATTTATTTAACAATCATAAGTAACAAAAAAAAACCATAAAATTCTAATGAGTAAACTTTCCCTGGGACATTTGAAATAATTATTTGATGTAACCCCAATTTTTTTACCGGTTCCTATTTTAACAAACCCGGAAAGATGAAAGGCAAAATTGCTCTTCAAGAGTTTTCAAATTTGGTTTTATTGCTAAAGAAATATAATGTTCCAATCTCAATGGGGGAAACATAATGGAAATACCGAGCTACATATTTCATCTCAGCTGCTCTGGATGTTGGCAGAAATGGTTTTATTTTGAAATATCTTCGATGTAATATTGATTTTTGACATAGCCACAAGATAAAACTTTTGTCTCGGATGGTGATAATCGATAAGATCGACCCTACTGTAGTACATGTATATATGTTGTCGACTATACACAATTGAAAACTAAGTAGATCCCGGTGGTCTTTCAACATAGAATTAAACTAAATTCGGAAATGTTTTTAGTCTAGCACTGTGTGACCTTCGAGCTATAATTTGTGATATATTATTTAGTAACATATTTTTTTTCTTTTAGATAATTACATTAGGAATAGCTTACAAAGCAGATATTAATTTTGATTAAGTCTACAATTAACTTTTGATGTATAATTCGGTTACTATAGTCTATTTAATATTGTTAGTAAATTATTGGAGTATATTTTTATTGAGTGGTGAAGACAGACTGCTGTGTTGTGTTCTTGAGCAAAATACTTTATTTTACGTTGCTCAAGTACACTCAGTTATCAGTGAATACCAGCAGTAACAGTGGAGTTAATCCTTCTATAGGCCAGCGTCCTATCCAGGGATAGTATTGTACTCTCAGTCGCTTAACTCCAAGGAAACTGGGGATAAGTACCGTCCTGATAAACATTTGGCTAAGAACAGACTTTAACTAAATCGAAAAGTATTTAGGATGGAACCAAACAAACAACACTACTACTACAACTGCTACTACTAATACTACTACTACTACTACTACTACTACTACTACTACTACTACTACTACTACCACCACCACCACTACCACTGCTACTACTACTACCACCACCACTACCACCATTGCCACCACTACTACTTCTACTTCTAATATATAGTGTTAGCTACATACTAATACTTAACTTGGTAATCGGTAAATTGCGTTTTCTCTCCCCTACTTGGTCATCGTCACTGTCAGCGTCATCGTCATGGCCATCGTCATGGCCATCGTCATGGCCATCGTCATCGCCATTGTCATCGCCATCGTCATCGTCATCGCCAACGTCATCATTATATGAAGTAAGGAGTGACTTGAGAAGGATTTGACTGTTATTTTTAATTCCATTGTATAACTATATATCATTATTATGCGGTTGATTGGCAGTATCGGTAGAGGGTCGGGCGCCATGCTTTGAAGCATAGAGTTACTTCCCTTTATGATCTGAGTTCAAATCCCGCCGAGGTTAACTTTGCCTTTTATCCTTACGGGGTCGATAAAATAAAGTACCAGTAATGCACTGGGATAATTGCTGGCCTGGTGCCAAAAGTAGAAACAATTATTATATAGATCTGAGAGATTGGCAGTATCGGTAGAAGGTCGGACGCCATGCTTTGTAGCATAGAGTGACGCCATTTTATAGTCTGAGTTCAATCCCGCCGAGGATCACTTTGCCTTTCATCCTTACGGGGTCGATAAAATAAAGTACCACTAATGTACTGGGATAATTGCTGGCCTTGTGCCAAATGTAGAAACAATTATTATATACTTAGTTGTGTTTTAAAACTTGAGTGGTGCTTTATTATTTATCACACACACACACACACACACACACACACACACACACATTTATATATATATATATATATAATAAAATAGAATAGAATATTATGGATATTTATGAGATGACGTCATGTATTTCAATGGCTTCTATTAATGAAGTTACAACACTGCGTTATTTTCACACCAATCATGTGTTCTTGTTTTTGACATCAAGAAGCCATTTCTGCTTTCTATGTAGAAACTGATACAAACTCAGTGTTTTACCAATTTCAACATCATTTTCTCCATGATTAATTAATTCCCATGAAGAATTGTCCTTCAATTCTTTCTTATTCAATTAGAAATCTCTATTCTAAATTGTTTTGGTATAGTATCTCTCTTATAATAGAGATTTATTATATTGCTTGCACAGAAGAGTGAAATAGTCGATTGGCACGATATCAATTTATGAGTAAAACTTATTTTATATCAACCCCCAAAGGAATGAGAGCTGAAATCAACATTGACGGAAATTGAACTTACAAGTTGAAGGGCTGTTGGTAAATTGTATCTATTGTCTCTGAAACTCCAGCAACTGAATCTCCATCATAATATAATTAGAAGTAACACATCGTGATCAGAATAAAATCACCTATAGACACATATACAATATATTTATGTAGAATAAACTTAGTTTTAGTCTCGCTGTGACGATATTAAACTGTGATTATGGCTCAACAATCGGTGTAAGAGCACTGCATTATTTACGTCGAGAAAGCGAAGATGGAAGTCCATAACGTTTTGTAAAGATTGCGAATGAAGTATTCTCCTTGAAATTTATTTGCATATAATGCAATTGTAAGCATCAGTGGCTCATATTCTATAGTGATAGAACTAACAGAAACAGAACATGATTCAAAATAAAAGCATATCCTAACAGTATGTTTATGTATAATCAACATACAATTTGTCTCGCTGAATGTAGTATATAACTGTGTATCATAACTGTAGTATATAACTGTGATCATAAACAATACTCACATATTGAGTGGGAGATCTATATACCCATTAATATTTCATAAGGTATGGTACATAGAGCGGTGATGTGCAGCAAATGGAGAGAAAATCAAAGGAGCCGATTGTCAGATGTGACCGAGGAAAGAATGATCCCATTGTTCCTTCAATTGCTGATATTATCTACAGATGGCATCACCGGACGGAAGAAGGAAGTATTTAGACTGAAACCGAGTCTGTCCTTGTATCTATATTTAGGATTACTACTAAATATAAAGGAATGGTGAGGTATGATTAGGAAATTCACTATGTATATATGTAGTTTCACGGTCAACCCCACTACGCGACAATGGTTTGATCAAAGTATCATGAGTGAACTTAAATAGAAACTGTGCCAAAACCTCATTAAAGTGGGCAATCTTATTTAGGGATGGTATATTTAGGCTTTCGCCTAGTTTAATACCACAACCAGCCATTTAGAGGAATCTATTCTACAACACCCATTTGAACTACGTTTCAGATCTATGAATAACTACCCCACTTTCTTCCATCAGTCTCAGAGTCCCGGGAAAGTGTGATGGGCCCTGATCTCCTGCTTCTGACTGAAGCATAAAATCTCCCAATTTGGAAAATTAGGAAGTCACAATTCCTCATTCCCAATTAGATATCTTGGTATTTTTCCATGAAACTATCATTCACTGTTTCGTGGCTCACGATATTTCAGATAATCATCAATGAAGAGGCAGGGAGATGGGTGCAAACATGGTCGCTCGACATCGTAGCTAAATCTCATCTCATTTAAACCATTTCTGTAGCATCTTGAAATATGGTAGATATTGTTGAATATAGTGTAGCCTTAATTAGTCTATGTCTGAAATGATGGAGATTAGAATGATTTTCATTATTGGCTTAAATATACCATTATTTATTTATTTACTTCTTTATTTAATCAATTTAAACGTCCGTATAGAACTAGTAAGCCATGACAGACTAGAGGAAGTATTTAGTACCTCTTATAGTTGAAAAACAATAAACAAGATATACAGAGATAAGTTAATATATAAATTAACATTAAAATAATCAGCTGTATCAACAATAACAACACCAACAACAAGATGGCGATCAAGTCTATCGAAATTTAGACCAATAGTCTACAGATTTCAGCTCAATACTCTCAACAAATTAAAGTACACTTCAACCCTTCAGTTCCACTATCCAGTCATTATACTTTTATATATAATTTCAACATCAGATAATAATATTGATATTGTGCCAATATTAGAAAGGATTATTTAATCATCGCTTACTGCCAGTAACAAGTTCCTTGTATAGGAGCTCATAAAATATTGGGTGATAGCATAAGATTGATTATTAAAATATAAAGTGACGCTGATCACATAAATAATAAAGAGATGGATTTGACTATTTCAAATGTTTTAGCATCAGAAATAAAATAAGTAAGGTTCAATGTGGTGATTAGGGTAAATATTAGGGGTTAGCCAGCATTTGGGATTAGCCAATATTAGGGGTAAGCCAAAGTTTCTGGGATATTCAATTTCATCCGAGGAGATATATTCTTCACCTTAGTTTGCTATCACTATAGGAACTGATTTACTATAGTGAATATATAAAATACATATATAAGATGTAAATCTGCTGATATGAAGAGAAACTGTTGTTCAATGTCTTACTTATATAGGAGAACATTGTTAGATTGGACAAGAGTTCACAACCGTCTCATAGTTTGTCACTCTTCTTCTCAGTTGATCTCGTGTTTACTGAAACAAAGCAATACCTTCCATACTGAAGAGTAAAGCATTGTTCAGAAGAAAAGTGACAAATGTAGGAACTCTTCAACTTGTTGGTGGAGTAAGATTTCTATTGTAGAGAAAGTGCAAATGGAAAACTTTGGAGAGTAATCAAAGTGATAGTATATATAGTATTTAACAGTCAAGGTGTACAGTGTGGTATTTAGCATAATGTGACCTAATCTGTCTAAAGAGCCCATATTTTGTCAATAGATGTTGGAAGTTCGAAATACAGTTTCTTATTACGAAACAGCTTGTGGTTCTTACATGTTATATTGAAGACATGAATGTATACCAGTATGATCCTTTAATCCTTGTATCATATCACAGCAAGCCATACAAATGTTTCGTAAACCAGAGAGACAAAACAGAGAATGCGTTACCCAGAAGAAGAATTTAAATAAGGCACGAAGGGGCTGAAAATTTCATAGGCTGACTATAATTGTTTCTACCTTAGGCACAAGGCCAGCAATTATCCAGTGCATTACTATAATGGAATGATGCTAGGGCTGTCAGGTCATGCATGCATTAATTTCAACTCTTTTTATGAATAACTGCATTGTTTCTTTCCAGAGGCTCTATTGAAAAATAAACCTCTTTTGGTCATTCCGTGAGAGTATCTTGGTCAGCTTATGGATTTTTTAGCCTATGAACTTTTCTGCCGAACCTCGTCGACTTGGAAGGGATCAGGAAATGATCTAACCGGTATTTAAATTATAACATAGCAAAGTGAAAGGTTATCTTAGCAATAAAGTAATCTTATAATCTACCAATAATTGGCAGATAAAACTTCAGCTGCATTACTCTCATCAGAAGTCCGTAGTTGTGCGTTTATTGTCTTGGTGTCATTCGATAGAAGAATTATTTCAACATCTAAAATAGATTTCTAGCCAATAAGTGACAGAAAATGTTCAGGTTTTCTATCCATACCGTTGTCTAGTCTCGTCTCTAGTATCATTAATCATTAAAATAATAGAGAACATTTCTAACGTGGAAATATCTTATCTTGAATGTCTAAATAACAAAGGTCTATAAACAAACTAGCTAGGCTGCTTTACCTTAATCAATTTCTCTCAATGACGATCACCACTTGATTTATGACTAACTTTAAATAATGTTAGCGTCTTAACACATTAATCAAGATGTTTTCTCTATTTTTTTGTAAAGGTTTCTTCTGCCCTTTCAGCTTCACACTCTAACTAAAAGTCGATTCCTTGTACAAATAAACTAGAATATTTGCAAAAGAATGAAGAAGATTTTTAGTAAGACTTTCTTCCAATCACTCAAAGGGAAAGTTATTTACTGTTTTATACAGCAGAACTACATAATCATTACTATAGCCATCTTATAGGAGATGGCCGTATGTAAACATCTATATAAGCGTTATTGTTAAAGCTGAAGTCAGCTTGCCATGTTTAAAACTAATAAACGACTTTACCTATATAAATACAATAATTGAGCCAAAGATGGTAGCTTGACCTGCTAGAACAGGCAGCCAAATGTAATAGCAACAACAGTAGCAATGACAATAACAATGGTTTCTGATTTAGACACAAAATCAACAAATTTGAGGGAGGGGAAAGACGATTAAATCGACCCCAGTGCATGACTGGTACTTATTTTATCGACCCCGTAAAGATGGAAGGCAAAGCTTACTTCGGCGGGATTTGAACTCAGATAATATACCCCAACCAGGAAATACGAAATACAAAGGTTGTGACGCTCCAGTATGGCCAGACAGGGATACAAGTCTTATATGCTAAAATTTACAGAGTGATGCCGTGGTGTTCACGCATCACCATAACTCCAATGATTTGGTGCCAAAATACAAATGTTGCTATGCTACAGTATGACAGCAATACAAATGTTGATATGCTCCAGCATGGCCAACAATACAAATGTTGCTCTGCTACAGTATGACCAGCAATACCAATGCTGCTCTGCTCCAGTATGATCAGCAATACAAATGTTGCTCTGCTCCAGTATGGCCAACAATACATATGCTGCTCTGCTCCAGTATGGCCAACAATACAAATGCTGCTCTGCTCCAGTATGGCCAGCAATACAATAGATCGACACGAAACAATTAAGGAAATTAGACAACCTGCTCTATTAAATATATTTTTATGAATGAGTTTATTATATCTCCTGTAATTGTTGTTGTTTATTATATCTCCTGTAATTGTTGTTGTTTATTATATCTCCTGTAATTGTTGTTGTTGTTGTTCTGAGGGTCAACGTCTCCTATCTTTCAGCCGGATATTTTATCTCAACATCCATAAAGCGACTTTAGACAACTTCTCCATATTATCTTTATCTCTTCCTTTCCTTTCCAAATCAGGAATATTTTCACTTTCTTCTCTTTACTAACGTTTCCGTCCTCTCTTTCCCATTCCACTCCATTTCTTTCTTTCTTTCTTTCTTTCTTTCTTTCTTTCTTTCTTTCTTTCTTTCTTTCTTTCTTTCTTTCTTTCTTTCTTTCTTTCTTTCTTTCTTTCTTTCTTTCTTTCTCTCTTTCTCTCACTCTCTTTCCCTCTTACTCCCTGCCCCGCTCTCTCATTCGCGCTCACTCTTCGCTTCTCTCTCTCTCTCTCTCTCTATCTCTATCTATCTATCTATCTATCTATCTATCTATCTACGGCTACCTCTCGGAGCCGTTCAAAATCGCGCGGTCCATCCGACAAGGGTGCCCTCTCTCCTCCCTTCTGTATGTGTTGACTCTCGAGCCACTACTGCGGAAGTTGGAGTTGTTGCAGGGCATCCCTTTGGAACCGGGATTGCGGAAAGCGGTGTCGGCCTACGCCGATGACGTGACAGTAATGGTGTCGACGGCCTCCGAAATCGAGGCGGTCGGCACCTTACTGGAGGAGTACGAAAAGTTCACAGGGGCTAAGCTGAACCGGGACAAGTCGATCGGTTTGCAACTCGGCACGTGGAGGGGCAGACCGATGCCCTCCGATGGCGTCGTCGGACGCTGGACGGAGGGCCCGGTGAAGTTGCTCGGGGTCTGGTTCGGACCGGACCTCCAGGTGGAGAAAAACTGGGCGGAGGTTACGAACAGGGTGTTTGCACTGACCCAGAAGTGGGCCAGTTGCAAACTATCCCTGAAAGGTCGGGCGGAGGTGGCGAACACCTACATAGCGTCCGTCATCTACTACCGCCTGACCGTAGTGCCCTGCCCAAGGGAAACCCTCACCAAGATGGAGCGCGCGCTCTTCCAATTCCTTTGGAAGAGGCGGGCTCCTATGGTGAGGAGATCCATCTGCTGTCAACACCCTTCGAAAGGAGGGCTGGGGATGCCGTGGCTAATGATGCATAAACACGCATTAAGGCTACGGCACCTCTACGTATTCCTCACCGGACAACCGGTGTGGGCCTCGTTTGTGAGACGAACCTTTCCCAGACTCGTCTCACTCACCGAGCTGCAATCCTGGGTCAAGCAAAGACCGAGAAAACTGGGCGCCTGGCACACTGAGTGTGCCCAGGCGCTCACCGCCCTCTGGCAGGCGGATCCGGTTATCAGTGGAGACTCCACCGCAACATTCTATAGAGGGCTGGTACGCAGCAGGTGCGACGACGCCCTCAGAGAAGCCCTAGACATGGAGGAGGACGAACTGGCCAGCCTGTTCGGTAGGACATTCAGCCCGGGACCTATGGACAACTTCCAGAAGTCCCTGGCCTGGCAGTGCTACCGAGGGGCTTTACCCGTTCGAGAAAGGCTCTACAGACACGGGCGCCCGGGTAGGGACCCCGCCAAAAAGATCTGTCCCAGATGCGTGTGCGACGAGGAAACCGTTGCACACGCATTGGTACACTGCTCGGGCGTAGCCGATCTGTGGGGCTATGTCGAACAACTGCTGTCAAGGGTGGGACCGATCCGGTTGACCACCGAGTCTATTGTAATGATCAAGCCGCCTCCCCCCCTTCAAAGATGAAGCAGAGGCGGTGTTTCTGTGCGTAATAGCCATGGCGAAAGAGGTTGTATGGTGGACGCGTCTGAAAGGACTGAGGTCAGGCACCTTTCTCTCTGGCCAACAACTGGTCCGTTTCTTCCGATATCATTTCGGAAGAAGGATCAGGATGGAGAGAGAGGTGCTGCACCCCAGCCGTTTCTATGAAAGATGGGTGAAAGTGGCGAGAATGGCCCGTGTGAATGGGCCTTCACTCTACATCAGACTATAGGTGAGGAAGATGAAAGACCAAGGGAGCACCCCTTCTCTGTGCTCCTGAGGAGAAGGGTTGCACACTTTTTTCGGGGGTGTGTGCGACCCCCCAAGGCGCCTCCTCTCTATTGAGGATTTTGTTAAAAATTTTATTTTTTGTTATATCTTATTTTATTTTTATATTTTGTTATTGCCTCCTCCTTATTGAGGACGCCTTTTTGTGTAAACTCCCCCCTTTGTACTTGTCCCACTTTTGATGCCCTAGTGGCAAATAAAAGAAACATATCTATCTATCTATCTCTCTGTCTTTCCACCACAATCTCTCTCTCTCCCGCTCTCTCTCTTTCTCTCTGTCTTTCCACCACACTCTCTCCCCCGCTTTCTCCCCCGCTCTCTCTCTCTCCTCTCTCTCTCTCTCTCTCTCTCTCTCTCTCTCTCTCTCTCTCTCTCTCTGTCTTTCCACCACACACACACATACACATTCTCTCTCTCGCGTTCCATCCACTCTCTCTTTCTCTTTCACTCTTTCTCCCCCTCTCTCTCGCTCTCTCGTTCCACCCTACTCTCTCTTTCTCTTTCACTCTCTCTCCCTCCCCTCTCTCTCTATCGTTCCACCACACTCTCTCTCTCTCTCTCTCTCTCTCTCTCTCTCTTTCACTTGCTATCCCTCTGTCTCTATTTTTATACGCCTCCTTAATTGTTCTCCAAGATAATGTCTCCCGACCGCAAATAACTCTATTGTTATTTACTTACATCTTATATTGGAAACTATATATTCTACGAACAATATGAATCGTCAATGACAGGAACATATTTCTGGTTCAGTCGGGATGTAA
Source organism: Eledone cirrhosa (assembly GCA_964016885.1). NCBI lineage: Eukaryota > Metazoa > Mollusca > Cephalopoda > Octopoda > Eledonidae > Eledone > Eledone cirrhosa. The sequence goes on from OZ024747.1 coordinate 74,431,892, forward strand.
CAATGATTCACTGCAGCTACTGAATTTACGCTTATTGCAAGTTTATTTAGAATTTCATCTATTTTTCTTTAAATTTCCATAACCGGTTCTTACTGAAAGCATGCACAGTGTATTTCTTATCTTCCTATAAGAAAATGAGATTACTAAAGATATTAGTAAAGAGAGTGTATATTCAGAAGAATAAGCTAGGGTACTCTGAGAATGATAGTGATAGTTGGTTATACTAAATATTAAATGTCTGAAACAAGAAACGTTTAGGTATTGCTACAATATTACAATAAAATATATGATGGATCAATAATAGAAATACATAATGTTCGGAATATAATGTGAAAAAATCCTTCCACAAAACAATTATCTTCCTGCTTTTATAGAAAAGTAGGCATATGGCTGCAAATGTGTGTGACTGTTTATGTTTATATGGATGCATTTCGTGTATGGATGGATGCATAAATGTATGTATGCATTATATATATATATATATATATATATATATATATATATATATATATATATATATATAATACATACATACATTATACTTGCATATATACGTACAATTATACATCTCTCTCTCTCTCTCTAAATATATATATATACACCTCTATTCTTTTAAATATATATATATATATATATATATATATATATATATATACATTCTCTCCCTTGTGAGCTTTTCAGCAACTGAACATCCCCAGAGGAAATTTATGTCTTGAAATTGTGGGAATATGATAAGCTGACTGAATATTTTCCATTCGTCATATTCAGTACTCAGATTCGCACATACACGCACACATACACGCACACCTACACTTTCACACCAACACACAGTGTGTGTGTGTTTGAAGTCGTATAGCTGAGTGGTTAGTGCCTTGGACACACAATCACGAGGTAGTGTGTTTGAAGTCGTCTAACTGAATGGTTAGTAGTCTTGGACACACAATCACGAGGTAGTGTGTTTGATTGCCGGATCAGATTATGTGTTCTGTCCTTGAGTAAGACATTTTAGTTCACGTTGCTCCACTTCTCTCAGCTATAGAAATCAGTAGCGACGTCACTGGAGCCAAGCTGCATCGGCTTTTCCCTTGGACAAAATCGGTTGCGTGGGGAGGAGACTGAAATGCATGGGCCACTGTTGGTCTTCCAGACTTGTGCATCGGAGAGGAACTTTTTTTACCCTCTACTCTTTATATGTCCAAGAATGGACAAGGTATTTTTGCGGAAAATCAGCAGTCGCCCATGTATATCAATCTCCCCTCACCAGGCATTTTTCACATTTCATCCCAGGGTGATCCTTTAGGTGTGTGTGTATATATATATATATATATATATATATATATATATATATATATATATATATATATATATATATATATATATATATATACATACATATATATACATACATATATATACACATGTGAGTGCGTATATATGTGTATGCATGCACATATGCATGTATATATATATATATATAATATATATATATATATATATATATATATATATATATATATATATATATATATATATATATATATATATATATATATATATACCTAAGGGATTACCATGGGATGAAATGTGAAACGGTAAAAAATTATTCAATATTGTAAAAACACAGTTTTGAATAAATAAATATATGCGTGTCTGTGTATGTGCGTGTAAGAGAGATAGAGAAAGTATGTGTTAATGTCTGTGTATGAGAGTCCATTTTTATGTGTGTATGAAGGTTTGTTTTTATGTGTGTGCATGTTTGTATGAGTGTATGTATATATGTGTGTGTGTGTGTATGAGTGCGTTTTTCCGAAGTACCAATTGAGTGATGTAAAACGAGAGGAATACTTTTGAGTCGTCAGGTTTCGTATGTTTACCGGCGCCAAATATCTGCCATGCCAGAGCTGGAAGCAAGAATAACTGTATATAATTTCGCTTCGTGTCGAAAGTTAATCACTCCGCACATTTAGAAAAGCAACACTGGATTCTTTAAACTTAAGTGTGCTTTAAGTCAGTTATTTGTGAATTCAGAATATATATATATATATTTATATATATATATATATATATATATTTATTTATTTATTTATTTACCTTCCTAAGCAAATATTATGAAAAACGATAACTACAACGATGTGTAATGGAATGTTTGAAAGCTTTTGAAGTTACAGTGTTTTGAATTCGATTCTAGTCCTAAGGTTCACAGTAAAGCTGAGAAGATCAGGAAGACATCCTTGCGAGAAGCCCTGGTTATGGTCTTTTTAATATCGCTGTTACTACCTTCGTTCTTGTTGTCACTATCAACAGGTTTGTAGCGCATATACAAATAGATATGTATTTTGGTAGTTTGGGGAGGTGAATATAATTAATGGGGAGCGGGCATAGCAATGTGTTACAGAGTGGTCATGCTACAGCCTAGATTCCAATTGGTATTCGTTCGGGCTCTTTGTTTCTATTGTTGCCCAATATTTCTGTCACCCAGCTTACTACAACCACAACCACTACCCCCACCCCTCCACCACCTACACTACCAGCAACACAACTACAACTACCACCACAACCACTACCACCAACACAACTACAACCACAACTACCACCACTACCAGCAACACCACTATAACCACAACTACCACTACACGCAACACCACCACCACTACCAGCAACACAACTACAACCACTAGCAACACCACTATAACCACAACCACCACCACTGCCAGCAACACCACCACCATCGCAACCACCACCAGCAACACCACCTCCACCTTCATAACCTAACTCTTCAGTGTCCATACCATAGTTCATTCTATTGGAAGGATTGGGGCCAACATTTTCGATTTAAGGAAACATTCCTCCTTTCTACCACTCTTGGAGACCCTAAAAGGTGATATGGGTGCTGCCCTAAATACTTTTACTAAATTCTAAGCAATAAAAATAACACAAAAACACAATAAAATCAATAGTTAAATAAATTGGTTTCCCGTGGTGAAAATCAATTCGTTATCGAAGAAACGATTATTTAGCCTCTTTTAAAATTAAAGAAAAATGAAATACTCTTCCATTACATATTCGATTCTTTTCTATAGGGATTTGTATATTTTCTAGCAATATTGTAATCCTACACCAACTTAAAGAGAAAATATATATCATTCTAATGTACTTTAAGATATCCTGCACAGAACCTTACAGCACTGCGGCTTTCTTTTTACATTTACTGTCTTCCATACACTTGTATCTCATGCTAATCGGCTTCCACACAATAGAATGATAAAATAGAAATATTGGAGTTTGTAGGTTAATAAATTATTAAGAAATCAGAGATAACATTTGATAAATTCCTTGACAGATGTCAAAATTAGACTTGACGCTTTCGCGATACTTTAATATAAATCTCATTCTGAACAGATATTTTATATTATTATATGAATAACTACAATCACAATTATTGTAATTATTACATAGGGATATAATAGTATCACAATGACTTTCTTATCGTTCATCAGATAATAAAACAAACTATATTATTTTCTGTGAAAATAAAACATTGTTAGATTCAAAGACACATTCTTGCTAAAAACAAACTACGTTGAAAGCAAACCTCATAAAAACTAAACCTGTTTTATTGATTATATATATAAACATTAGAAGAAATGCTTTCATTTCATTGTACCAGTCATACCCTTGCACCAGTAACATGTCAAAATGAAAAGGAATATATAATGAAAGACGCGAGAGAAGGCTTAATTGGAGTTCAGATGAATTGAAAGCAATCAATCGTCAAATTTGCAGAGTTAATTGACTGACAATCAGAGAGGTTAGTACATGATATTATGTGCATTGGGTCTCCGTCTTTTCGGGCGAGGAGTATTGCAGTTAATGCGATCAATGAAACTACCTGTTCGTGAAAATAACATACAAGTGTCTGAGCATTTCTCACACACTTTATATAGTACACAGGAGGATTCAGCATAACACAGTGTAGGATAAGTCTATCCCTTCAATTACAGGTACAGCTATCTTTCCAGCTGAGTGGATTGGTGAAGCAACGGGAAATAGTGGTTTCTTTTCATTTGTCTTTGGTGGGGCTCAAAGACCACCAGGAACAGAACTCACGATTGTGACTCGAACATCCTAACCCCTAAGCCATGCACCTTCACATTAAACGTAGGGACCCAACAAAGAGCCTTTATGTGTTTACTTCAACAAAAGGAAATAACAGCCACCCCCTCCCACAAATCTGTCCCTGCCGGGAAGAATAATTAGTTTGAACGATTTATTAAGCTCGTAAAAAGGAAAGGTCACGGCCGGAGCGTAATTAATCGTGGTTCTGTTATATTACAATGACTTCGGATTGGACTCACAATGGACTACGACGTTAAATGTAGTAGTAGTAGTAGTAGTAGTAGTAGTAGTAGTAGTAGTTCTTGTCCAGAAGAATTAATATCAACTGTGAGTCCTCTCTATTTTTCATGCAATGTTCATCTAGGACAGCATTATCCAAGATAAGCTCCTTTTCTAAGATAGCAATTTGGCTGCTATTTCTAGCAGACTGTGTGTCATAAAGACTTTCTCGTTTCGCTGCAAAGCATGTTATTTTCAATTTGTTTCATTTTATTTTATTTTATTTTATTTTCAACTTGCTTGTTTTAAAAAAAATCGTCTGTTTGTCTCAATAGTCCCGGGTTTATCCCGGATTCCTTGGTGTTAAGGGACTGAGATTACATGACTCCCCTCCTTTGACAGGAGGCCACTCCACCGTAGGGTTAAACTCCCAGCTATTGTTGGTATCCCCTTGCAACTGAGTATCCCAGAGGAGCGTGAAATGAAGTATTTTGCCCAAGAAGATAACACACAACCCGGTTCAGCAATCGAACCCACGACATTATTGTCATAAGTCCAACACCTTAACCACTGACCATACGTAAGTAAAATTGCCAAACTAAAATCAAACTTTAAAAAGGAAAACAGAAAACAGAATAAAAATAACGGGGACTTCGGAATTTTCTGGGGAAGGTTTTATCTTTCTTTCCTCCACAAAATCTATCCTAAATATATTCTCATTAATAATAAATTATCATTTCTTTATGGCACCTATTTATTTTCATATTTTTAACTCATCTATTTTTAATTTTCCTTTTTTCACAGATATTTTCCCCGAAGAAAATAAAAATGATAATATAAATTCCTAAATGTTGACAGCAGTATCACAAGCCCGTATAGTGGCGAATCAGCAAGGAAGACATTCAGTTATTACTCGACATTCAACAAATAATAGTCATATTTCATGCAAATCTTACGCTAGCGTCTTTAGATATAAATGGAAAGTCACGTTGGATATTGTAATCAGTGATATAGAAAAGTACGGGATGGGCATGGCTGGAACCATGTGGATCAAAAGTTGACAATTGTAAAGAGGAATTAGAGTTGATCAATTATACTCAATAAATTAGCAACTGATCAATTGTAGAATATCTTTCAGAGCAATTGAAACTGGCATTGTACTTTCTCACCTTGATGAGAGCTGTATTGCTATATAGTAATATGGTATGGTTCCCTAACTCTTGAGGGAGTCGTAGGGGCACAGTGTTGGCATACGGCGTTTCTAAGACATGTTTTAAACCTGATGGAGCTCATCTCCTCTCCAGGTTTGAATGCAGCAGATTTCTTCCAGATAAGGATAGAGAGAGAATGAGAAAATGGAATTGAGAAAGAGATATACAGGAAGAATCGATCCCAGTCCTAAACTGGTATTTTTTTTATCGATATCGAATGGATGAAAGACAAAGTTGACCTCGGCGGGGTTTGGACTCAGAAAACAGAGAGGTGAAACAAATACCGCAAAGTATTCTATATGACGTTCTAACGATTCAGCCTATTCGCCGCCATTCACAGTCGGATACAGACGTACAAAGACGCTCATAGATAGACGCTCAAAGACGCGCATTGATAGTCAGTTAAATACATATTTTAGGTGAGAGAATCGAAATTACATGGCGAGTAAAGACAAAATATTATTATATTTAGATTGATGTATGGCGGTGGATTGGCAGTATCGGTAGAGGGTCCGATGCCATGCTTTGACGCATAGAGTTACGCCCCTTGCCATTCTGAGTTCAAATCCCGCCGAGGTTAACTTTGCCTTTCATCCTTATGGGGGTCGATAAAATAAAGTACCAGTAATACGCTCGGATAATTGCTGGCCTTGTGCGAAAAGTAGAAACAATTATATTTAGATTGATGTAGGTGGATTGGCAGAAGCGGAGGAGCGTCAGACACCATGCTTTGCAGCATAGAGTTGTGGCCCTTTATGTTCTGAGTTCAAATCCTGCCAAGGTTAGCTTTACCTTTCATTCTTACGGGGTCGATAAAATAAAGTACCAGTAATGTACTGGGATAATTGCTGGCCTTGTGCCAAAAGTAAAAACAATTATATTTAGATTGATGTATTTTACCATTATATCGCAGACAAAGCTCCGTAATCAAGACGCTCGCACCTTGGGAAAGTTTATTTCACCATAGTTCCCACTTGAACTGAGCAGAACCATGTCGTATATATAGAGTAACAGATTACGACCAGAAAGAAGAGGAGGCAGAGAAGAGTCATTGAGGAGGTCACAGAATATGTAATGAAAGAACATTGACGAAATAACCAATAACTAATAATATAGATAGATAAAGTGAAAAGCATATGATGCGTGTGTTTTTTTATTGGCAATGCTGGCAACATGACCATCGCCATATATATATATATATATATATATATATATATATATATATTTAAGTCGTTTGGAAGCCTCGACAATGCAAATGGGTAAATCTCCGGGTAACAAGATCCGGTGGTGGAGAGAGAGATGTAAGTGGGTGTACGTTGAGATGCGTGGTGTGTATGAGATGTGTATAAGAATGAAGGAAAGAGTATAAAGGATAAAATAAAAATAACAACACGAGAAAGAGTTACCTTGGGAGAGATTTAATAGTCCCTGTATATTTCGGATTCACATCCATCAATTGGGGGTTTTTCCGGGGTGGGGGAAAGGTTTTCTGTCGGACAGGTGCGAAACGCGTCCTCCGCTGTTTGTTGTTTGGAATATCTGAGGTATTCGGCAGAGCGCGCGTGCGCGTGAAATGGGGTTGGTCGGGCAGAGGTCAGCGGCCGAATGAGGCAGTGGGGTGGCGCTAGCTGTCAGTCCATTCTCTGCCTGTTTGTTAAATGTTACTGTGTGTGTGTGTGTGCGTGTGTTGTTGTCTCGCTTGAGTGTGTGTGTGTGTGCGTATGTTGTTGCCTTGTTCCTCTGTATTGGCAGTGTAGTATGTTCGTATGGTGGAATGCTACTGTGTGTGTGTGCGTGTGTGTGTGTAGTTGTCTCGTTTGTGTGTGTGTGTGTGTGCGTGTGTTGCTGCATCGTTTGTTAGCTTAAACCAGCCATCTCATTTCGCTTCTCTCTGGTCGGATGTTTATTTGCCGTTGCAAGCGTTTGATAAAGAGCGCTTCCTTGATACTAACATGCCGACGTTTCTTTCAGTCGCTAGAATTGTGACAATGGGCCTTCCGTCTTTGTTTCCGCATTTGTCTATGTGTTTCCGGAAAGACGAAGCCCTGGTTTTAGTGTGTTCCTTGATCCGGATGTGCAAAGGTCGGATTGTGCTACCTATGTAGTATTGGTTGCACCTTTCACATTCTATCTTATACACGACGTATGTGCGTAGGCAACAGTTCGCATGGCGTATCGGGCAGTCTCTGAGGGAGCATGCGTCAGTAGATTTCCCGGGTTTCCTGGAGAGGCATCTTCGCAGGGAGAGGCCCGAGTGGGCCAGGTGGATGTCGAGGCCCTCCCTCTGTATAGCCTTGCGGATAGCGTTGGTGGTATTCTCGCCCAGGTGTGGCATTTTAAGGAAGCACTTGCCTTGGGTGCCTCTCTATCTCTTGCGTCTGGTGTCTCCTATTCTGTATGTGATCGAGGTAGGGTACCCGTTCGTCTCCAGCACCTCGAGGAATCGCTTGGTATGAGTGACACCACTCGCGGGATCGCTGCATCTGTTTTTGATTCGCGCGATCTCGTTCGTGATGTATCCTCTTTTGGCACTGTTAGGGAGGGCGGACTTGTAGTGAACGACCAGGTCCCCGCAGGCTGCCTTTCGGTAGAAGTTGCAGTGGATCCTTCCCTGTTCCGTGATGTTGATTCGGAAGTCGAGGAGGGCAAGTGACCCGTCTTCGTTGGGGTGTTCAACACTGAAGTCAATGTTCTCGTCCGTGTTGTTGAACGTCTCATAGATTCTGTTCGCCGTGTCTTGGGAAGGTGTTAGGATGAGGATATCGTCCACGTACCTTGAGAAAAAGGCTACGGCGTTGGGGTGGCAGGCGTTGAGTGCCTTGCGTTCGAGGTTGTCCATGTAAGAGATCGCTAGCACACCTGATAGGCTTGATCCCATGGGCAATCCCGAGGTTTGTTGGTATGTTTGGTCAAGGAATCCGAAGTAGGTGTTGTCGACGACGATGGATAGGAGTTGGTGGATGTCAGTGGTGGTGAGCCCGAAGCAGTGTAGGTCGGTGGATTGGACGCGTTCCATTAGTATATTGACGGCCGGGAGTGCCGGGACCGAGGTGTAGAGAGCGACTACATCAAGGCTGAAGGCATATCTGTTATTCCTTCTGGTATCGGGATCCATTTGATGCAGGCGCTTTAACACCTCCTCGGAGCTGTTAACGTGTCCTGGCAAGGTGTCTAAGATGGGTTTGAGTATTCTGGCTAGGAGCCATGAAATTTTGTAGAGTGGTCCCTCCACGCTCGATACGATGGGCCTGATCTTCAGGTCGGGTCCCTGTTTGTGTGTTTTCATGAGGTGGTAGAAGGCGGGTAGTCTGCTGTTCCTCGTGAGGAGGTTGTATCTCAGCTTCTTCGGGAGCTTCCGCCGGTCGCAGATGTTGGTCCAGGCGGCGTTGATGTGCTCTTCTATCTGCGCGGGAGTGATTCCTGTGACCTTGGAGTAGAGGTTGTCATCGTCAAGGTGTTGGAGGGCCAGGGTGTTGTAGGCCTCTCTGCTGATGACGCAGAATTCTTTTCCCTTGTCGGAGGGGAGATAGATGAGGTTCTTCGATTTTAGGTTGGAGAGAGTGGTGAGTTGAGATTTGGTGAGGTTATGTGTTGTGTGTGTGTGTGTGTGTGTGTGTGTGTGTGAAGTATATCCGAGATGGAGTGTTTTAGCTTGATGAGTTTAGTGTTGAGTTCGTGGTTGGTGGGTCGGGGGTGGAGTGGGTTGTCGGGGTGGTAAGTGGGGAACTTGGGGTGGGTTGCGTGGGCGCTGTTATTTTCTGTGGCGCTGTTGATGGCGGTCACCCATTTAAGTTGGTAAGCGGCTCGACAAAAATTGACCTCGATATTGAGTTTGAGTCTGTCGTCGAGACGCTGTGAGACGATGAACTTGGGTCCGAGGTGTAGGAGTTTCAGCTCGTCGCTCGTGAGAGTGCCGGTTAGGTCGGTGACCAGGTGCGTCGAATCGTTGAGGTATGGCTCGGTGTTGGTGGATGCAGCGGTGGCGGTTGTTAAGTTGTTGTTTCCCACGTGGTTCTAGTCCGTCTGTTCGTTAGTGTCGATGTTCTCGTTGTGGCGTTTCGACAAGATCCACTCATATTTTCGCTTGAGCCGTTTTTTCTGGTATTGGACTCTGGAGTGGTAGCACTGGTCGATTGCTTTAGTGATTTTCAGGAGCAAGTCCCCGGGTGCTATTGACAGTCGATGTGTCCGCTCTGAGAGTGTCCGCTTATGGACGTGTAATTGGCGGTTGAGATGTCTCAGCATCTGTTTAATACACGTGCGATATATGCGGTTAGTGTTGTTTTGGAAAGCTGGTGTACGTAGGCTTACTGGTAAGCGGATGTTCCTGATGGTGTTGGGGATGACATCGTTTTTTAGGCAGCGTTTCAGGAAAATAATTTGACAGCCAGCGTTGGCCCATTTCTCTGACAGTCTAAACAGTTCCCTTACGGATGCAAACAATTCCTGGCTCAGGTGTAAGGATAAGAGAGTATTGAAGTTTGCTTGAAGCATTGTGGAATAATAAGTAAATATCTTTAACTCGTTTGGAAGCCTTCCATTTGTATATATTTATATGATAAAGAACACAAGAGCGTCTACAACATCAAAAGATTTTTATTGGCTTACAATGTTTCTTCCTTACGTAACCGTAGGATTCGTCAGAGCTATAAAAGGGGTTTGATTGGTGTTATGGACTCTACCAACCAAACATTCAAGAACAAAGAGTAAAGAGAGTAAAGAGCAAAAGTAGGGGACGATAAGTAAGTAGTCCTGGATGGGGTTGGGATGTTCTTGAGTGATATAGGTAGGTAGTCTTTAGTTAGCATGCTGCCAATCAATTATAATCATACACACAAGGTGGACAGGTTATAAGGATTTAGCTCAACCGGGGGGGAGCCGTAATATATATATATATATATCAGTATGGGTCCAGTTTAATAACTGAAGCCCTAACAGAACATGTGTGTATGTGTGTGTACGTGTGTGTACGTGTGTATGTGTGTATGTGTGTATGTGTGTGTATGTATGTGTATGTGTATGTATGTGTGTGTATGTGTATGTGTGTGTACGTGTGTGTGTGTGTGTGTGTGTGTGTGTGTGTGTGTGTGTGTGTGTGTGTGTGTGTGTGTGTGTGTGTGTGTGTGTGTGTGTGTGTGTGTGTGTGTGTGTGTGTGCGCGTGTATGCGTGTGTATGTGTGTGTACGTGCGTGTATGTGTGTATACGTGTGCGCAATCTTACTACAATGTATATCGACAAGACATTTATACATCGGTTAGAAAATCAATAAACCATGTATCTTGATGCAATTTCCTTGTGATATTTGTCCCACCCGAGTCTCATGTCACTGTCGCTATCTGGAATTGTATAAAGCAATGATTGATCCGCTAGAAAACTGTATGTAACCAAAGAATCTATTGTCCTCATAATTTGATAACTTAAATAAAGATATACGTTAAAATGATAAGACAGCAAATTTGTGAAGAACGGACATATCTATCTGTTGATTATTTTAATCAATTTCAGAGACACTACCTGTAGATACGTCGACAGTAATTCAAGGAAAGACATTAACTAATGTTAAGCATTTAGTTCGACGCTTCACCTTTTATTTCTATTTGTGTAATTTTATATTTATTACTGTTTGTTATATTATTCTTTAGTTTCAATTACTATAACATGCACCGCTGCCCTCGGAAGGACTTTACACACTCACAATCATTCACATCCACATATAAGAATGAATACAAATGTGTATGTATGTATGTATGTATGTATTCATGTCTACGTGTGTATATGTGCCTGTGTTTGTCTGTATATATATATCTATATTTATATATATATATATATATATATATATATATATAAATATATAGGGTGTCTCAAAAGAATGTAGTCACATTTAACCATTAGTCTCGTTTCCATGTGCAACCATGCAGTATTCTTTTCCCCATATTTTTCATATATATATATATATATATATATATATATATATATAGAGAGAGAGAGAGAGAGAGAGAGAGAGAGAGAGAGAGAGAGAGAGAGAGAGAGAGAGAGAAATGTGTGTGTGTCGGTGTAATCAAAGAATCGTTTTGAGTATAGAGGTCGAACTTTAAAGTGTGAACGGTTAGTAAGAAGACATTTGTTTTGCACGATTGCTTCGGAGAGAAGTGAGCTGACTTGTGAAATAAAAACGTCATCGCATAGTATAATTTACATTCCTTTTTTTCTTTTCTATATATTCTTATATTTTCTGAGTGTGTTGTTAAGTTACCGTAAATCTTCGCTGGCAGATACAAGTCGACAATTTAGATCGGGTAGACTTGATCAAATTCTGCATCGCTTCGCTACTGCTAATTTCTTCAGTTCCAATTCCCCTCTTGCTTTTATTATCATTTTACCTATTGCATTTTTTCTTTTATTTCCTTATGGTAATCGATAGCGTAAAATCTACAAAAGCTCGTGTATTTTGTTCTACTTTCTATTATATTTTGTCAAATTTTCTCAAAGATTGTTTTCACTTTTTTTTTTCTCTTTTTAAGTCTTACATGTAGTTAGTTCGCCATTGGCAATTCTGTGAGATTTGGCATTTCAACATCAGCTCTGTATATGCTATACATACATATATGTGTTTGTATGCCATTCATACACACACAGATAATATATATATATATATATACATTCCGTTTCTTTTCTTCTTGATTTTAAGTAACATATCCAGTATTTTATTTCTCCCATGCTATTTTCTCTACGGCATTATTGAAATGTCAGTTTCCTTCTTCTTCTTCTTCTTCATAATTATTATTATTATTATTATTATTCGATGCCGTTCGGTAAAATTATAATCAATGCAACAATATCCACACACTTCTCTCTCCAACCACTTCTATATTACTTACTTCCGTTTCTTTTATATCAGATTCATTTTAATTGCTTTAATACTCCTCGTGGCTTGTGTCACATGATAAGGAAAGAGGGGTGGACATATCTAGGTGTCGCTTCCTGTTCGTTTATACAATGCCTAGTAGCTTATTATATTTCTACCCCACCCATTTCTCACGCCTTACCCCCTCTCTTTCTCACTCACTCTCCCACACACATATATATATATAAGGATAAAGATCCCATAACTCCTTGTGGAGTCGTAAAGGCACCGTCATAGAGCGTGTCTAGGGCACTTTTAAACCTGGTCTGAACACAGACGATTTATTCTATAGAGGAAGGACCGACCCCCAGTACTGGACTGGTACTTTTTTATCGACCTCGAAAGTTTGAAAGGTAAAGTTGACTCAGAGCGAGCAAAGAGGTAGGACGAATATATATATATATATATATATATATATATATATATATATATATATATATATATATATATATATATAATATAAGATCAAAAGATGGTTAAAAGAGTTCCAAGTATTTTATTATGCGCATTTCAAAAACAAATATCAGCATGGGATGATATCTGCGTCTCATCAGATAAAATAGGGAGACATGATATGATTAAAAAGCCGTTGGAAGATATATCTTCCAACAGCTTTTTTATTTCTCTCTGTGAGACAATATATATTTTTTTTCTCAGTTGTAAAGGCTATCTCTCTCTCTCTCTCACCCATCTCTCCTCCTCTCTCATTCTTCCTTCTTATACTCCTCCCCCACCATTCTTTACTCTCATCTCTTCCTCATTTTTTCCCAATCTCATACATCAATCTTAATTTATTTTTCATATGTTGTTTTAAAACTTCACTATTCACAAATGTTTTTTAAGCTTCATATCATGTCTCCCTATTGTATCTGATGATATTTGTTTTTGAAATGCGCATAACAAAATACTTGGAACTCTTTTAACCATCTTTTGATCTTATATTATTTATACTCCAGTCCTACAAACTGTAGAGTGCTACTTATCCGATATTTGCATTGCTTTATTGTGCTACAATAAAACTCACCTCCTACATATATATATATATATATATTGGAATATACTGTGTTGTGCGATGGCTTAAAACAAAATTCCTATACATACTTATATATATGTGTGTGTGTGTGTGTGTATAGTGGCAATCTTTTTTTAACCCATTACACAACAGAATATATTTGAAGGATGACAAGAATTATTTTTCTGATTATTATTCTTTTTAACTCTTTCATAATATTTATCATCTGTTACCGTTTATTAATCAAAAGTTTCAAAACTGTGATCTGAAAATTAGAGTTCATTACACTTCCGAACACAGTTTCTTAAATTCCTGATCACTAAAGATTACAAGTTTGTAAACATTTGATCTTTAAGATGTTAGAAAAAAAATAATAACCAATATCCTGTTATATATCGTTTAAACTTGTAGAACTGATGCTCTGAACTAATGTTATTCAGCTTTTTATTGAGAAACATAAATGAGATGTATCTTATATGTATTAACATGCATATATATATAGATAGATAGATCTACCAAAATATACGGTAGTGTCCAATCCGTATGAAGAACTCAATGTAATCCAAATATCATGAAAAGAGAAGATGTATTCAAAAATTTTTTCGATGAAAATCACAGGAAAACAGAGTCAAGATAAATTAATAAAAACAATGAATAAAAACAAAGAAACAGTTCCTTATATTAAAAAAATCATCATTTTACGATCGTTTCTAGGATATATATGTGTGTGTTGGTATGTATATCATATAGATCTATGTAAAAATTTTACAAACTATCAGAGGGAATACACATACCTACACATATATATGCTGTCTTCGGAAATAATTATTTCTGAAGACAGCATATATATGTGTAGGTATGTATATTCCCTCAGATAGTTTGTAAAATTTTTACATAGATCTATATGATATACATACCAACACACACATATATATCCTAAAAACGATCGTAAAATGATGAATTTTTTAATATAAGGAACTGTTTCTTTGTTTTTATTCATTGTTTTTATTAATTTATATATATATTTATATATATATATATATATATATATATATATATATATATATATATATAATGTTGCTCGTGGTTAACTTTAACTGTCTCTACTATATTACCAGTATTTGAACCAGCTCTTTAGTCTGGGGACTAATTACTCCCTCTCCATCTTAAGACAGGAAGCCCTGAAAAGGATTATGGGCATTAACTTTCTTCATAAAAAATACACTGAATTTTATTATAAATCACTATCAGAAAAAATACAAATTACAAATAGCTTATATATATAGTAGGACTTGTAACCGTCTGTAAAATTGCGGTGAATGGAGAGAAATGAATACAGTCAGTTTTATTACAACTTTTTACAGCCTGGTTTATGTTTTAACATTGCTATTTATGTATTTATATCTTCATATATGATTATTGTTTCTTCCCAAGAAAATTCCTAACTCC
>OZ024747.1:74451803-74504303 GCA_964016885.1 Eledone cirrhosa
ATTTATTTATATACGTTTATTTAATTATTTATTTATTTGTATACACGCATACACACACACATATTTATATGTGCGTGGTTTTGTATACCTATGGTAAGTGTTTTCGCGTATGCTTGTGTATGTACGTATTTGTATGCGTGTATGTATTTATTTAATTTCTATTATCTCTGTATTGTATTTATTTACTTTGTTCTTAACTCTGAAGCGGAGATTCATTCGGTTTCCTAGTTAGAATTTTAGTCTACGACTTCAGCTATACCATTTACGTGGTTTTGTCTTTGCGTGCCATTGTTCTCCACGCTCAACATATGACGTATTATCTTCGTTTTCTTCGTTCATTGCCAGAAAACGTCTCTATGAACCACCTATGAGAACATTAGTCTACGACCTCTTTTATACCATAAACGTGGTTCTGTCTTTGCGCGTAATTGTTTTTCACCGCTCCTATTAATGACGTATTATATTCGGTTTTTCCCGTTCTTTGCCAGCGAACGTTACCACGAACCAAAGTATCGTCTTCCTGTCTTTCTCCGGTTGCAACGTTTTTTGAAATATCCACTTCTGCGTTTACAGATTGACTTTGTTAGTTTCAGAAGATCCCGTTAAGGGTGAAAGCAGCGATTCTTTGCTTAAACTTTAATCTGTTATTTTAATAAATATTTGCTCTACGGTTCTTATATATTTGATATATATTTATCCTTATCGATCCCTCTTTGGATTTTAGTCTTCAAATTTATTATTATTACTATATATATATATATATATATATATATATATATATATATATATATATATATGGTAAGTTATATTTAAATTATTGGGTTACAACGAGTAAATATTTATAACTAATATAAAAGCACTCAACAAGTATTTGGAGTATATTTACGATATTAAATAAATGGAAATTATATTTTTCTTTCTTTCTTTTTACAACTGTCAATAATATTTTTACTACCAAATCAACTTTTCAAATGCAAGTCGAAGTTGAAACGTATGTCGAATCTATTTATTTATAAGACTGTTTATATTGTATTTTGTCTGAAGAAGGCATAACATATTTTTAATATCTTATCCCTGAAATATATATAATGAAATAAATATGGTTTTATAAATATAATTTCCATTTATTTAATATATATATATATATATATATATATATATATATATATATATATATATATATATATATATATATATATATATATATATATAAAGTAGAAGTTGTATTTAATTTATTGGAGGTCCGACAAACATAAATGTTTATAACTGATTTAGAGCACTCAACAGTTTACTGGAGTAAATATTCAATGATATTAAATAAATGGAAACTATGTTTATAAAACCATATTTAAATATGGTTTAATAAATATAGTTTACATTTATTTAATATCATTGTATATATATATACACATATATATATATGTGTGTATGTGTGTCTATATATATATGTGTGTATATATATATATATATATAGGTAGGTATATATATGTGTGTGTATCTGTCTGTCTAATAATCATGTATATATGTAGTTGATATATACATCATATACAGATGAGAGAGAGAGAGAGAGAGAGAGAGAGAGAGAGAGAGAGAGAGAGAGAGAGAGAGAGAGAGAGAGATTGAAGTTTTGAAGAAGTACATTAATAAAACAATACTAAAGTTGTGAGTGTTATAAAGTATGCCTCCATGATAACCTTCATCAATGACCAACAATAACATTCCCCGCTTTATACAATCCATCGATTTCTTCCAAATCTAAACAGTCCATTCTAATTTTAGAATATATGGGCAATGATACTTTCCCGCCAATAAGTCAGTAAACGAATTATTTTAGGATTTCGAGCTTAACTTCATGCTAGACAAACACAAGCAATTCCTGCAGTAGAGAGAGAAATATAGTTTACTAGTTGGAAATATTTGCTATACGCTGCAATTGAGCATGGATTTCTTCAGAATTACACTGTAAATACACAGCGAGAATTGAATTAGGAACACTCGCTGTAAAAACGCAACAACAACACTAGCAACATCACTGAGAGATACTTATGTGATACAAACAGGATCGATGGATATTTCCTTCAATAAGTTCAATAGAAATTATCTGTGGGATAATTACATTTAAGTTCATTGAAAATACATTAAAAAATGTATTTCCTCCATGTTAAATTCATATTAAATAATATCTGCAAGCAAATGGAATGTTTATATATATATATCTATATCTATATTGTATATATATATATATATATATATAGTGTGTGTGTGGTGTGTATATATATATATGTGTGTGTGTATGTGGTGTGTTGCGTGTGTATGTGGTGTGTGTGTTTCTGTGTGCGTGTATATATATATACATTCATACATATATATATATACATATATACATACATGTATATACATGTATATATTCAAATGTATATATATATATATATATATATATATTTTTTTTTTAATATATATATATATATGTATATATATATAAATATATATATATATATATTTGAATATATACATGTATGTATATATATATATATATATATATATATATATATATATATATATATATATATATATACATTTGAATATAAACATGTATGTATATATATATGTATATATATATAGATATATATATATATATAGATTTGAATATATACATGTATGTATATATATATATGTATATATATGTATATATATATATATATATATATATATATATATATATATGTATATGTATATGTATATCTATATATGGTTGTGGTTGTGTGAAAATGTGTATTTCCTACCGTATATATAATATATGTTGCTGAGAAGAGGGGTGTTTGGTAGATGTCCAATTTTCTCTATGTTGCCACCAGACAGGAATATCTATGGAAGCATGTATTTGCAATAATTGTTGACCTGGAAGTCTTTGAGTGGAGCAAGGGTTCATTGGTGAGTCATACATTACATTGATTCCCGAGAGGAGGGAAAGACGGAATCGATCTAAATATTTGGCTGATATATAGTAGAATGTTAAACAAATGTTTCAATTAGTTTACTTTTATATAATATGTCTATTTAGCTATTTGTCTAGCAAAGTGATAGATTTTACAATGTTCCAATACAATAATAATAATAATAATTCTTTCAGATTTAGGCACAAAACCAGCAATTTGGCGGAAAACGAAAGTCGATTAAATTGACACCAGTGCATTACTGGTGTCTTACTTTATTTTATCGACCCCATGAAAGGTAAAGCTAACCTCGGCGGGATTGGACTCAAATATTAATGGTTTGTGATATAGGCACAAGGCCAGCAATTTTGGGAGACGCGGGAAGTCAATTAAATCGACACCAGTGCGTGACTGGTACTTTATTTTATCGACCCCATAAGGATGAAAGGCAAAGGTAACCTCAAATAATAATTGTTTCTACTTTTGGCACAAGGCCAGCAATTATGCCAGTGAATTACTAGTACTCTATTTAATCGACCCCGTAAGGATGAAAGGCAAAGTTAACCACGGCGTGATGTGAACTCAGTCCGTAAAGTGACGTAACTGTGCTGCAAAGCATGGCGTCCGACCCTCTACCGATACTGCCAATCCACCATAATAATAATTGTTTCTACATTAGGCACAAGGCCACGAATTTGAAGCGAAGAGGAGAGTCGATTAAATTAACCCAGTAGTTGGGTGCAGGGGTGAGTGAGGGGATTGGGGGATTAGACATATGAGGGAAGAGATGTGTGTGTGGAGTGAATGAAGCTGTCACTAGGCCAGACCGATTTTAAAGACCGGATGTACCTTTAATAGCTCTGGGAACAGAAGTGAGAATGTCTACGAGGGTCGCTGAAATGTTCATAGGCTAACCAAGATACTCTCATAGAACGACTGAGGTTAAATAGCCTCACCAATCAGTGGTGAGCATGGTGAGTACGGCTAGAACCCTGTATCTACATTGTCCCTGAAACAATGCAGTTATTAATAAGAAGAGCTGAAATTAATGCATGCAAGATTTCACAGCTCGAGCATCATAGTCAGCTTATGAACGTTTCAGTTCACAGTCGTATTCACTGGAGTATTTGTATATTTATGTCAATTTGTCGAGTTGATCTGGAAATGGTGTTGAATGTGGTAGGTTGAGTTTGTCCCATTGTCTCAGATTCGACAAAGGTATCCTATTGATGGCGTCGCCAGGATTTTTAAGGAGAGTCCTTCATTAAGAGTTGAAGTGTTTCCTGGCCCATGTTAAGGATGTGGAAAATACTCAGTAATTCTGGATACTAGTGTTTGGAGTGATATCAGGTGTGGGTGTCTGTGTGTGTGTGTGTATGTGGCGTATGGTGAGTGTGGTATGTATGTGTATGTTCTGTGTGGTGAGTGTGGTATGTCTGTGTGTGTATTGTGTGGTGTGTGGTGTTGTGGTATGTCTGTGTGGGTGTGTGGTGAGTGTGGTATGTGTGTGTGTGTTGTGTGGTGTGTGGTGTTGTGGTGTTGTGGTATGTCTGCGTGTGTGTGTATGTGTGTGTATTTGGTGTGTGCTGAGTGTGGTATGCCTGTGTGTATGTGTGTGCGCGTGTGCAGTGAGTGTGGTATGTCTGTGTGTATGTATATGTATGTGTGGTGTGTGTGTGTGTGTGTGTGTGTGTGTAACTGCGTTTTGCTATTGAAAGGAGGGAGATTGACATGTCTCCGCAAAAGGAAACATTTGATGCCTGTTTATGACCCGAGAGGAGACTTGTCGTGAAGTATCATGAAGTATGGAAATTGTAAGATATCTGGCTGGGAAAGTTATGGGAGAACAAAGAATGTATCATCTACTTTAAAGTGAATGTTTAGATTGTTGTGATATGTAAGGTGTCTTGTAATTGATTAAAACAACCCATTATTTGATAATGTGAAACGTAAACACGAATGACCCTCTCATGACATTAAAGGGAGATATTGGGGGAAATACATAACTAAATGGAGTTATTGGGGGAAATACAGAACTAAAGGGAGATATTGGGGGAAATACAGAACTAAAGGGAGATATTGGGGGAAATACAGAACTAAAGGGAGATATTGGGGGAAATACAGAACTAAAGGGAGATATTGGGGGAAATACAGAACTATCCGGCGAAGATCTAGAGCAGTTAATGTTGGGTCGTGTGAGATGGAAAGGTTTTATCATGTCACAACAAGAAAGAAATTGATGGATTGGTAGTAGTAGTAGTAGTAGTAGTAGTAGTAGTAGTAGTAGTAGTAGTAGTAGTAGTAGTAGTAGTAGTTTATTACTTGATTGGTAATTATTTTACCTTCTCTGGATGATGGAAATTAAAATCGGTCACGCAGGAGTTTCAACTCGAGACAACGAAATAAAGTTTTAAGACACAATTATTAATGTTATATTGAAATTAGGATACATTTGCGGTTGTTTGGCCCCAGTATAAAACCGTTGACGAAAGGCTTTTAAACCGGAACCATCCTATACATTTGTATGTTCAATGTATCATATAAGACGGCGTGTTTTGAGGGAGAATTACGTATATATAGTAAGTAAATAACACGTGTCCAAGATACCAGGTAGTGGCGGAGGGTTTACTTATGATCTAATTATTACTAAGTAAACTTCTTATCCATTCGTTCATGTGACGTCCACAATGTTATGTATGTCTATGAATGGTCCCATATCACTTGAGGGAGTCGTAGGAGCGCCGTAGTGACTTGCGGCACTCCTAAGGTATTCTATTCGGCACTCTAACAACTCTGCCAATTTGTCGCTTTGCTCTTTTATCACTGTACTACGAGGGTCGTCTGAAAAGTTCGTATGCTGACCAAGATACTCTCATGGAATGACCAAATAAGTTTTATTTTTAAGCACATTCTCTGGAAAGTAAAAATGCAGTTATTAGTAAGAAAAGTTGAAATTAATACATGCAAGATTTCACAGCTCTAGCATCGCTCCTTTATAGTCAGCCTATCAACTTCTCAGCCGAGCCTCGTAAGGGATTTGATCGACTATACGTCTCCTGTAGAAATGTGTGGCCTCAAGCCAATGTTTTAATTCAATTTTATGACATTTTCATTTCTAATATTGGAAGATAACCAGATCTTCAGAGAGTGAGAAATACGTCATTTAATGAACCCTTGTTTCTCACTGGTATTTATTTGTATAGTACAAAATACCGGTTGTACCAATATGTGGTCAGTTGATATGCTAGTAGTAGCAGGCAAGTTTACTTCAAATCTCATGCTGTCAGCTTTTGAAATAAGTAATATGCTTTCTGATTTAGGTAAAAGGCCTGCAATTTTGGATTGGCAGTAATCGATAAAGCATCGGACAAACAGGTTTTGTGGCATATAGTTACGGCCCTTTGGGTTCTAAGTTCAAATCCCATCGAGGTTAGCTTTACCTTTCATCCTTACGGGATCGATAAAATGAAGCACATGTAAGGGACTGGGTTCGATTTAATAAACTTTCCCCTCCAGCAAAATGTTTGGCCTTGTGCCTAAATCAGAAACTGTTATCGGTGAAGTATTTAACTTGACTATGATATATGTACTAAAACAATAGACATGAGTAAAATTGGTTGGGTTAATTTTCTTTGATATTTGTTGATATAATTCATGTTATCTGTGAGTTTAAAACCCATGGGTACTCTTATATTTTATACTCTAATTAGATGAATGTGTGGCAGAAACAGTGAAGTGCTGCAATGACAGCTCACTTTATATTCTGCTGGCGTGAAGGAAATTTTCCATATCCTTTCACATCCCCACCCCGTGATGAATTTACCATTTGTTCATGTATAGGAGATAAAATAAGTATCAGTTATGTAATGTAGTCGATTGAATGAACGACACCTTCTTAGAAAAAAATAGTTTTAGTCCATTTTCCAAAGTTATAAATATTATATATTCTATTCAGAATGATCGATGTAGCGTCCGAGGTGATACTTGCCAGAAGCAAACTGGATGTTTATACTTCTCTCGTAGTCATCGTGTCGAGGTCAACCTGTCTTTTCATTCTTCCGGGATCGATAAATTATTCACTATCATCTCCGCAAAAAGAAAAAAAAAGGTGGACTCGGGGAAATAGGTTGGATGATTTTGTGTGGTTATTTGGTATGCATACACGGCATATCATTTATATGACTCACAGTTGTAAGCTCGAGTTCTGTCTAAGCTGTCTAGGACGACAACGTTCACCAAGCTATCGCTGATGATCAGCTTCATGCTAGTTGTGCAAATTCTTCCAATATGTTTTTATCTCAAGTACTCACTATAATTAATGTGGAAAGGAGGGTGGGGAGTAATCAGTTGATCAATATTCGACAGAAATATTTCCAAAATTCTCTGTATTTATATTTTCCATTCGGAAATCTCTTTTTCACTTTCTTTACATAGTCATATGGCTAATAACCGCCAATAAACGGGAAGAAGACGTGAACGTCAGGGCAACTAATTTATTCTTCCAAAATTCTGGGTTGGCCGTGTCGTTATGATAGGAATTTACATAATAATTGTTTCTACTTTTTGGCACAAAGCCAGCAATTACCCCCAGTGTATTACTGGTACTTTATGTTATCGACCCCGTAAGGATGAAAGGCAAAGTTAACCTCGGCGAATTTGTACTCAAAAGATCATAAAGGGACGTAACTCTACTGGAAAGCATGTCCGACCCTTAATAACTTATAGACAGTTGTGTATTGAACTACTGAATAGTATATCTAATATATCTGCTAATATATCTATCTATCTTTTATATTTCCTCATTCTGAGAGTGATGGAATTAATAGCAGTAATATATTGTTGGACGTTGACTAGACTACAGCCATTTGTTTGCTAAATTAAACTCATATCTCGTAAAATGAAAGTATTAATGTACTATGAAAAGATATTTTGTTAGAACGTGAAAAGATATTCTCAAAAATATGGCTTCCACAACCATTCTGTAGCGTTGCTGTGGATTCTTATTAGAGTGTTGTTTTGTAAAGATTTTACTGAATATAGTCTCTGGTGAGGACAATTGATGGGGAAGCAAATGTAATGTTTCTGGTAAATACCGTAAAGATAATCCGGCATTACGAGAGGGTTTCGATTGCTAGTTGTATTCAATTAATTTCACAAACGTTTCTAGAGTTCTTGAAGAGTCACTTGATGTCTCATGGATTTATTTCTCTTTATATCGATAATATCGCAAAATATTTCAGAAACGTTGTTAATGCTGTTAAATAATACTCAAGAGTCATAAGCGTACATATATCTCTCCCATAAAAAACATGAAGTATGGGGTGTAACTAAAATAAATCTCAGTATGTTCTGTAACAGAAAACATTGCTTTATACACACAATGTTTCTGTAAAAAATTACAAAATATTTCAAAAGATTAAAAATGTAATTTTTACAAAATGCTTCTCAGAATAGGTATAACTTGTGTTTTGTGAGACATCAGTTCGAATTCAATTAAACAAAATTGAATTGTATGTTCCCATAACGTGTCGAAGTCATTTATTAATTCTAGGCGGCGATTTGGCAGTCGTTAGAACGTCGGATAGATTTCAAATCTCGCCGAGGTCAGCATTGTATTTCATCCATTCGAGGTCAATAAAAAATGTACCCAGCCAAGTACTTGGGTCGATTCTTCCTATATATCTCTTTCTCACTTCCATTCTCTCAGTCTCTATCATTCTCTGGAAGAAATCTGTTGTATTCAGACTTGGAGAGGTGATGGGCTCCACCAGGTTGTAAAATGCGCTACAAACGTCGTATGCCAATACGACGCCCCTATGATGCCCTCATGTGTTATGGGACCATTACGCTATTGTGTCTAAAGTTCTTCTGACTATTAACAGTAGCAAAGATAGTATATGCTTGCAGAATAATGTGTTACGAAGAAGCATACATTATGTAATAAATTTAGTACCAAGTATCAAATACACAAAACCCTTTTACACACTGTCTTTAAAATAAATAGCTAAATATACTGCTATCGGAACGGAGTTGACTATCCACAGTGCGAGCTCCACCGTCCCCCGGGGCAATGTATTCTCAGTTTTATTGGCCGGGACCAAAAGGCAGAGGATAAGTTAGTTGGAGGTGGAGGGCACTCGTTCGGACGACCTGCATATATACACTCTCAACACCTTGCATATTAATAAATAAACCATTAATAGATATGTAATATAAAATATTGCAGTCTTTCTCTTCAATGTAACTAATTTCTTTCTCTTGTAGTTAATTATTTTCGTTGTTATTAATGTTGTTATTGTTGTACCACAGAAAATTAGATTTTTACAAAAAATTCAGTTGGATCGACTAACTAAGTGGACGGGAGTCTTTTAGGAGGCATTCAAGAGTTTCAATCGATAATTTTCTTCAAATCAGGCTTTATTGCTTTATCAACTGCCAAATTTAGCCTAACAACTTCATAGTGTTCAGAAGCAGCAACCTGCCACTAATTTTGCTGGTCACGTCATTGATTCCAGCGCATTCTCTATCGACTCATTCATAAACTGTGTTTTTCAATTGCGCAATATTGTTCTGCGCTCCAGGGATAAATATATCTTGGAACGATTCCATATTTTCTCATTTCTTCATAGTCTGTGGTATATTTTTCATCCCCAGGATCATCTTTTTAAATTCAATCGTTGGTAGGACATAATCTGTTTTATTTTATCCTGTCAAACTTCTACTGGAGAAACGTTGTATGTATACATATATATATCAGATTTCGTGAAGTATATACGATAAATAAGGATGCAAGTAAACAGAAGAAAGTAATCATGAATATGAATTCTTAACTAGAGTCTGTTAAAGCTCTCATATAGTGAAGCATTTATTGCAGTTTAATTGATAAAGCAAAGAAATAAGATATAACAATAATTTCCTCATCTTCGTATTATTAACTTCCTCATCTTCGTATTATTATTATGGCAGTATCGGTAGAGCGTCAGACACCATACTGTGGAGCATGGAGTTATGGCCCCCTATGTTCTGAGTTCAAATCTCGCCGAGGTTAGCTTTGCCTTTCATCCTTACGGAGTCGATAAAATAAAGTACCAGTAATGCACTGGGTTGATTTAATCAACTTTTCCCACCCCACTCAAAGAGAAATTGCTGGCCTTGTGCCTAAATTATTATTCGTCTTACTTTTCTTCTTCTTCCTCTGAGGGTCTTGAGGGTGGAGTCCTCAACCATCCTCCCAGCGAGTCCTATCAGAAGCAAATAGATTATATATATAATACAGGAAGTTAATATACTACTTTATATCTATTATAAACGACTGCAGGGTGAGAACTTCACTTTCTTCAGCTTTATATAGGGATAAGGTTAATACTTGTCTAGAGTTTCGTGTAACGGTAAGTTTGATGTGGGTTTTCCATTACTAGAATATTTGATATATTTCGTCAACGAGGTAACCCGATTCAAGATGGTTACCAAGAATGTTCAAAGACAAAAACAGAAACCCACAAACCTTTTTAAAAAACATCTATAGCCCTGTATTTAGCACCGAATTCACTATGTTAAAAACCTTATTCAATTACTTTTGTTTTATCCAAACAAAGTATAGATAAATTTGTGCTTTTAGTTTATATCGATGTTGTAGAAGAAAAAGAGGAACAAATAAATAGATAGATATATATATATATAGAGAGATAGATAGATAGATAGATAGATAGATAGATAGATAGATAGATAGATAGATAGATAGATAGATAGAGGGGAGAGAGAGAGAGAGAAAGCATTGATGATATTGAGGTGCTGATTACTTGAGAGTTCTTGGATAATAAGTGAATTTGTGATATTGCAATGGAGGTCTAAGTAGGTTCTTTCACCACAGGTACACATCCATAATGTCACATGTCGTTAAGAACATAATAACCGTAGCGTGATGGGGATAATAACCTTTTACACATACAATGAGCTGTTTCACGTAATCCTTTGCTATATAAACACCAATCTCCTTGAACGCACTCCCTATGTGAGTAGCTAAACACAGTACTACTATAAGTATCTGTAAATTGTTCAGCGCCTTAATTCCAAGGCTGGTGCAACTAAGTGCCATTGGTATTAACACTACAGAAACTATATATTCTTATAAAATAAGAGGAAATAATCGAACTAAAAAAATCCGAGGAAATTTATCCATTAATATGTTTGTCATATTCAAAAGTAGTTAACCTCAACACAACACTTTCAGCTAACACTTCTTGGACTACAATGGTTATTTCCTTCCAGAGAATTTTTAATAACATCTGAAAAGGCATTAGCACTGTGGCTGTTCAATTGACCTATTCTATATATTGTGTATATATAAAATATCAGTTTTTTCTTCTTTAGCAACTGTCGTGGAGAAAGTTAATATTTGTATTTCCATTATAATCATTGTTCTTCCATTAAACTGCATCACAAACGTCCTTGCGAAATTTTAGCTACATTTCGCCTTCAATAACTAATTCAACCGTATACAGGACAGGTAGAAAAACTGAAATGAGATGGTCATGATTGGATCACCTCTGTTTATTGCTCCATTCAATGGGGGTTGTCATAAGACTAAAGAACAACTACAATATAGTAATAGCTGAAACGGACATTAATAATATCGTCCTCACTCAGTAATTATCAGACCTCAATCTAAGATAGTGTTATAAGCATTGCCCGTCATGCTCACACTAGTGATTAAAAAAATATAATGAGAGCTACGACTTCTCATTTCCCGTTTCTCTCTGGCGACATCAAATTTATTGTTGTGGTAGGTGAAAGTTGAGTCAAATAATATTTTATTATCAAATAAGTCTGAGATGTTACTAGGTGAGGTAAAGGAAGTAATTCTTTTTCTCATTAAACATATCATTTATCATTCTTTCATTTATTAAACAGTTTATGTTGTCTGAATAACCAACACTAACTTGCAGAACTATTCTTATACTCTACTTATCTTTATATTCATTGTGAATACCATTGTGGCTTATTGTACTTCATTTAAATATTAATAATTTACTGGTAGAATATTTTTCTAAAATAATCGAACGTTTATATAGAACATACTTTCTGATGAGGTTTTCATAAATCTCAGTCAATGTAAGATCGTTGATTACTGCACAACTTGTTGTGATGTCATTCAGAGGAAATGTACACCAACCTACAGACTATTGTATAATAATCTAGTAATTTACCGACCCCTTAAGGATGAAATGTAGCCAAAAGTACCTAAGATCGCGCAGGGGATCAAAACCATCCGCCACAAACTTGGTTATCTTCCTTCTTGAGGAATTTCCATTGTTGTATTTTTCTAGTTTATTGTTATTGTTTCTATATTGTTTACTCTATATTTTAGTAACCCCACCCCCTCCCCCACTGTCCCCTATATGTCGGCCCTTGTGGCCAATGAATAAAACTATTATTATTATTAGGGTGGTGGATTGACAGTATTGGCAGAGTGTCAGACACCATGCATTGCAACATAGAGTTATGGCCCTTTGCATTCTCAGTTCAAATCCCGCCGAGTTTAGCTTTGCCTTTCATTCTTACAGGATCGATAAAATAAAGTACCAGTAATGCGCTGGGGTCGATTTAGTAACACCCCAGATTGATGGGCTTGTGCCTATAGTAGAAATTATTATTATTATTATTCATTTAATTCAACTAACCAATAAATTATTGGCTTTTATTACTCTTTGGAAAACATGTTTCCATGGAATATATTTGTCCAACTGATGTGATCCCTATAGAATGACATTGATTTCTAATCATAAAATCATTATATTTTATGCTAACACTATTAAGCGCTGCATTAGAGGTTCATCAAAAATGTCCATTCACAGAACTAAATACGACATGCGAAAATATTAAAATAAAATAAAAATGAAAAAAATAAAATGAAAAAAATCGCAGAGCTGAGATTGACATCCGGGGCATTGTCTAATTGTGTAAAACTGTCTAGAATTGATGGCGTGTTTTATATGTTACTAAAATGAAGTATTACGCTAGGTTTCTATATATATTTTAGCTGCATCTTCTCAATTACATTCATGTCATCAAACATCTCCATCACCTTGTTTAGATGACTTTACTCCATATTTCCATATAGATGGTACTATGCGATTATATACGTTTAGGGCTTTGGTCGGTTGGTAGACTCGGTTAAAGCGACAGACAAAATGTCTTGAGTTGTTTTAGTTTCCTCCGTTCACATTCTAAATTGCTCCCAGAGTCGTAAGAACTTTGGATAGAATGCTTTATGGTATTCGTTCGGCTCTCTACTCTCTGAGTTCAAATCCCATCGAAGTAAACTTGGTCTTTCATCCATTAGGCCCCACTCGGTCATTTCCCTCTGAGGCACAAGCCTGGGCAAGGTTTGTTTTTGTGGAAGACCAGCAGTCGCCCATGCATACCAGCCTCCCCTCTCCACGCCACCGATGTTGTCCAAGGGAAAGACAATGGCTGATACAGCTTGGCACCAGTCGCGTCGCAACTCATTTCTACAGCTGAGTAAACTGGAGCAACGTGAAATAAAGTGTCTTGCTCAAGGACACAACGCATCACCCGGTCCGAGAATCGAACTCACAACCTCTCAATTGGTCTAACCACTAAGCCATGCGCCTTCACATGCGCCTTCATCCATTAAAGGTCGGTAAATGTACCAGTCTAGTACTGAAGCCGATTTTTCTTCTATATATCTTTATCACTTTCATTCTCTCATTCTCTCTCTCCTTCTATGGAAGAAATATGATATAAACCAGGTTTTAAAAATGCTCTAGAAACCCACGGCTCCTTCAGTAGTTAGAGGACCATACACAACCCTACGACACCTTCAGGACCATACACAACGCTACGACACCTTCAGGACCATACACAATGCTACGACACCTTCAGTACCATTCTCACCCCTACGACACCTTCAGAACTATACACAACGCTACGACACCTTCAGGACCATTCTCACCCCTACGACACCTTCAGAACTATACACAACACTACGACACCTTCAGGACCATACACAACGCTACGACACCTTCAGGACCATTCTCACCCCTACGACACCTTCAGAACCATACACAACCCTACAACACCTTCAGGACCATACACAACGCTACGACACCTTCAGGACCATACACAAAACTACGACACCTTCAGGACCATACACAACGCTACGACACCTTCAGGACCATACACAACCCTACGACACCTTCAGGACCATACACAACAATACGACACCTTCAGGACCATACACAAAACTACGACACCTTCAGGACCATACAAAACCCTACGACACCTTCAGGACCATACACAACCCTACGACACCTTCAGGACCATTCTCACCCCTACGACACCTTCAGGACTATACACAACCCTACGACACCTTCAGGACCATTCTCACCCCTACGACACCTTCAGGACTATACACAACCCTACGACACCTTCAGGACCATTCTCACCCCTACGACACCTTCAGGACTATACACAACCCTACGACACCTTCAGGACCATTCTCACCCCTACGACACCTTCAGGACCATACACAACCCTACGACACCTTCAGGACCATTCTCACCCCTATGACACCTTCAGGACCATACACACCCCTACGACACCTTCAGGACAATTCTCAACACTACGACACCTTCAGGACCATACACAACCCTACGACACCTTCAGGACCATACACAACCCTACGACACCTTCAGGACCATACACAACCCTACGACACCTTCAGGACCATTCTCACCCCTACGACACCTTCAGGACCATACACAACACTACGACACCTTCAGGACCATACACAACCCTACGACACCTTCAGGACCATTCTCACCCCTATGACACCTTCAGGACCATACACACCCCTACGACACCTTCAGGACAATTCTCAACACTACGACACCTTCAGGACCATACACAACCCTACGACACCTTCAGGACCATACACAACACTACGAGACCTTCAGAACCATACACAACACTACGACACCTTCAGGACCATACACAATACTACGACACCTTCAGGACCATACACAACACTACGACACCTTCAGGACCATACACAACCCTACGACAGCTTCAGGACCATACACGACACTACGACACCTTCAGAACCATACACAACACTACGACACCTTCAGGACCATACACAACGCTACGACACCTTCAGGACCATACACAACCCTACGACACCTTCAGGACCATACACAACCCTACGACACCTTCAGGACAATTCACAAAACTACGACACCTTCAGGACAATTCACAAAACTACGACACCTTCAGGACCATACACACCCCTACGACACCTTCAGGACCATTCTCACCCCTACGACACCTTCAGGACCATACACGACCCTTCGACACCTTCATGACCATTCTCACCCCTACGACACCTTCAGGATCATACACAACCCTACGACACCTTCAGGATCATACACAACACTACGACACCTTCAGGACCATACACAACCCTACGACACCTTCAGGACCATACACAACCCTACGACACCTTCAGGACCATACACAACACTACGACACCTTCAGGACCATACACACCCCTAAGAGACCTTCAGGACCATACACATTCCTACGACACATTCAGGACCATACACACCCCTATGAGACCTTCAGGACCATACAGACCCCTACGACACATTCAGGACCATACACAACCCTACGACACCTTCAGGACCATACACAACGCTACGACACCTTCAGGACCATACACACCCCCACGACACCTTCAGAACCATACACAACCCTACGACACCTTCAGGACCATACACAACACTACGACACCTTCAGGACCATACACAACCCTACGACACCTTCAGGACCATACACGACCCTTCGACACCTTCAGGACCATACACGACCCTTCGACACCTTCAGGACAATTCACAAAACTACGACACCTTCAGGACCATACACAACCCTACGACACCTTCAGGACCATACACGACCCTTCGACACCTTCAGGACAATTCACAAAACTACGACACCTTCAGGACCATACACAACCCTACGACACCTTCAGGACCATACACACCCCTACGACACCTTCAGGACCATACACAACCCTACGACACCTTCAGAACCATACACAACACTACGACACCTTCAGGACTATACACAACCCCACGACACCTTCAGGACCATACACAACCCTACGACACCTTCAGGACCATACACAACCCTACGACACCTTCAGGACTATACACAACCCCACGACACCTTCAGGACCATACACAACCCTACGACACCTTCAGGACCATACACAACCCTACGACACCTTCAGAACCATACACGACCCTTCGACACCTTCAGGACAATTCACAATACTACGACACCTTCAGGACCATACACGACCCTTCGACACCTTCAGGACCATACACAACACTACGACACCTTCAGGACCATACACAACACTACGACACCTTCAGGACCATACACAACACTACGACACCTTCAGGACCATACACGACCCTTCGACACCTTCAGGACAATTCACAATACTACGACACCTTCAGGACCATACACGACCCTTCGACACCTTCAGGACCATACACAACCCTACGACACCTTCAGGACCATACACGACCCTTCGACACCTTCAGGACCATTCTCACCCCTATGACACCTTCAGGACCATACACACCCCTACGACACCTTCAGGACCATTCTCAC
The DNA here is from genome assembly GCA_964016885.1 of Eledone cirrhosa. Classification (NCBI taxonomy): domain Eukaryota; kingdom Metazoa; phylum Mollusca; class Cephalopoda; order Octopoda; family Eledonidae; genus Eledone; species Eledone cirrhosa. The sequence continues at coordinate 74,468,438 of OZ024747.1, forward strand.
CCCTACGACACCTTCAGGACCATACACAACCCTACGACACCTTCAGGACCATACACAACCCTACGACACCTTCAGGACCATACACAACCCTACGACACCTTCAGGACCATACACAACCCTACGACACCTTCAGGACCATACACAACCCTACGACACCTTCAGGACCATACACAACCCTACGACACCTTCAGGACCATTCTCACCCCTACGACACCTTCAGGACCATACACAACCCTACGACACCTTCAGGACCATACACAACCCTACGACACCTTCAGGACCATACACAACCCTACGACACCTTCAGGACCATACACAACCCTACGACACCTTCAGGACCATACACAACCCTACGACACCTTCAGGACCATTCTCACCCCTACGACACCTTCAGGACCATACACAACCCTACGACACCTTCAGGACCATACACAACCCTACGACACCTTCAGGACCATACACAACCCTACGACACCTTCAGGACCATACACAACCCTACGACACCTTCAGGACCATTCTCACCCCTACGACACCTTCAGGACCATACACAACCCTACGACACCTTCAGGACCATACACAACCCTACGACACCTTCAGGACCATACACAACCCTACGACACCTTCAGGACCATTCTCACCCCTACGACACCTTCAGGACCATACACAACCCTACGACACCTTCAGGACCATTCTCACCCCTACGACACCTTCAGGACCATACACAACCCCACGACACCTTCAGGACCATACACAACCCCACGACACCTTCAGGACCATACACACCCCCACGACACCTTCAGGACCATACACAACCCCACGACACCTTCAGGACCATACACACCCCCACGACACCTTCAGGACCATACACAACGCTACGACACCTTCAGGACCATACACAACCCTACGACACCTTCAGGACCATACACAACCCTACGACACCTTCAGGACCATACACACCCCCACGACACCTTCAGGACCATACACAACCCCACGACAGCTTCAGGACCATTCTCACCCCTACGACACCTTCAGGACCATGCACAACCCCACGACACCTTCAGGACCATTCTCACCCCTACGACACCTTCAGGACCATACACAACCCCACGACAGCTTCAGGACCATTCTCACCCCTACGACACCTTCAGGACCATGCACAACCCCACGACACCTTCAGGACCATGCACAACCCCACGACACCTTCAGGACCATACACACCCATAAATATGAAATAAATAACAGTCAAGTACGCCCTACCCTTGCACGTCAAACGAACACAGAATCTGTTCTCTTTTGACAATACAAGAACTCATAAATATATCAATTCAATTGTTCTGTATTGTTGTTGTTGTTGCCTGTTGTTGTTGATGCTGTTGTTGTTGCTATTGTTGTTGTTGCAGTTTTTGTTGTAGTTGTTGTTGTTGTTGCTGGTTTTATTGTTGCTGTTGCTGATTGTTGTTGTTGTTGTTGATGATGTTGATGCAGTTGTTGCTGCTATTGCTGTTGTTGCAGTTGTTGTTGTTGCTGTTGTTACTGGTTGTTGTTGCGGTTGTTGTTGTTGTTGTTGTTGTTGTTGTTGTTGTTGTTGTTGTTGTTGTTGTTGTTGTTGTTGTTGCGGTTGTTGTTGTTATTGTTGTTGTTGTTGATGATGTTGATGCAGTTTTTGCTGCTATTGTTGTTGTTGCAGTTGTTGTTGCTGTTGTTGTTGTTGTTTGTGGTGGTGGTGGTGTTTTTCTTGTTGTTGTTTTGGATTTGAATTGTTTTATCAACTGCTGCAAAATTTTCAAGTGGTGGCAATCGATAAAAATTCAATATTTGCTTTTATTTTTCTATTGATTTTGTAATGTATTAAATATATTATGAAATCTAATTAACACCGGAAGTTGCTTGACCACGTGATATACATGTCCAGTGAGATCCGAGTGAGAGTGATACTCAGCGGGAGTTGAGTAGAAGGAGGCCTTGTCAAGATAAGGTTGAGTGAGAGTTTCTCTCAAGTGATAGTCAGAGGGAGTAGAGTTGAAGCAGACATTTGAAGGCAAGGTTGAGTGAGGGCTTCTCTCGAGTAGTAGCCAGGGAGAGTGGAGGTGAAGGAGTCCTTGACGAGATAAGGTTGAGTGAGAGCTTCTCTGGAGTCATAGCTAGGGTGAGTGGAGGTGAAAGAGTCCTTGACGAGATAAGGTTGAGTGAGAGCTTCTCTGGAGTCATAGCTAGGGTGAGTTGAGGTGATGGAGTCCTTGACGAGATAAAGTTGAGTGAGAGCTTCTCTCGAGTCATAGCTAGGGTGAGTGGAGGTGAAGGAGTCCTTGACGAGATAAAGTTGAGTGAGAGCTTCTCTCGAGTCATAGCTAGGGTGAGTGGAGGTGAAGGAGTCCTTGACGAGATAAAGTTGAGTGAGAGCTTCTCTCGAGTCATAGCTAGGGTGAGTGGAGGTGAAGGAGTCCTTGACGAGATAAAGTTGAGTGAGAGCTTCTCTCGAGTCATAGCTAGGGTGAGTGGAGGTGAATGAGTCCTTGACGAGATAAAGTTGAGTGAGAGCTTCTCTCGAGTCATAGCTAGGGTGAGTGGAGGTGAAGGAGTCCTTGACGAGATAAAGTTGAGTGAGAGCTTCTCTCGAGTCATAGCTAGGGTGAGTGGAGGTGAAGGAGTCCTTGACGAGATAAAGTTGAGTGAGAGCCTCTCTCGAGTCATAGCTAGGGTTAGTCGAGGTGAAGGAGTCCTTGACGAGATAAAGTTGAGTGAGAGCTTCTCTCGAGTCATAGCTAGGGTGAGTGGAGGTGAAGGAGTCCTTGACGAGATAAAGTTGAGTGAGAGCTTCTCTCGAGTCATAGCTAGGGTGAGTGGAGGTGAAGCACACTTAAGACAAGTTGTGGAATGAGGAGAAGGACCTGATAGACATGGGCCTAATCTGGGTACAGACACGTGAAAGGGTTTGCGACTGTGTTGAGTGAAGGTCTCTCACAATTAACTGCTCCATGGGGAGTTCAATAAAATACAGATTTATGTGATAATGAGTTTTTTTTTAAATGACTTCGCCAATAGTTGTAAATTGGTGTCTTTGAAGCGTCGCATAGAAAGCATAAACCTAATTGTTTCAGCTTTCCGAAACTCTGATTTAGAATCTCACCGAGGTCAATTTTATCTTTCATTGTTTCAGGCGAGGCTAGTGGATTAGCAAAATTGTTAGAGCATCGCAGGAGATGCTTTGCGTTATCTATTCCAACTCTTTGCAATCACTAACATCTTCATGGCGGGAATCAAGTCCTTCTAGGCCTGGCTAATGACGAAGTGCACCTGGTGTGAAACAGAGTGGTAAACTGATTAAAGCAAAATTATTGTCGTGTCAATATACATAAATAAACATTACGACTGAGAGTACAAGATTTCCTCGGACAAGACACCAGTCCATCACAGGGTTAAGCTCCCAGATATTGCTGCACTAGAACCAGACGTAACAGATAAAAGAGAACAAAGGATTTGGTTAGAGGAGGAAGACTCAGAGACTCTATCACCAAAGAAGAGGATGGGGAGTCCGTTCGACAGGCATCCACACAGCTTCCGTCTACCAAATTATCCTCACACCTCTTTCATCTTTTGGAGTCTATAGTAGAAGCCACTTGAGGTCGAACCCGTCTACCAAATTAACCTCACAAGCCTTTCTTCTATTCGAAGTTATATTATAAGACACTTGAAATCGACCCCGAAACTGTGTAGTTACGATGCGATCATTTTAAACACTCAGTCATAACTACAATGTAAATATGGATTATATAGTACCCCGCTTAAGGTTCTTTAATGTATTCAACAAAAAGAAACAGAGACACGAGTGACATTTATATTACAACCGTTTTCTAATGTATATTTTAAGCCACTCATGCTTGTTTCCAGAGTATTTTTAATGATTTTATATTGTAGCCCTTAAATGATTTTATCATTAAAAATTGTAATAACTTTTATAAAACAATTTATTTTTAATTTTTATTTCAGACTTTGAAAACAAATTATTAGTAAAAAGGTTATCAAATTTTAAAATGGTAAAGCCATTTATGGAACTCTCTATAATGACAAGGATGTTGCGAAAACAGGTGAGTGCCGGATTTATGGCTATGCCTTTTAGTCACGTTTTCTGAATTTAATTCCTGCTTATGTCAATATATGTGAAAATCGAATTTATACCAGCCTTAAACAATTATGTCTTTCTGTTATTGTTCTTTAACCCTGGGTAAATTCCGATCAAGGAGATCTATGATCAAAGGCGTTCCTTTTTATATAGTGTGGCCTTCACTTATATGATGATAAAGCGGAAATAAGATAACATCTCTTCAGGACATTATAAGCACTTTATATTTTATTTTAAGGCAGATTACATTATAGTAATTTTTAATACGATACGGAGTGATGTAAGAGAGATTTAGCAGCTATTTCTAGCAGAGACTTTCTCGTTGAGTTCTATTATATTTTCTTTTTTTATCGCTTAGAGAAAGAAGCGCCTTTAACCTTTTTGCAGCTCCCACCTCCTCATAAAATATGTAAGAGAAAGGAAATGTTTTTATATTCTGATTGAATGCCTGGCCCGAATACTTAAAACTGATTGGAATTTACTAACGGCAAACATGAGCCAGAATGTAGTACTACACTGGAGCACAGATAATATCTACCACCCCAAAACAGAAGCGATCTCGCAGATAGGTGGCTTGCATCAAATTTTCGTATACCTTATTTCCAGCACAGGAGGTGCGTGGCCTAGTGGGAAGGGTGTTCAACTTACGACCATAATGTTGCGGGTTCGCGTCCTGGACTGGGTTGTGTTTTGTTTTCTTGAGCAAAACCTTTCATTTCACGTTGCTCCAGTATACTCATTCGAAAATGAGTACCAGCAATGGGTGGGGAGTTTAAACCTGCAATGTCCTAAGGAGAGTCATGTACTCTCTGTCGTTTCACGCCATGGAAACCAAGATAAACACCGGCCTGATGAGCATACGGGATCGCGACAGACTTTAGACTTATATTTCCCCCCACAATGCTTTAATCGAATCGAGGCTATATATATATATATATATATATATGTGTGTGTGTGTGTTTGTGTATCTTATTACTATATATATATAGTAATAAGAAATAGCCGTCGAAACGGCTTGACTCTGCCGTCGGGGTCATACTTTTTCCTATATATATATATATATACATATATATATATATAGAGAGAGAGGGGGGGAGCAAGTGAGTGAGTGACAAAGACTGAGAGAGAGAGAGAGAGAGAGAGAGAGGTGGGGAGGAGCAAGTGAGTGAGTGACAAAGACTGACAGAGAGAGAGAGAGAGAGAGAGAGAGAGGGGAGGAACAAGTGAGTGAGTGACAAAGACTGACAGAGATATAGAAATCGAGAGAAAGTGAGATGTGAGGGTGTTACTCTCCAAACAGATGAGTGTTCGTAGCTATAGATTAGCAATGAACCATGCCGCCATCCAGCAGTTGGTGGGGAAAAGCAGAGGAAGCGATTATTAACAAAATTAAAATGGTTTTCTTCCATAGTGGACATCTTAGCAATTAGTTCAATTCAGCTTATTTCATAGAAAATCTTTCTTTCGTCTACTTTAATACTCTTCATGTGAATCACGTTTCACACTTGTTCTAGTAACATCGCCACCAATATTCTTGAATCGGCTTTCATATTTTCTTTCTCTCTTTTTCACATATTTTCTTTTTTTTTTCTTTTCCTCCCCCTTTTTTCTTTCTTCGCTTTTTTTTTTTTTGCTATTTCTTTCATTTTCCGATCTTTTTTCTATTTTCTTGTTTCTGACGTATTTCGTTCTTTGTTTTTTTCCCCTTTATTTTCTCCATTTTTTTCCATCCTCATTTTCATCATCAGCACAACCATCATTGTCCTTAATAACGTCGACCGTTATATGAGAATCAGTTAAAGATTTTAGAGCTTAAACCTAGAAATAAGATTTTCACAAAATCTGAGTTGAAGTGTTTCATTTAATTGAATATCCCGCTACATATGTACTATTTAAACCTCTGCTTCACATAAGATATTCTAAACTTCCGCAATTTTAGACTACGCGTCGCCTGACAGTTTAGAAATAGCAGTAACATCTCTCTCAAATGACGCCTTTAAAAAGAAAGTATAAATATAATATAGATCCAGATACACGATATCTGAACAATAAGACGGGATTATCCGAAATTCAACGCATTTGGACTTAGATTTGCTCGATGAAGACTGGCCTGATATTAAACAACCAAATAGCGATCTAATGAGCCAGAAAAGATGTCTGTACATAGTCAATAGACTTGCTGGAAATAGAAGCCAAACCTCCCTCAAACCATACATTGTCTTTTAAAGATATTGAGTAAGCTGTATTTTTGAGATGTATAATTGTCAATTTGATTTTGTGGTCGGATTTGTTGTTATTTTAGTAGCAATGTCTGTTTGTTGTGTAGAATAAATTCAGTGGTGATTGTGTTTCTTAAGAAATGTAATATGTGATTTTTTTTATATGTTATGGCAGTGATTTATGATGATTGTGTAGAATCGGTGTCGTGTATGTTTTGTGGAACAATCTTTAAAAATTGAGACAAATGGGTTGTGTTAGAAACATTTGTTGGTTATACTATCGAGTGTTTATTGAGTAAATAGTGTTATTTCATTAGATGATTACCGTGTAAGGTGTGTGTTATAAGTGTTACGCAGTGAATGTACTGCGAGAGCTCTGCTATTTAATTGAGAGTATTTTGTGTCGGATGGGGGCTATCCCTAGTAGGTCTGTTTCTAGAACTGATTTTCTTTGTTTTGTGAAGTGTTCACTTTATTGGTACTTCTTTCAGTTTCAACTCAAAATCCTGCTTTTGTCACTTCCATTTTTATAACTTTAGGTTGTAATTTGTTTGAGATTTGGTTGACATTTCTAGCAAGTCAGGTCGATTGTTTCCGTTGAAGCTTCCCATATTAGCTAGCTGTAAGCAGTAGTCTTCTCCGTGTAATTTGATGTGAAATATTTGGGTATTTTGTTGTTGTATGCTGTAATTCTGTAAGGGGTGTGAATGGTCATATCTACAAAGTTGTTTTAAGCTTTAAAAATTGGAATAGAATAATTATAGATCACTTTCAGGCATGGCTAAACATGGGTTGGTATCTGCATCTGGAAGGTCCCTTACACACTCGTGTGAAAGATCAGCAGTCGCCCATACATAATTACATGCCTGCCCTCTCCATGCCACCAATTAAAACACAAAGACCGATAAAGCTTTGCTTCAGTGATGGTGCGGGCGAAGTCAGAACGCAAACGGTCGCAGGAGATACAGCATGGTATCTTGTCCGACACTTTAACAATTACAGCATGGCATCTTGTCCGACCTTTTAACAATTACAGCATGGCATCTTGTCCGACATTTTAACAATTATGCGCAATAAAGGCAGAATAAAGGCATCCTGATCGATAAAATACGAATTAATCGATTTTTTTTTTCTTTTGGTTATTGCTTTGCTACAATTTTTCTTGCGCTGTGTTGACCAATATTATTGAAAACAATCAACAATTGCCACTATAAATAAAGTAGAAAATTTGACAGAGAATTCCTAAATGTCATTGTTTAAATCACGGGCTTGAAGTGTGAAACAACTTCATTATATAATGGAAATTGCAACGATAACTGACCGATAAAAAACATTATGCTGAGCATTTTTAAGCCTAAATAATCCGAAAACGCCAATATGGTTTTATCCATTTCCTTGAAACCTTTACTAAAAGCAGATAATTCCCATCAAATTACCTGAAATATCAAGGTTTAGACTTCTCTGCCACATGACATAATTCATTCCAATACTAAATCTAACTTTAAAAATATCTCACAACTCAAATATATTTTCTTGTCATTAATCTTCCAGAAAACCCAATTTGACAAGTTAAATTAATTGCCTGGTGAAATTAGTCCTTCAACATTTAATATCATTTCGACATCTTCGTTTTTATCAAACATGGTGAATGGAAAATATTTTTTATTATCCTAAACATTAATTCATTCCCTTGTGTAAAGAAATGGATATTTAAACTTTAATCAACCGAATTACTACTGCACAACAGCAGCAGTAGTAGTAGTATTAGTAGTAGTAGTAGTAGTAGTAGTAGTAGTAGTAGTAGTAGTAGTAGTAGTAGTAGTAGTAGTAGTAACTAAATTTGCAACCCTACGTTCAAAATCATTCCGCATTTATCTTAATATTCTATTCCCATCGGAATAATTCATTTATGCCAATATTCTAACTTACCATAGGCAGTAACCCTTTCCTATCTATTAAGCAACAAATTAAACCCATAAGTTAAGGGCCGGTTGCTTCTCTGAAAACCTTCTGCTGTGCGGCTCTTCTGAGTGTTTCTTTCCATTTAAGCGACAAATTAATGTAATTCAAGTATATTATTATGTTCTTAAAGGGCGGTGGATCGGTAGTATCGGTAGAGGGTCGGACGCCACACTTTGATGCATAGAGTTACGGCCCTTTCCATTCTGAGTTCAAATCCCGCCAAGGTTAACTTTGCCTTTCATCCTTACGGGGTCGATAAAATAAAGTACCAGTAATGCACTGGGTAATTGCTGGCCTTGTGCCAAAAATAGAAACAATTATTATGTTCTTAACTGGTAAACTGAATTATCTAATTTCATGCTCTTGTCCCACTTGAGATAAATTTCGTGGCTCATTTTTATAGCTTTCACAAGATTTATACCCTAAAGATTTCATTATTTCTGTTTGAATTCTTTAAACTGTTTTACTATCAACATAACAAGTGTTCTATGTATACGGTAATTTAAATCATTGATCCATTAATATATTCCTACTTCAGGGACTCTATCATGATTTACTGATCCTCATTACCAACGAATATGTGAAAATAATGTTTTGACAATAGTATTTAACACTTCTTTACCGTATTACTAATGAAATAATTTGTATTTTAAATAATTAATGAAGATTTTGGGAAGAATTAAGTGAAATTATATTTTCATTATGATATTTGCAACTGTTCTCATATAAAATTATGTTGAATGGTTTTAATTTAAGTAGAAACCCTTTGAGTTGGTTGATTGATTTTCTTTCATATAACCAGAGACAGTTTGGGCTGGTGGGTTGGCTGGTATCAAAATAGTTAAGTTAATAAATCATGTTTGTACATCGAAATACAACTTAGATTATCTGTTTTTTACGTTTGTCGTATTTATCATCTGGATGAATCAAAAAGTAGACTATGTCTATATAAAGAACACTAATGACTCTTTTGTGATGTGACGCTGTTTAATTATTCTTTTCTGTTTCTTTATATCCCTGAATTGTATATCAATAATATTAAATGTATTCTCGTGTAAATCTTGAATTCTGAAAATCCAGAATTAGTCCTAAAACGCTTGATAACTCTCAATTATTAACTGAATGTCATTTTTCTTTTGTTTATTTAATTAAATTCATGATGGAAATAACTGAACGTAATTTGTAAGAGTTTAATTACATCATGATTCACGCATGGAATACTTTCAGTTGAAGATATTCAAAAGCGTCACACATCTGCCACAGTAACTGAAGAATTGCTCAAATGAAACATCCCCCCATAAAACGCACAATTATTCCAATATTTGCTTCTGCTGCAGCATTACTCCAACATTAATTCCCAACTGGAGCCATATCATTTTTCGAATAATATGGTTCGCTATTAATTTCTCAGCTACACGCCTACATTATTTCCCCTCTTTCTCTCATTCTAATTGCTTGATATAATGTAATGTTTGTATACGTCTCTTTATCTTATTCCTTGTTATATTTGTTCGGATTCTGTTGAACAATTATTAAGTACTGTTGTTTTGCTAATCAACTTAGAAATAAATGATTTCTATGTACTCTGTCATTCGACAGCGTTCATTAAATCTTTTTAAACAACTAAATGCCAGACGAACAGCATTCAATAATTTCGTTAAATCATCAAGTAAGTGTACACAGTTACCTCTGTCCAACTTTATATGAGTACATGAGTCACATCATTGATCTACGAGGGCAAGTAGTACTAAACTATATTAAATATTTAATCGTTAAACTTTTAAAGATTATTTATTCAGCTTATAAATGAGAAATTGATTTTATTCAACTGTATTTGAATACATGAGAATGAATATAAATCATGATTTATCATATGTTCAGCATTCTACTGAATATAATTAGAAACCATTTAGCTGCGTAAAACCTCTCACAGAATCAACAAACATCGGAAGTTAACTACAATGTTAAACTTATTTGGTAAAAAGGTACATTGTTAAAGTAAACAATAGACACTCAAAGTTGAGTGTTAAATAATATAGTCCAGTGTTAAATAATATAGTCATAAGATGTATTCCAGGCTAGATTGTACTTGACATATAATCTAACATTCGCTATATCTCAATAGTAGTATCCATCAGATGATAATTGAAACAGGATACGGAATTAATTATGTCTGTATATTATTACAGTAATTTTTCTGTAATAAATCCCATAATTGAATAGATTCAAGAATGACAGATCCGAAACAGACAATTCATTGAGAAAACTGTGAGATTCAAGTATTGCATTAAATCATATCATATGACACATTAGATACCAGTATATGATAACTACCATCTGACACACACATATATATATATATATATGTGTGTGTGTGTGTGTGTGTGTGTGTGTGTGTGTGTGTGTGTGTGTGTGTGTGTGTGTGTGTGTGTGTGTGTGTGTGTGTGTGTCTTCTTGTCTATCTATCCATCTATTGATATGTCAATATCTATCTATCTATCTATCTACATATATATATATATATTGGTGTGTGTATGAGCGTATGTGTGTGTGATATGTAGTACAGTATAGTATTGTACATGTAGCTTCAGAAACGACGTGCTTTAGACCTTGCTCTGGCAATAAATTGTGTCCCTACAGTATGTTGTATTATTATTCCTTCCTTTGGAACAATAACACATAATTGTGGATGAATGGAGCTCGATGGGGAGATCGATGAAATCGATCCTATAAATAACTGCAACTCATTTTCACTGACCAATCCCGTAGAAATGAAACGCAAAATTAAAACAGAACAAAGTTAGGATGAAAATAATGGCGAAAGTCATTTGGTCCGAATATTTAGCGTGTCTGCCATTTTGTACTCCGCTTAGTATTGTGTAGAATATAAGGATATAAATATTACTGTAGTAATTTAGAATCTAACAATTTAAAACTGTGATGTGTTTCAATGGAAGAGGCGAGCCTAGTAGTATCAATATTATTGGCAATCTATAATGATTACCAAAAGCAAGTTGCATACAAATAAGTCTGGAAAAATGCTTAAAGAATAGATTAAAAGATTTATTTTTGTATCCTTTTTTTTATAGAATTTAATGAGTCCTTACAGTTGTTCAATGCCTCCATTGAGAGAGAGTAAACTCACAATGGTTTCTGTTGCACTCTATATATAAAGAAACGATCTATAATTGGATGGTAAACAATATTACTATCACTCCCTAGATATAAGCAAGTATTTATGTATGTATTTATGTATGTGTTTGTGTATGTATGCATGTATGTACGTATGTATTCATATATGTACGTATGTATGTATTTATGTATGCATGTGTTTATGTATACATACATCTATCTGTTAATGTGTGTATGTATGCATATGTGCATATACTCATATATTTTGTTCGTGAGTCTGTGTCAGTGGCTTATATATATATAGGAACGAGTAGGACCCCGACGGCTGAGCTCAAGCCGTTTCGAAGGCTAATTCTGGACTAAATGAACATTTTTATCCTGGTATTTGAAATGCCGAGCTTCTCAGGGGGTAATTCCATATATGGTAAAAGTGATTGTCACAAGGATTGGTCAAAAGTTTGTTGTTGAGACCTAATAATTCTATCATTTGTGGAGGGAAGGGGTAGCTGAACCTGCCAGTAGAAGAAAGAGGGAGAGTGGGTGGAGGAAACCCAGTCGTGGTTGATAGTGCCAACCACGGCTGGGCAGGAGGTCAAAGAAGATACTAGGGGGGGGGGAGTCGAAACAATACTTATTGTTTCGACTTCCTCCCCCTACCCCTTAGTATCTTCTTTGACCTCCTGCCAGCCGTGGTTGGCACTATCAACCACGACTGGGTTTCCTCCACCCACTCTCCCTCTTTCTTCTACTGGCAGGTTCAGCTACCCCTTCCCTCCACAAATGATAGAATTATTAGGTCTCAACAACAAACTTTTGACCAATCCTTGTGACAATCACTTTTACCATATATGGAATTACCCCCTGAGAAGCTCGGCATTTCAAATACCAGGATAAAAATGTTCATTTAGTCCAGAATTAGCCGTCGAAACGGCTTGAGCTCAGCCGTCGGGGTCCTACTCGTTCCTATTACCCACTCTACTACCCTAAGTATTGAGTACTTTGGTGCGTTATGGTCCACCTGGTTCCTTACCACATTTCCTTCGTTATATATATATATATATATATATATATATATATATATATATATATATATATATATATATATATATATTAGCCACTGACACAGACTCACAAACAAAATATATGAGTATATACACATAACCATACATACATACACACATTAACAGATAGATGTATATATATATATATATGTGTGTGTGTGTGTGTGTGTGTGTGTGTGTATATGTATATAAATATATGGTCATATTGTATGTTTATCATTTCACTTAATATGTGTATGAAAGCAAGTTTTAACGATTGAGATGAAAGCATGATGGCAAGATGAAAAGAACCAGTTATTGCTGTCGTCCTCGTCGTCGTCGTCGTCGTCGTTGTCGCCGTTATTGTCGTTGTTGTCGTTATTGTCGTTGTTGTTGTTGTTGTTTTGTATTTTTAATAAATATATTTTAAATATAGTAGAAGCCAATCACGTTGATAAAGAAGCACGAAACAGAGTTGTAATTGAATAGTGCCATGATAAGAGAAAGCGTCATAAAAACGGACGTCAAAAATAGATTAGGAGGGATTTCAGTGGAGTAGAGGGAAAACATGGTAAAAAACAAGAGATGGCGACAGAATAGAGAAACGGTGAAATGCTGAATAGAATGGAGCTGCAGATTATGGAAATTGGTGGAGTGATTTTGGTTAGAGATTACCAAAAAGGTAATTAAAATATACATGGAATGTCATTAGAAGTTCTGCTAGAGAAAAGGAAAGTCAAAAGAAAGGAATATAATATAAAACAAACTATTGTTGAAAGAAAAAATATAAATAAATGAGATAGAGAAGGGAAAGAATGGCACCATTAGAGAGATAATATTTTTGACAGTGGATAATGTTTATGGCTAGTTTGACTTTTAAATTTCTAATCTATCCATATAAAATATCCATTATTTTTATATTTACCTCTCAGACGTGAGAACACACATGAACGCGTACATACATACATCCAATCTCACATGCACACACACACAAAAGGAAACACACAATTGTATATATGTGTGTGTGTGTGAGAGTGTGTGTATGTGTGTGAGTGTGTGAGTGTGTGTGTGTGTGTGCGCTATAGGAATGTTACGTAGTTATACGTAAAATTATATACGTAACGTTATATAGTTTTGTTGATTTTGTTGGTCTCCTAATATTAAATGTTCAAATGTCACACCGGTTGTCCATAATTAAATGTGTATATGTAGTTATGGCTAAGAATTCTTATATGCATTGATTGTGTTCGTTCGTATATATATATATATATATATATATATATATATATATATATATATATATGTATGTATGTATGTATGTAAAAGGTAAACAGAAATAACAACATAATAGGTTCAGTATATGGAAGGAATATATTAGGTAACGCTTGATATATCAGGAAGAGAGTTTTAACGTTTCGGACTCTAGTCCTTCATCAGAAGGAAGAATAAGAAATAAGATAGATTGAGGGGACGGACGGGTTGGAATTGGAAAAAATGTCTTTAGATAAAAATAACAAGATATATATATATATGGACCCTCGAAGAAACAATACCACGCGTACGGCCAGCCCCCTGTATCAAAAAAAGAAGATTCTTTTCGGGGAAATTATTGGATTTTTCCAAATTCAAAGGTTTCTTAGGAACTTTCAATGTTTATTTTAAGTTTTAACGTCTGAAGAGCTCAGGCTGTTATAACCGTTAGGCCTCAGTGAAATATGTATAACGGTGCAGTGAATACACCTGACCAGACAGGTCTGTTAATTGAATCAACTAGAGTTTCGTCGTCGTAAAGGACCAATGTCAAACAAAATGTATATGTATTATATATATAAATATATATGAATGGACCTCTTATTTTTATCTAAAGACATGTTTTCCAATTACATCCCGCCCGTCCCCTTAATCTATTTTATTTCTCATTCTTTCTTTTGATGAAGGACTAGCGTCCGAAACTTTAAGACCCTCTTCCTGCTATATCAAGCGTTAACCTAATATATACCTTCCATATACTGTACCGATTGTGTTGTTATTTCTTTTTACCTTTTACATACATATATATATATATATATGTATATATATATATATATATATATATATATATATATATATATATATATATATATATATATATATATATATATATATATATACATACATATATATATATATAGAGAGAGAGAGAGAAAGACACACACACACACACACACACACACACATATATATGTATATGTATATGTAGAAAATATTTGTAAAAAAATATTTGTAGATGTGAAAAAGAAAAAAGGAAAACAGTACTAACTCAGAGAAGAGAGTTGATATATTATATTATATTTATGTTCACACACAGAACAAAAGCGCCACCTAAGGTTCGAAGGCCCAATATTGACATGATCTTCAGGTGTTTAGAGAAAACACCTGAAGGTTAGGTCACAGTTTTGAGCCTTCCTTCTTACAATCTGGAGATATGGTCAAATATATATACATATATATTAGAAAGTGAGGTTTTTTTACAAAATGAAAAATAACCGAGGTGTCCTACACGAGTGAAAGTATAAAGAAAAAAGATGAAATCGAAAATGCAACTGGAGTCTTATTTAAAAAACATATATATATTCTTTTTTAAATAAGACTCCAGTTGCATTTTCGATTTCATCTTTTTTTCTTTATATATATATATATATATATATATTGTTTCTACTTTAGGCACAATGCCAGCAAATACTCAGTACATTACTGGTACTTTATTTTATCGACCCCGTAAGGATGAAAGGCAAAGTAAACCTCGGCGAGATTTGAACTCAGACTGTAAAGGGACGTAACTATGCTGGAAAGCATGGCGTCCGACTCTCTACCGATACTGCCAATCCACCGCCATATATATATATATATATATATATAACGAAGGAAATGTGGTAAGGAACCAGGTGGACCATAACGCACCAAAGTACTCAATACTTAGGGTAGTAGAGTTGGTAATAGGAACGAGTAGGACCCCGGCGGCTGTCCAGAATTAGCCGTCGAAACGGCTTGAGCTCAGCCGTCGGGGTCCTACTCGTTCATATATATATTAGGGAAGGCGTGTGGCTGAGTGGTTAGAGAATTGGATTCGCAATCTTGAGGTTGTGAGTTCGATTCCTGGACCAGGCGGTGCGTTATGTTCTTGAGCAAGACACTTTATTTCACGTTGCTCCTTCTACCCGGAGTTGCGACCGATAGATAGTATTAGCAACTGGAAAAACCATCGAAAACATTGTTACCTCGGTCCGATTTGACGAAAGTCGATCGATATATATATAGCATGTATGCTAAAATTTGTACTTGAATTTAATATCAATAAAAGGCATGATTTATTGTCAATACAATACAATAAATTGATTTGTAACTTGTTTTCTTTTATGTAATACAACGTGTTTGATATAATCATTATCATTATTTATGATGGTTTGACAAATAAATTAAGAGTTCTCTTTATTAAAACAAGAATTATGTACATTTTGACGACCGTGCATTAAATTGTAGAAGTTTAAGAAAGATATACTAGACTGAGTATATTTAAGTTGTTGTGTGTAACAATGTTGTCTTAGTGTTTATAAATCCTATTACTTATATATCTTAAGATATCTTAAGTCTATCGTTGTATGTAATCCGTCCGTGACTTCACAGTAATGTCATCACTCACCACAAATAGGATGATAGAAGATACATCCCTTATCTTCTTAATGTGTTTAATACAAAAGCAAGGTCGTTGTATTTCCATAGGTTTTCAGCTTTATTTTCTATATAATAGACATCTGCTATTTCTATGTCAATAATTAGAATGCTATTGTCATTTTTGAAATGGAGAATTATGACAAGCTTTTTATGTGCTACTTGACGGTCTGTCTGTAATGTTCTATATTATGATCACGTTGTTATTTTCAAACATAGTTGAATTCCACATGTGTTTCACAAGGCATTTTTATGATGCTGTTGAAATTAGTTGGCTAAGAGAAGGTAGAGCAGCTTTGCTGTGTTACTGCATCTTCAAGTATATTATATTATTATTATCACTATTATTATTATTATTATTATAGTTGCATTTATCTTGCTTTATGTTCATACGAGTTATCACCAAGTCACAACCAGTGACCTCAAGAGACAACAAGGTCCGCCATGTTCAAGAAAGAACATACATACACACACATGCATCTTTAGGTGTTTAGACTTGTGGTGTACTTATATTGACAGAATCTTCCTTAGTATATGGGCAGTTCCCATTAGTACTATCTTTTGTATTTCTCCTATACGCGGGTTTCCTGGGATTTGCTAAAAGTAATCATAAGACCCCTAAGGTATCATTCCTAGAGCGCCTACAACCACTGGTATTGTTTTAGTTCTCAATTTCCACATTTTTCCAATTTCTATCTCCAAGTCCTTATACTTGCTCAATTTTTCAAATGTTTTTATAGATACATTCTTGTCTATTGGAACGGACATATCAATTAGCAGGCATACTCTCTTTTTAAAGTCCTTCAGTATTATATCAGTCTATTTGCATCTAATTTTCGGTCTGTTTGGATGATAAAGTTCCACAAGATTGAGATGTGATCTTTTTCAAGTATGGGAGGTGGTTGACGCTCCCACCAATTCTTTTGATGGGGCAGGTCAAAATGCTTACACATTATCCAATGTATGTATTGTGCAGCTCTGTCATGCCTGTTTAGGTGTTCGGTTGGAGCTATAGGACTGCACATTGAAATTATATGATCAATGGTCTCTGGTTGTTTTTTTACATACACGGCATAATGGGTTGCATCCATTTTTTATTATGTTGGCTTGGTAATTTTTTGTTGGCAGACACTGATCTTGTGCTGATATAATCAGTCCTTTAGTCTCCGATTTCAGTCCAGAGGATGCCAACCACTGATGGGTTAAAGTTTTGTCAACATCAGGATTGTTAGCTCTTTCTGGGTATTTTCCATACAGAGGATTTTCTTGCCATTTCTTAGCCAGTTTCTGTAGCAGTTCTTTCTTTGCAGTTACTTTTATCTGCTTTGCTTTTCTGCGTTTTCCATTTCAGCAGTAAATGGGACTTCTGAAATTTGTAGTCCATTACTGTATCTTTGTGCATCTTTTGTAATGGAGTATGATCTTTTGATGCTTTCGTGTTTCAAAACGAGTTTGATCATTCAATCATGTGATTCCCTTAGATATGTAGATAATCCAATTGTTGCAGTTTTCAACGCAATATCTAACTGGGTTAACCAACGTCCTCCTTCTTTCCTAGGGAGATATATTTTATAAGTATCTGCCTTAGGGTGATGCATTTTGTGCATGGTTAAGAATTTTCTAATTTTTTTATCGAGCCTACGGATCTCTGTGCTTGACCAGTTGATGACATTGTAACTGTAGGTTACTACTGGTATGGCAAGCGTGTTTATGGCATCGATCCTATTCCTTGCATTCAATTCCGTTCTTAAGATTGCTCTTACTCTTCGGTAACATTCCTTCCTTATCCTTTCCCTCATTGTCGAGTGCTTGATTCCGTCTCCTTCACAAACGCCTAGATATTTGTAAGTTTCCTCTTGATCAAGTTCTCTTATCACATTCCCCCGATCAAGATTAATGTCTGAACTTTTCAGCAGCTTTCCTCTGGTGAACGTTGCTTTGGCGCATTTATCTAGTCCAAACTCCATTTTAATGTCATCACTGAACTGCTCCCCAGTGGATAATAGCCCTTGCAATTTTTCATCATTTTTTGCAAATAGTTTCAGGTCATCCATGTAGAACAAGTGATTAATGGTTTTGTCATAGACTTTATATCCATGTTTTGTTTCATTGAGCATTTTACTTAATGGTGTAAGTGCGATTCAGAATAAAACCGGTGATAAAGAGTCACCCTTAAAAATTCCACAGGTAATATTAACTTCTCCAGCTTCCAGTGATTCCTTTTCACTATTCCATGTCTTCATACTGAATGACAAGAACCTCCTGACAACGGGAGATATTTTGAAAATCTCGAAACATTTTTCAATCCAACTGTGTAGCAAACTATCGAATGCTTTTTTGTAATCTATCCAAGCAATTGATAGATTTTTGTGTCTATTATGACAATCTTCCAGTATCATTTTGTTAACCAAAAGCTGATCCTTACAGCCATATGAGCCTCGTTTACAACCTTTCTGCTCATTGGGAAATAGGTCATTTGTTATCAGGTGATCATATGTATATTCAGTTAGGACTGATGTTAAGATTTTATACATTGTGGTCATGCAAGTTATCGGTCTGTAAATTTTGGGATTGTTTGTCTCATCATTCTTCGGAAGCAGGAATGTAATGCCGTTAACTATCCATGATGGTATCTTTTCTGGCCCCTTAACTATTGTAAAGTTGGGCTAACAGCTCATGAGACTCTGTGAAGGCATTTATCCAAAAATTTGGTATTTTGTCTTTTCCTGGGGATTTCCATTTGCTGGTTTTTCTAAGAGCCAAACGCAACTGTTCAACTGTTATATTTTCCCATATTTGTTCCACAAGGTGAGCTATATCTTTCATTTGTCTGTCTATCCATGGGGCATGTATATTAGGAACTTTTTCTTCGGCCCATATCTTTTCCCAGAATACTTGCACTTCCTCCTTGGGTGGTATTGATTTAGCAGTTATTGTTGACTTACCAATTTTTCTGTAGAAGTTTCTTTGGTTGTTTTTGAACATATTATTGTCCTTATAGAATCTAGATCGTTTTTCAAAGCGCCTTATACGAGCAGCTTTGGCCGACACTTTTTGCTTGATTATTTCTATCAGCATATCTATGTCACTTGTTGATTTTATACTGTATTTTCTTTTTAATTTTCTAAGTTTAGTTTGTTTAACATGTTCACCTATTTTGTAGTTTGTTAAAATTTCTATGTCAGATCGGAGAAGGTTTATCTGGCGATTGATGTTCTCTTGCCAAGTAGATTTCTTGTGGGAATTCCTTCGTTTTTTCATTTTCACTCCATATAAGTGAGTGGTGACTTTAGCCGATGCATAATAGAGATGATTTAAATCAGTAATGTTTAGTTTGTTTGTGATGATAATGTTTTTGAGAATTATGTTAGCCTTGTGTATTATCTTTTGGTTCTGTTTGGAGTTCTGTATCTTAGGGAGGGTGTCTCGTTCCCCCATGTCAGATTCTTTCATTTTCATCCATTCGATTATAATTTCATCCTTCAAGTTGGCAAGTTCATTCTCATTCATTTCTTTATCATTTACGATCTCATTGTTTTCATTTTGAGTTTCATCTTGAGCATACACTCCCTCCACTTTTTCGATCCTTTCTTTAATTTGTTCTGATGTCAGTGATTCCGCCCCAAGCCTGGGATTCGAAGTGTTACAATTTACCTCGTTTTCACTGACACATGTTTCATTTTCCCTTCGCTGACTTTGTGCTAATAGCTTGATCTAATCAATTTCTATATCAGTTAGTAACTTTTTTTAACAATATTTCTTCGTATATTGGCTAGTTTGTTACTGTCAATATAGCCTCTGTTTTCGGGATGTTTCTTTTTCCAGTTGATATATGTCTGTTCTGTATTCGATATATTTGGTGGGTAGTACATGGCAGCGTAGAAAGCCTCAAGGACTTCTTTATTGTCTTCCCTTGACCATTTTCTCTCTTTTTCTTTGTATTTCTTGGTGGTGAGCATGGAGGGCCAACAGTAGGAGTATTCCGGTTATGGGAGGTCTCCAGCTCCGAAGTGATGGGAAGGTTTGAACCATTAGCTGATTTTTCGACCCCATTATATTATTACTATTATTATTATTACTATTATTATTAGAGGTTGACTTTGCCTTTCATCCTTACGGAGTCGATAAAATAAAGTACCAGTAATGCACTGGGTAATTGCTGGCCTTGTGCCTAAAGTAGAAACAATTATTATTATTGCTTCTGACATCAGCGACTGACATGAGGCCAATTAACCCGCTTCACCTAGCAACCGATTGCTAGAGAAACCTTACACAAAGGAGAGGAAGAATTATGAAATTTTCTTTGAATATCAACGAGATACTGAAGGCAGCCATCTTTGGTTTTGACAGTTTTCGATAGCTATTTTTTCTATTTTTGTATTGTTCCGTCCTCACATTCACCTAACAAGTCATATCACAAATGATGATAGGTAAATAAGTATAAAGAATTTTGAGAAAATAAATATAGAAACTTAGGATAAAAGGGAGATAAAAAGAAGTATCAGGGAGTATAAAAGATATGAATTAATTTTGCATTAACGATGTTTTAATGGTATCAAATATCAATTAAATTATTAATATTGTTATTATATGTAGACGATGTCACCTATTAATGTCGGACATCACAGGAATCGAGATGAACATCACCGTTCTAACTCAATTTCATGCGAGTGAGGATGAGAAATTAATTCAGACATTGTATTTGTAGTGTGACACCTGGAGTGTAACACCCGGTTGTTACGCTGCTTGGGTGGTTCAGTCTCCGTCATAAGTTACGGGACCATACCATGCAATTTTATAGAATACTTCATGTTCGTTTATTCAACCGAGGTGAACTCTGTTCCAACCGCCCTATGATCAAGATAAGTGATGATCATCAAATACTGTATCTAGATCTACATTATTTCATGTTTTCAGTTTTTTGTTATTAATACTTTCTCAAAGTTTGAAGCTACCACGTCTTGAGACACACGAGGCAACCAAAGTGCTCTCTGACCACGGTCAGTTGCATATATTAATACATCCCACATCTTGAGACACACGAGGCAACCAAAGTGCTCTCTGACCACGGTCAGTTGCATATATTAATACATCCCACATCTTGAGACACATGAGGCAACCAAAGTGCTCTCTGACCACGGTCAGTTGCATCTATTAATACATCCCACGTCTTGAGACACATGAGGCAGCCAAAGTGCTCCCTGACCACGGTCAGTTGCATATATTAATACATCCCACATATTGAGACACATGAGGCAACCAAAGTGCTCTCTGACCACGGTCAGTTGCATATATTAATACACCCCACGTCTTGAGACACATGAAGCAACCAAAGTGCTCCAATGAACATGGTCAGTTTCATCTATCAATACATCCCACGTCTTGAGACACATGGAGCAGCCAAAGTGCTCAAATGAATATGGTCAGTTACATCTATCAATACATCCAATGTCTTGAGACACATGAGGCAGCGAAAGTACTCCAATGACCACGGTCAGTTGCATCTATTATTACATCGTTCCAGCTTTTGTTGGCGGGTTTCATGTCTCTGTCGATTGTCTGCCAGCAGTTTACCTTGGGGCGCCCTCAGACACCGTGGGTTCATGATACAGGTCATGATTAGCATGTCTTTCACTTGGGAATCGTATGATGGTTGGGTGTGATTTAAATTATATTTGTCTATAACTTCGAGCGGGTTAAGCAGCTAAGAAGAATCGTTTACATTGGTTCACATCTATGTGTGTTTTGTAAGATTGGATCTTTTTCGATTTTATATCTATTTATCGTTAATTTTATTTTAGCAAATATATTTTCGTACTTAGCTTTCAATCCCTAAATCTGCGAGAGAATGTGCGACTTATTTATCATAACGCCTGGTGCTTCTAATAAGGTTATAAATAGATTTTCTAAGATTCATATATTTCTTGTGGAAAGGAAAAAGGAATTAAAAATAAAAGCCTTAGGCTGACTTTCCTTTGCAAATTACTTCTGCTATTTAACGTTAGCCTATACACGTGCGTAATACTGTAAATATTATTTATACTTATATAAGATCAATTACAGAGTGGTTATGTATTGTCATTGAAGTATGATTAATTGCAACTGCAACAATTACTTAATAAGATAATTAAAAGAGGATTGTGCTAATGTTCAGAAAATAACTGAAAATTATACATGTTAAAACACATTATAAATGGCATACAACCATAGCGAACATCAATTTACTGCAACCAGAAAACAACTCCAACTCACTCATGAAACCTCAAACAATCACAATACAGATCTTTTTGTAACCAGCATAACATTTATTTTTTATATTTATTTTACTTATTTATTTACACTTACTAATATACTATGCTTTGATCAACGTTAACTCTATAACGCTAAAGATGGTCACATGTGATGTCGAAAAACCGCATATTATTTCTTCTGTATTATAAAAAGGTGTAATGTATTTACTTCCTCCAATAACCAGACTTCCACCGCTAGAAAATACGAACAGCTCAACATTAAATTGGTTTATTGACCTCCAGTTGCTTGTTCACCCAAATATGCCTATATAACGTGCGTTCATGTTTGTGCTTGTCTGACTTGCCAATATTTATATATCTCCATCTTGAAACGTTTGAAGTTAAACCTTATGTATTTTATAGACATATATACGGCATATATACCCATGAAACTGTGGAGTTTCGTTTACGATAAATATATATATATATATATATATATATATATATATATATATATATATATATATATATATATATAGAGAGAGAGAGAGAGAGAGAGAGAGAGAGAGAGAGAGAGATGTGTACTTTTATATACATGCACACATACAGACACAGAAGCAGACAAATACATACACATGTATGTATTTATATATGTGTGTGAGTGTATGTGTTTATGTGTATGGGTGTATCCCTGTGTGTACATACATACCTACATACGTATATACATATATAAATATATATATATATTTGTATATGTATATACGTAGGTATGTATATATATATATATATATATAACACCACATATATACATATGCACACGCACATACAAACACACCTCACGCACACACACATATATATGTGTGTGTGTATGTGTGTGTGCGCACACACTTTTCTACACATCGATATATGCACATATCAATACATAACATTGATTCATTTATTGGTTTATCTTAATCATCTCTGAAGGTTTATGAACAATAAAATGATCCTTCTCCTTTTAATTATGGTAGCTCAGATCAATAATTCTCCAGCGTGCAACAACATTCTATTCCTCTCTGGGTGTGCCGCCGAAATACTTTGGCAAACAGCCTATCTTTACATTGAAATACATAAATATAGACACTTTGCTTGGATGCTTTCTGCGTATTTGTTTTCGGTGTTAGGAGGTCAATATTTAGTGTGCATGTAACATAGTGGCTGGCCAGACCTTTTAAAGTTGCTACAAGTTATTGCTGTTGTTGATTAGCCCCAGGTCAAATTTTATCGAGTAGATTTCGTAATCAAAAGTGTTCCATCTGTGGCCATCTCTATTAAGATGTTCCAATACGATTTTTAAAGGTACTGATGACTGCGTTATACCATCGATGTATGTATGTGTGTTCTTCTGGTTTTATAATTTCACAAATTTTTGCGAATAGAGAGAGAGTCGGTTCTAACATAGACACACGACTCTCTCTCATTGGAATTTACACAACATCAACTAGGTAGATATGTCTGCATGTCTGCATGCATGCATGTGTAGGTATGGATGTTATTGTATGTATGGATGTGTATGTTTTGAGTTGTATGTGTGCATGTGCATATGCTTTGTATCTGTACATGTGTATATGCAGTTTTACATATTTTTTTATGTATTTATGTGTGTATGTGTATGTACGTGTGTGTGTGTGTGTATGTATGTATGTATTCTTTTTTTTTTTTCAAATTCAATGATGTTCCAGAACAATATAAAAGAGATAATTGGCAATTTAGGTTCTGGAACAAAAAAGATAATTGGCAATAAGGGCAGGAGCCCCAGGTTATCACAGCCCGGGCCCGCTCGTCATCGTGCCATTGTAATAGAGCCAAACAAGGCATTTAGTCTTGGCTGCTGGAACGTACGGATGCTGCTTGACAGGGATTCCTTGGAGCGTCCTGAACGAAGGACCGCTCTTGTTGCAAAGGAGCTTCGACGTTACGATCTTGACATCGTGGCTTTATCTGAGACGAGGTTAGCTGGAGATGGTCATCTTACAGAATTTTGTGGAGAATATAGATTCTTCTGGAAAGTAAGAGATGAAGGAACCAGAAGAGAGGCTGGGTAAGATTTGCTGTTAAGACTGTACTTGTGAATAAATTAGAAGAATTCCCAGTAGGGATTAGTGAGCGTCTTATGTCCATGAGAATTCCGCTGGACAAAGGAAGATATGCGACCCTGGTGAATGTGTATGCTCCAACTATGAATTCTGTCGATGAAGAAAAAGTGTCCTTTACCATGCCTTGAAAGGTGTTTTAAGAAATATCCCTCAGGCAGACAAAGTCATCGTGCTTGGTGACTTTAATGCTAGAGTGGGTAGGGATTTTAACACATGGAATGTAATCGGAAGGCATGGGGTGGGAAAGTGTAACAACAATGGTATGCTCTTGCTGCAGATGTGTGAGGAGCTGGATCTGTGTGTTACCAACACCATGTTCCAACAGAAGAACAAATTCAAGACCACATGGATGCATCCTGCATCTAAGGAATGGCATCTTTTGGACTACGTCCTAGTCAGGATGCGTGACAGAGAGGATGTGCAGTGTGTTCGTGCTTTTCGTGGAGCTGAGTGCTGGACGGACCACCGCCTGGTACGCGCAAAAGTGAAACTAATCACTAAACGTAAAATCCGGGCTCCTGGTGTTGCCCTGCCCAAAAGATTGAATGCTGCTCGTCTTAAAGATAAAAATGTGAAAAGGACATTGGAAGAAGAGATGCAGGCTGCAGATCTTGGTGAGGATTGGCCGACCCTTAAAAAGTCGGTTTATGATGTAGGCAGGCGTGTTCTGGGATTGGTGCAGAGAAAACATCGGGACTAGTTTAATGAGAATGATGTACATATAGAAGACTTGTTGGTTTTCGTGCTGGACGCGGCACTACTGATATGATCTTCTCAGCTAGACAGCTCCAGGAGAAGTGCATGGAACAAGGCTTGGATCTGTATCAGGTTTTTGTCGATCTGACAAAAGCTTTCGATACTGTCAACAGAGATGCATTATGGAAGGTTCTCCACAAACTTGGTTGCCCTGATAAGTTCCTTGCTTTAGTTAGGTCTTTCCATGACGACATGAAGGCTTGGGTTAATGTCGGAGGTAACATGTCGGAGCCTATCTCAGTAAAAAGTGGAATGAAACAAGGGGATATTCCAGCACCGACTCTGTTTGCCATATACTTTGCAATGGTTTTCTGTATTGCATTCAGGAATTGCGAGCATGGTGTTTACATCCGATATCGAACCTCAGGCAGCATATTTAACATCAGGCGCTTTGCTGCAAAGACAAAAGTATTTACATCAATCATAAGAGACCTCTTGTATGCAGATGATTGCGATCTTGTAGCGCACACAGAGAGTGATATGCAGCACATTTTGAATGCATTTTCTGACGCTTGCACTGCCCTGGGATTGACTGTCAGTCTCAAGAAAACCGTCGTCATGTACCAACCTGCCCCTGGTAAGCAGTACACTGAACCAAATATCTATGTGTATGGTAAACGACTTGGAGTGGTTGATCAGTTTGTCTACCTGGGAAGCACTGTCAATCGATACGGCAACCTTGACAGTGAAATCTCACTTAGGATTAGGAAAGCAAGTGATGCTTTCGGAAAGCTAGAAAGGCGACTCTGGGGTCGGCGAGACATATGCAGGAGGACAAAGGTAAAGGTGTACAGGGCATGTGTACTCTCTTGTCTTCTTTATGCCTGCGAGACCTGGGTCACATATCGACGCCACCTTAAGCAATTGGAGCGTTTCCATCAGATGTGTCTCAGACGGATCCATGGCGTTCACTGGAGGGACCACATCAGTGATGTCGAGATTTTGGAAAGCTCTATGTGTGACAGTATAGAAGCTCTTGTGCTTAAGCAACGACTCCGTTGGAGTGGTCACCTTGCCAGGATGAAGGATTCTAGAATACCAAAACAACTCTTTTATGGAGAGTTGGTTAAAGGAAAACGACCGCCACATAAACCAAAAAAGAGGTATAAGGATTCCTTGAAAGCCTCTTTGAAAGACGCTAACATCTCTGCTGATACATGGGAAAATATTGCTGCTGATCGTAATAAATGGAGAAAGACTGTATATGAGGAAAAAGTTGCCTTTGAGGCATCTCGAATCGCATACGAGAAAGTAAAGCGGGATGTGAGGAAGGGCATTGCTGTTGCACTTCCAGACGGCGAGGGTCCTCCTATGGTGCTGACATGCAGCGTCTGTGCGAGACTCTGCCTAAGCAAAGCTGGACTCGAAAGTCATCTTCGCAGTCATAAAGTAAGACCAGTGGTTGACTACCAGGCTGCTGTTGGAGATGCTACTCATCATGCTTGCCAAACATGTGGTAGAGAATGTAAATCATCAGGAGCGACATGCAAAAGTACATGAACTCCAACCACAGCCGGCTATTCCCAGTGAATGTTTTGGTTGCCGACTCTGTGCAAGACATTTTAGATCATTGGCTGGGCTAAAAAGCCACATTCGATCGCAGCGCTGTTAGTTGCTATCGTGTGTGTGTGTATAGATATGTTTATGTGTGTGCGTGTATGTGTATATATATATATATATGTATGTATATTATTATTGTTGTTGTCGTTGTAGAAACAGTTATTATTATTGTTGTTATTATTATTATTATTATTGACGAAAGTGGATGTACGTTTTTTGAAGCTCCGTGAGTAAGCAATTTTTTGAGGATTAATTGTAGAGAATTGTTTATTTTTTGTACCGCTGAAGCATTATAAGACATTAATTTGTATCCTGTGAAGGAATAACTCATAATATTTGGGCCTTTTGGCCCAAATATTTGAACTTTATTTTGAAAAAAAATAATAATTTTTTTCTCAAAAAAACATGGCGGAGCCACGCCCCCTAGAGGCGGGTCTGCTGTCGTGCAACGGCGACTTGAGCGTTGAGAGGAGAGGTGAGGCGAGGAGCGCCACCAGCACGAATGTGAGCAGCGACAGTGCCAGCACCAACGGGCCGAGCGGCGCGGAAGGTGGTAACAGCGACAACACCAACACCAACAAGCCGAACAGCGCAGAAGGTGGTAATAACGAGAGCACCAACAAAACGAACAGCACAGAGAGTAATAGTAGCGACAGCAACAGCACCAACAAGGCCAACAGCACAGAGGGTAACCACGACACAGGGGAGAACAACAACAGCAATAGCAGCAGCAACACCAACAAGAACAACAACAGTGACAACACCAACAAGAACACTTTCGCTGCTGTGGCAGCGGCTAAAAGGAGACCATGCTACAGCATCGACTTAACCAACAGAGAGGAAAAGTTGGCCCAGGCCTGGAAAATCATAAATCAAGAGCAGACCTGGGCAAACTTAACTGTCCCGGCAGAAGCCATTGAGGCAGTGGAAAAAAGAACGGTGCATTTCAGATGCATCTCAGTAGAGACAAAGAGGGCAGCGATAATCGCCCAAGCTGACATAGAAGCCGCACTGAAATACATCAGAGAGGACACAGACTTCATAGAGAGGGGCAGGCAATACGGCACCGTTTCGGTGCTGTTCAAGTCTGAAGCCCTCGCTGTGAAGCATTCAATGACCCCTTGCAAAACCAGCAAGGTCATAATGTACCCCTCCCACATGGGAAAACGAATAGCACGTGTGCGCATTCCCAGGATTCCACCAGGACTTGATATGTGGTGGCTCCTGGGTTGCGTAATCGTGGAAGGAACGGATACAGTCCCGGTAGAGGCAACGAGAACTGCCAGGGACGACTGGTCCGGGGTTGATCTGGAGATACTGCTCCAAATCAGACCCGAAAACGTAAAAACAATCCCGGACCACATCCGCCTCCAAAACGGGAGGGTGTTGCATATAATGACTGAGGGCAAAAGGCCGCATTGTTTCCTTTGTGGGGAAACGACACACTTCCGAGCCTTCTGCCCTCAACTGCCGAAAAGCGCAAGGGGTCGAAAGATTCCACTGCTGGCGACGCCGGGACAAGGACCACCAGCAACACCGTCAACAATGGAACCACCAAAATTGCACACCCAGGGGGGAAACGAGGAAAGCTCTCCCATTCCCCCTCCCCCCCAAAATACACACACGAACAAGAACATAAACACTCACTCAGACACAAACACGCTCACAGCCACAGACCCCTCATCCTCCAGCAGTGAAGATGAGGGAAAACCAAAGTCCCCCAAAATACAAAAAACAAAACACAAAAAAAAAAGAAATCCACAAAGCACAAACACCCCCACAAAAAAAAATACACACACCACCCACACAAACATTTTCCCCACAGCATCACCAACACAACCACCAAAATCCCCCAAACGCAAACAAGCTAAACAGACACAAGAACAAATAGACACACAAACATCAGAAACTACAGACACCCCACCCACAACAAACGCAGACACAATAGAAACAACACTAACAAAGCTATCACCACCACAATCACACGAACAAATAAAACCCGAGCAACAAAACATTAAAAACTTCGTGCTTGCCAGAAGGGCCAACAAGGAATTGATGGCCCATGTAGCACGAAGCACAAACATCGAAAAAGACGGGGAAACATTTGAAGCGAGCACATTTCGCGTACCAGATAATTTGCTTCTGATGCGAATGTCGCTCGCTTCATACAAAGAAATTCGAAAGAGCTTTCCTCGGGATGTGGGAACCCCGAACGTAAAACCCACGTCAAGACTATTAAAGGGGTTCCCAAAAGAAACCCCACAAACCATGGAGGTCGAACCACCCGACCTTCACAAGACCCCGGAAGGTAAGTAAACCTTTCCTCTCCCATTCATCCTGCCAGCATGGCCATAAGAGTAGGAAGTTTAAATGTTCGTGGCCTGGGGTCGCCCTGGAAGCAAGGTCACTTGCTCAACGACCTCAGGTCACTAGGAATGGATGTAATTGCCATCAGCGAGACCAGAATTTCCGACACACGCGCACTGGCGCCGATTTTCGACGATTATCAGATCTTTGCATCTGTTAGTCGGCCGGGAATGGGAGGTGGAGTGGCTGTGCTGTTTAGGAAATGTCTGGATCTCGAGGTAAGGTCAATCTTCCGGGATCCTGACGGAAAGTTGGTGGTCCTGGACGTGAGCAATAGCGAAGGTGGTGCCTTTAGACTGGTGGCCGTCTACGCCCCTACTGGGGCCGGTCGGCCGGACTTCTTTAGGCGCCTGGAAAACTTTCTGCTTACGTCTCGCCCTTTACTGTTAATAGGGGATTGGAATGGCATCTTAGAAGCACGCTGGGATTGTGTGGGAGTATCTGATAGGAGCGGGGGGTGCAAAAGCCTCAAGTACCTGATCAGCCAGTTTCAACTGTCTGACAGGTACCGACTAGATTTCCCTAATGCGCCAGTATGGACCTGGACCAATCGCATAGGGTCATCTAGATCGTACATAGATAGGATTTTCATTAGGAAAAGAGATAGAAATAGTGTAGGATGTCCACATTTTAAAACGGTTGCCTATTCAGATCACAAGCTTGTGATCTGTATGGTCGACCTAGATAAGACACGTAGGTTAGGACCTAGCTACTGGAAGCTAAACATGTCGTTTCCGGCACGTAAAGCTTACAGGGACCGGGTCAACAACTTAGTTAAGCAAAAGTTGACAGGGGGGGTTGTCAACAACAGGTGGTGGGGGGCACTCAAAAGAGAGATTAGAGCAACCTCGATAGGATTTAGCAAAGAAGTAGCAATAGAGAAAAATAGAAAGGAGGAGGGGCTGATAGCTAAGTTAGACGAGGCTATTTGTAGTGGCATTGCAACAGACGTGCTAGCGGCGAGAATGGCACTAGACCATTTCTTCAATGCGAAACACGAAGGTTGCATTGTCAGAGCTAAGGCGCGTGCTCTGAGGAACGAGGGAAGCAAAGCTGCCCGATGGGCTCGCTTTGCAGAGACGCAGCGTGGAAATAAAACCACAATTCGGTCTTTGACGGATCGAGATGGACACGAACTGAGCGATTCCAAGCAGATGTGTGAGGCCTTTCGCCAGCACTTTGCTCGATTGTTCGGGAGGATGGGTGAGTCGGAGACGGCGGCGGACTTCAGTCCCTACCTCGACGGCTTGCCACGCCTCTCGACGGCCGACGCTGAGCGCTGCGAAGAGCCGATAACATCAGCCGAAATTCAGGACGCCCTTGTCGGCTGCTCGAGTCGCAAGTCACCCGGTTTGGATGGTCTGCCCTACGAGCTTTACGTAAATATGCCAGACTTGTTCTCCGATCTCCTCGAAGCGCTCTACTGCAACTGGCAGCAGAACGGGAGCATTCCCAGTTCTGTGAGCCGTGGCGTAGTGACGCTGATAAGGAAAGACGAGAACAAGAGGGACACACTAGATAATTTCAGGCCCATAACCCTGCTCAACACAGAGTTTAAGATTTTGGCCAAGGTGTTAGCGAAAAGGTTGGCGCTTGTCGTCAAAGATTTGGTTGGGGAGGCGCAAACTTGCGCAATCCCGACCAGGTCCATACACGACAACCTCCACCTCATGCGATACATCATAGAGAGGGTTGGGTGCAAACCTGGCTTCGGTGGGGCTCTGATCAATTTAGATCAATCGAAAGCATTCGATAGGGTCGACCATCGGTACTTGGAGGCTGTCCTCGAGGCGGCTGGCTTCGGCCCCGTCTTCAGAAGCTGGATCGCTGCAATGTACAGCGGCATCCGCTCGGTGGTCAAAGTTAATGGCCACCTCTCGGAACCGTTTCAGATCTCTCGATCGGTCCGTCAAGGGTGCCCTCTCTCCTCACTTCTGTACGTATTGACTCTTGAGCCTCTACTGCGGAAGCTGGAGTTGTTGCAGGGCATCCCGCTCGAACCGGGACGTAGAAAGGCTGCGTCCGCTTATGCGGACGACATCACCGTGATGGTGTCGGACACCTCGGAAATCGAGGTGATCCGCACCCATTTGGAGGAATATGAAAGGTTGACGGGAGCAAAACTTAACCCGGAAAAGTCGGTGGGCTTGCAGCTCGGCACCTGGAGAGGCAAGTCCATGCCGTCCAACAGCGTCGTTGGGCGCTGGACAGACGGACCGGTAAAGTTGCTCGGGGTTTGGTTCGGACCAGACCTCCAGGTGGATAAGAATTGGGACGAGGTGACGAGCAGGATAGCCAACCTCACCCAGAAATGGGCTGAGAGAAAGCTATCACTGAAAGGGCGGGCGGAGGTGGCGAACGCGTACATCGCGTCCGTCATCTACTACCGCCTGACCGTCGTGCCTTGCCCCCGTCCACGCCTCGCCAATTTGGAACGGCTCCTTTTCAAATTTTTGTGGAGGGGACGGGTCCCGTTGGTGAGGCGGTCCATCTGCTGCCAGCACCCTCTTCGTGGAGGGCTGGGCATGCCGTGGCTAATGATGCGCAGACATGCGCTGAGGCTGCGACATCTCCAGATATTTTGCCTAAACGGTGAACAGGTGTGGTCGCCGTTTGTTAGACGGGCCTTTCCGCAGCTCATCTCTTTGACTGAGCTGCAGTCCTGGGTCAAGAAGAGACCGAGACTGGGCGACTGGCATCTGGAATGTTGCCAGGCGCTCACTGCACTCTGCAAGGTGGGCAATGCGGTCAGTGGAACTTCCACTCAAGATTTCTATAGAGGATTAGTGGAGGGCAAGTGCGATGACGTACTAGGAGAGGCTCTGGGCGTCAACGAAGTAGAACTGACCAGTATGTTCCGGAGGACTTTCGAGCCGGGGACGATGGATAACTTCCAGAAATCCCTCGCTTGGCAGTGCTACCGGGGGACGCTGCCGGTTCGGGATAAACTCTACAGGCACGGAAGTGCTGTCAGACGAACCTGCCCGAGATGCGCGCAGAGCGACGAAACCGTTCTGCACGCACTCGTCCAGTGTCCGTGCATTGCTGACTTGTGGGGTTATGTCGAACAGCTATTGTCGCGTGTAGAACGGATCCGGCTATCGTCCGAGTCCATAGTGAAGATTGACCCGCCGCCTTCTTTTGGTCAGGAAGGGCAGGCAATTTTCCTCTGCCTGGTGGCAGTAGCGAAAGAGGTTGCATGGTGGACCAGGTTGAAAGGACTGAAGACAGACACTTTTCTCTTCGGCCAATCCCTCATCAACTTCTTCAAGTTTCACTTGGAAAGGAAGGTGAGGGTGGAGAGAGAAGTGCTGCCCCCCAGTACATTTACTGAAAGGTGGGTGAATGTGGCGAGAATGGCCCGCGTGAGTGGGCCTACTCTGATCATGCGCCTGTAGGCTGGTGAATTCGAGAAGGAGAGGGGTGCCCTTCCCGGGTGCCCTAGGAGCGTCGGGTGGCTCAGGACTGGTGGGGTGCTTGAGTCAACCCTGGGTGGTGATCCCTCTTATTGGGGAACTTTCATTGTTGTATTTTTATTGTTATTTTGTTTTTTTGTTATTTATACTTACTCGATCTCTATGTAAACCCCCACTGTCCCTGTCTATTGTGTTGTCCCCTATATGTCGGCCCTTGTGGCCAATAAATGAAATCATTATTATTATTATTATTGTTATGTGTGTGTGTATGTATATATGTGTGTATATATGTATATGTATGTGTATATATATATATATATATATATATATATATATATATATATATATAGATATATTTCTTCTTTTTCTTTTTTTTTTTTTCTCCTCGTGCAATGGCCATATTCGATAACGAGGGGGGCAGCCATCATGTATGTATGTATGGACTGGTAACCCTGATGGAGCTGTAGGACCTCGTTGCCATATAATATACACTTACAGGTGTGCCTGCAATGACTATTTCATATTATTTATCCAATATACTCATCTATTTTGAAGACAATAGAGCAATTTGGAGGATATATTTTCTTGCTATTACTAGCCGTCATCCTTTCTGATTCGAGTTACGTTTAGTCAATTAATGTAACAGATTAAATCGGGGTGTTTGCAGAGCAATCTCAGAGTTGGATAGTATCCCCTGTAGTATTCTCTCTGGTTCACTCTTCCAGAAATGTTACATGCTTAAATCATTTCCCTCTTTGAAACTAAATACTATTATTAACTCCCTAAAATATTTAATGGCAGATTGCAATCATCATATTAACAGATCACTATTTTATTAACTCGTACATTCTACACTGTACATTACGACATGTTGTTGGAGAGGTCGTTGTTAGCTTTTATTTTATTTTAGATTCAGTATGTTTTTAGATATTGCTGTGGCTTCTCTTTCCTTGTTTGTGACCTGAAATACAATTATAACTATCATATTTTCTTAATAAATTGGAACTATCTAAGGCAAACCTGGTGACATGAATCTCTCTGAGTTCTTTCTAAATGTATTTCCTGAAAGGAACTCATTAAAAAAAATATATATATTTAATGTCAATCGATTTCGTGAATATTGATTCTAAATTCTTCCGAAATATTCCTTTTTTTCTTTCAATTTTAAATACTTATGAGAGGAATTCGCTACTACTTCCTCTTTTGCCAGTCTCTTCAAATGATTCACAAATATTGATCGATTCCGGGTTATTGAGACTATAGTATGGAATTTTAAGAAATCTGAAAGTTAATGTGAAGTACAAAATATAATGAAATGAAAAAAAATCGAATTCTCCGTTATAATGATTATAATTTACTAGAAATCAAGGACAGATTCATCAGATATGAATTTTAATGTATGAATATAGAGATATTGGAATATTACAGATAGTTCTGCATAATTACAGATAATTACACATAATGTTTATATTATAGACATGAAGCTTGTGATTTTAAAAAATGGGGGTAGACATTATATGTATTTCTAGCGTACTCCACAACATTACGGTCCTGTTTGGACTAGAATTATCCCAATGAAGACATGAAGATAATTGAATATATTTGTTTGGAAGGCAGCATTTCTTAAACAACAATAATTCCCTGGAAAGTACTCCTGCAAATCAGGCTGAAACAGCTAAACACGCTGTTGGGAGTCTACCTTATCATCATAGTCACTCAGCATTTTATCATCCATCAAGTACTAATGTCTTGTAGTCTTCCCGATCACTGCCACTGCCACAAAGAAAAGCCGTATATATGTACACATATAAAAAGGGTTTCACATTGAGGGTTTCATTGATTAGGCTCAGTTACGAACGTTTCACAGATGGGTAGCACAAGATCCATATGTGTATCATAGACCCAACTATGAGCAGATTGGGGTTGAAGTCGGGCCTGTAACACAAATACGGTTCTTGAGCCACCCATCAGTGAACGGGTCGGACCTGGGCCTAATATAAAAACCTCAATGTGAAACCTCGTTTTCGTGTTAATATTTATATTCTGCTATAGCACAAAGTGCTAATATTGGTACCTCCCCCAG
Source organism: Eledone cirrhosa (assembly GCA_964016885.1). Lineage (NCBI taxonomy): Eukaryota > Metazoa > Mollusca > Cephalopoda > Octopoda > Eledonidae > Eledone > Eledone cirrhosa. The sequence continues at coordinate 74,503,166 of OZ024747.1, forward strand.
TAAATCACAAATCTACTGAATCATCTATCATATATATGTATTGGAGTTATATATATATATATATATGTGTGTGTATATATATATATATATATATATATATATATATATATATATATGAAAACAGGGAGAAAGAGTTTACTTTGTGTGAAGTGTTAGGGTATTAGTTGATTTATTTATTATTTAACAATGCCATTTATTTATGTATTTATATATATATATATATATCATAAATCATGTCCTTAGAATTATTAGATAAAATATATACCATTTCCTCTCCCAATTAGCATAATTAACCATATAAAAAATCAATTAGACCAAGCTATAAGAATAAAGGCTCCTATGAAGAAATTTCCGACAAATAACCGAAAGCGGCCTCTTCGCGGTGGCCCCGATAGAGTATGTATCCAACATTTCAACAGCATGTAGAAACCGACTAAATTTACCCTCAACCATACACAATTAGGTGTAAATTCAAACTTAGAAGAAATGTGTACATACCGTAATTATATCTCTACCATGGTTTCGTCCGTATTTTTAGACATCCAATTAACGGGATATATCCAGAGTATCAGACTCATCAGGAGTAAACTCAAAATTAGACATTTAATTTTCCCAAGTGATCGCGCCAAAAATAGATTCAAAAATGGCTAAGAATCGTGACGTGGCAGTGGTCAAGTTAGAAAGAATGTGATTAGTTGCTTACGGCGTGTAGGCTTGTTGCTAGAAAGCGCAGCCCAATATCGCCCAATTGTATCTCAATCTAACGGGAGATTATTAAATATAAAGATTTACATATACATAAAGTCCTAGATATATATGTTTTGCAACCGGTCACTTTGTGGCTCTATGAAGAATTAATAAATTAAATAATCAGAGCAATATATCATAAATCATGTCCTTAGAATTATTAGATAAAATATATACCATTTCCTCTCCCAATTAGCATAAATACTGTTGGATAAATACTCTATCAGGGCCACCGCGAAGAGGTCGCTTTCGGTTATTTGTCGGAAACTTATTCTTATAGCTTGGTCTAATTGATTTTTTATATGGTTAAATGAAAAGAAATAATAAAGACACCAGGATTTTTTCATTCTGCTGAATGAAAGCAATTTTGGTTGCTTTCAAAGAACCACTG
>OZ024747.1:74506803-74509303 GCA_964016885.1 Eledone cirrhosa
CCTGGCCTGACTGTGGTCTGACATTAATATCGACCTTTCTTCCTCTTTCTTTCTATCTTCCTTCTTGTAGCCATCAACCCTTACTTTTCTACTTCTCCCTTCTCTTCCTTCTCTTCTCCCCTCTTCCTGTCTTCCTCCCGCAGACTTATCTTCCTTCCCCCTTTTGTTTGCCTATATCTGACCGGTAGTAGTTGTCTTTCTTCTTATAGCTGACATTAACCCTGGCTTCTCTTCTTCTTCCTTCCCCCTTCTTCTCTCTCCTTCCTTTCTTTCTTTCTTTTATCTTGTGGCATGAGATTGACGCTAACTTATGTTCCCATCCCTTTCTGTTTTCGTTTATCTGACCGGTAGTAGCACACTGTAAACTTTAGCCACGTCACTCGAGGGCGACCGGCTGAGGTTGAAGAGCAGGATAGCGGTCGCCCTCGGTTCCTCGATTTTCAGCCCCATGGATTTTATCTATTACATTCACGTATTATATTTCGAATACCTGATGATATCACCGGATTCATACGGAACCCGGTCATTGAAATGATCATAGTATAATAAACCTTTCAAGGATTTACACAAATCCAGCTTCCTTTCATTTCATTATAATATTTAACTCCGTAATAGCACCACCAACTACAAAAACAAAGACGGTTGAACTGCTTTACGTTGAGTACTCTCTATATTATTACATTACGATTGACCATACGGAATAGACCAGCTCTATACAGTGGTGAACCTCAAACCTGAATATATATATATATATATATAAATATATATATATATATATATATATATATATATATATATATATATATATATATATATATATATATATACATATATATATATATATATATATATATATATATATATATATATAGTAATAATAATAAAATTGAAGACTAAAATCCAAAGAGGGCTCGATAAGGATAAATATATATCAAATATATAAGAACCGTAGAGCAAATATTTATTTAAATAACAGATTCAAGTTTAAGCAAATAATCGCTGCTTTCACCCTTAACGGGATCTTCTGAAACTAACAAAGTCAATCTGTAAACGCAGAACTGGATATTTCAAAAAACGTTGCAACCGGAGGAAGACAGGAAGACGATACTTTGGTTCGTGGAAACGTTCGCTGGCAAAGAACGGGGGAAAACGAATAATACGTCATTAATAGGAGCGGTGAAAAACAATTACGCGCAAAGACAGAACCACGTTTATGGTATAAAAGAGGTCGTAGACTAATGTTCTCTTAGGTGGTGCATAGAGACGTTCTCTGGCAATGAACGAAAAAACGAAGATAATAAGTCATATGTGGAGCGTGGAGAACAATAGCACGCAAAGACAAAACCACGTAAATGGTATAGCAGAAGTCGTAGACTAAAATTCTAACTAGGAGACCAAATGAATCTCCGCTACAGAGTTAAGAACAAAGTAAATAAATACAATACAGAAGTAATAGAAATAAATAAATACATACACGCAAACAAATACGTACATACACAAGCATACGCAAAACCTTACCATAGGTATACAAAACCACGCACATATAAATATGTGTGTGTGTGTATGCTTGTGTACAAATAAATAAATAATTATATAAACGTATATAAGTAAATAAATACGTATATAACAAGCGCACACACATACCTACATATAAATACACGAATGTTCGGAGACGTAAGTCAACTAAAACAAGAAGTACACATATACACACACCCACTATACGTACGAACCTGCATACTCACGCAGACGCAAAACTCCCGTATACACATAGCCAAACCCTAAATACCAGAATATGTAGAAATTATACGCCATAACAATCAAGTATACGTACGAGAAGGTATACATACCTTCACAAAACATACGGGTAATATATACTTACCTATGCAAATAAGTAAAGGAATAAACAAAACATATACTTAGCTCCCACATCAAGACGTAAAATATCCACGTATAGATCGTACTATCCGTTAGGGTATAACGTGGGGCTGTAATACAGGAAAGTTTTGTGCAATTTATGTTTACAAGTCGAAATTGCCTCAGATTTTTTGTTTAAGATGTGGTCTGTGGCGTAGAGTATTTCCAGGGCCTCAGCAGCATGCGTATATATATATGTGGTTCGTTGTTCCTATGATGCCTGCTAGGTTAGGAGTAGTAGAGAAGGATATTTTTATATTGTTCCTATTAAGAATTCTTCTATACCTATGGTTGGGTGGGAAGTTCTTCTCTAAGGCTTCGAATACTCCTAACCTAGCAGGCATCATAGGAACAACGAACCACAGTAAGATCACCAAGACACAGCACCTCGACGCAGACGCACCTACACCTGACAATAACTGTATCGGCCTTAACAACTCCCTGACAGCATCCAATAGTGTTGGCAACGGCATCCGCAGACGCAACCAGAATGACCGCGAAGTGACTGGGGAGCATGCAAAACATGGCGTGCGGAATAACAATCGCACCATCCCGCGTGCTGTGGGTTGTAATTGTGCTAACGACA
>OZ024747.1:74514303-74516803 GCA_964016885.1 Eledone cirrhosa
TATATTAATATATCCAAAATACGGCACAATCCTAGTGATGAAATGTGTATTTATTGACTTCTCCTCTATAAATGATTAAACTACTCTAAGTGAAGCTGGATAATGATAAATCTCTGAACGACAAACATTGTGATCTATAGTTAGTTCAGACTTGCAATCATTATCCAGGATACTATTAGTTGTATGTTTGATTCTGTGCGTGATTAAAGATCACGAAATATAAGAAACGTCTATTGATAGAATATGTAGCGTACGATATTGTTTCTCTAAAGAATAGTTTACTTTTCTTTACCTCAAACATGTGATACTGGAGTCTATTGCATCATTTCATCAAACACTGCTGACATTAGACTGATTAAATTATGTAAAGATAATCAGTTTCTATGAGTGGCGTGTTTGGAATATTAGATATTTGAAAAATATTCGCCACTTCACTAATTAATTATTTTCATTATTTATTATTTATTATTTATGTAGTGGCAAAGTTAACACGTTTGCTAGTGTGCGAAATTGGATAATACAAAAAAAATTCAGTTTGTTAAATTGTTTTTATTTATTTTTTTATTTTTGTTGTTGAAATTCTTGAATTGTGAGTTGACTTTTTTCTTCTCGAATCCTGTAACACCAGTTAGACTTTGTAAGACGAATTGCATGTTTTAGAAGAAATAGTAATGTATATACGACATTTAGAAGTTTTTCTTAACACAATCCTATATACGAGGGTTGGCTGAACAGTTCATAGGCTGACCAAGATACTCTCATGGAATAATAAAATGAGGTTTATTTTTCAACATAGTCCCTGGGAAGAAACAATGCAGTTATTAGTAAGAAGAGTTAAAATTGATGCATGCAATATTCTACCTATAGACGTTTGAGCCGAGCCTCGTTCAACATAACTAGGAACCCAGTAAGAGGTCGCTGAATCTACTAGAAATAGCAATCAAACTGGTCTCAAATCTCAGCGCACTAGCTGGACAGTGCAGGCTTAGATATACAAAAACACGGCCATTCTCTACGGTTGAAACGACTTTAATCATGTCTGCTGGATCGGAACCGATCTCTGACTAAGCAAAACAACAGCCATCTGGTTTACGAAGCATCAAGAAAGTCTGAACATGCTAGAAACAGCAGCTAAATCTCAATCGTAAGACAAAACATGACCACATAGGATAATATAGTACTCGACATAATTGTTTATACTTTTGGCACAAGGCCAACAATTACCCCAGTGCATTACTGGTACTTTATTTTATCGGCCCCGTAAGGAAGAAAGGCAAAGTTAAGCTCGGCAGGATTTGAACTTAGACCGTAACTTTATGCTTCAAAGCAAGTTGTCTAAAGCTCTACCAATACTGCCAATTTCTGATTTAGGGGGAGGGGTAAATCGATTAAAACAACCCCAGTGCGTTACTGGTACTTTATTTTATCAACTTCGTAAGGATGAAAGGCAAAGTAAACTTTGGCGGGATTTGAACACAGAACTTAAACGGTCGTAACTCTATGCCAATCCACCGCCATCATATTTCTAGATGTAATGATATACAAAAACACAGGATGCTCTCGATTGGAAATCCCATTGTATGCATAATTAGAGCTGACATGGAACTAGACAACAACGCTAACAACAGCAACATTTCAATAAGATGCTACATGTTATAGCAATGTAGATAAGTGTCGCTATATGAACCATTCCTTCACAATTACTCAGCAATCGAAAAATAAGTTACATAGAGGTGAAAACTGTTATATTCTGCTGTTGTTGTATTTCCATATAGAAAGAAATAATATATAAGGACATAACCTTGACACTTGTATGTCTCTTTCTATCTCTCTCTCTCTATCTCGCTCTCTCTTTTTTTCTCTCTTTCTCTTTCACTCTCTTTCTCTCTCTCTCTTTTTATTCCACTCTCTCTTTCTCTTTCTCTCTCTCTCTCTCTCTGCCTATCTATCTTTCTACCTATCAATATTTCTATTTATTTATCTCACTTTCTCTCTATATCTCTCTCTATCTATCTATTTATCTTCATCACTCTCCCACTCACGTACACACACACACACACACACACAAACCAGTTATAATTACATACGCTGCCTTTTAATTCTTTTCTGTTTCTGTTAAGAGGTTAAATTCTACCGTTTAGTCTCACAGAACTCCTCTGCGACATTCCATTGATTCCACCGTTCACGGTCACTGGGTTGTCTTTCTATTCAGCTTTACTCTAAATCAGATCGTTGGTCAAGCAGATTTTCCTTTCGGCCACTATTATGCATAGATGGACAATCTGGTTCTCTCAATCATTTTATTTGCTTTGATTTTCTCTTGCAATGAAACATCAGAGCCATGTGTGTCTGTGTATATGTGTGACTGTGTGTCTGTGTGTCTGTGTGACTGTGTGTCTGTGTGTTTGTGTGTGTATTTGTATGTGTATACGTGAGTGTATATGTATGTGAAAATACACATTTTAGTGTTTATATTTGTATGTGTGTTTATCTGTGAATA
>OZ024747.1:74521803-74524303 GCA_964016885.1 Eledone cirrhosa
TAGCTCAGGTATTAATGTAAGGGAGATATATATAGAGAAAAAAATATAGAGAGAGGAAAAAATAGCGAGAGAAAAAAATTTAAAAATAGCCAGACATATTCGAGGCGCAAAAACCCTATGTTTTAATGTATTAGTATTTATAAAACTTACACTATATTGTAAATATCAGTATTCCTGAATGAGACAAGTATCCATAATCTGTGAAAATTAATTATCTTATGTTTAGTTTTAAAAAATTCATATGTTTATGTGACAGCTACAAACATCCATGCGAATCCAACTGATTCACTCTGCAAACTCTAAGTTCACGGAAAACATTCTCAATGTGGTATAAAAATTTGAGCGTATTATTATTCCTGTCATTACTCTACAAGATTATCTATCAAGCAGAAATAGAGAGCAGATTTCAATATACTAATAAAAATATATATTATAAACAAAACTAAAAATAAAAAGATAGCAATAATAATAATAAGTAAATAAAAATATAGAATAGAAAACTAAAAAGATATTACGAAAGAATATTACATAATAAAAATATTACATATTAAAAATACTACGTATTAAAAAATATTACGTATTAAAAATTTACATTTTAAAGATATTAAAAATAAAAATAAAAATAAAAAATAAAAAATAAAAAATATTATAGAATACTACAATAATAAAAAATAAAAATAAAAATAAAAATAAAAATAAAAATAAAAATAAATAAAAATAAAAATAAACCACAAAGAACAACCCTTCAAAATTAATTGACAATATATTGCCAAGTTCATTACAAGACAAAGCCAAAAATTATCTATCAAATCACATCTAGCAAAGATCATTTCAAAAAGATTATGATGTCCAATTAGGTCTACATATGTTCTTATATTTAATATAGAAGTTTATCTAGTGTAAGGTTAATTCAAAAAATTTGGAGCATCAGCTTTTAGGGTAGCTTAATTTTTCATGAGGAATGTTTAGATAAAAATAAAATAAAAATAAACAATAAAAAGAGAAAAAAAGAGGGAATCAAAGATTTAGGAATCAAAAAATTTATCGGCTAGTTTCCCATATAAATATAAATCAAACTAAATATACTACATTTTAAATTTAAATTTATATTTAAACGTTGAGTTTAATCTATGTTTGCAACAACTGAATAAATTTGTCCGTAGGTTAAGGGAATTTTTAGATTTTAGTATAAAGAATATCTCCTCTGCGCAGAGGTCACATGTCTCAGAGGATGAATTAAAAGGAATCCCTCTTGAGACTATATTCCAAGCCATCGAATATCTAACGTTATCTAGCTTAAGTTGCCAGAGTACGCCTGATAGTGCCGTTGAAGATTTTTTACTTGGATCTGTGAAAGAATTCTTGTGGTTATTATAGCGAAGTTTAAATTCCGTCGATGTGGAACCGACGTAGTTAAAAGAATTAGAGTCAGTATTAACATTACAATTGTATACTATATTTTTAACTAAGCAGTTGTTATTTAACAGACATTTAGATCTATCTCTACAGTTACATTTGTTAACTTGTATATTATTTATGCTATTATCAGTAGGTTTTAAGTTCCTATTATTTATTCTATTAATATTTTGTGCTAAATTTTTGGTGGATGAGTAGGTTAATTTAATTGTATGCCTATTGAAAATTGAGTGATACCTATGTGTTCTAGGGAAGCGATTATCAAGAGCTTTGAAAAATAATTTAGCGATGTGGGTTTTAATGTTTAGTGAGAAAGGGGGGGCAAACCAAATTATGTTCCTAGTTCTATTTCTTTTTTGTCCTTTGGAATTATTGTAATGCTTTCTATTATAGTTGTTAATGTTGTTGCCGTAATTAAAAAAGTTGTTACTTTGTTTAGTTTGTCTATCATTATCTATGTACACAATCTTATCAGCATATCCTGCCCTAGCTAGTGCTTCATTATAGTATTGGGCCTTTTCGTCGAAAATCTTTCTATTCGACGAGATCCTAGAGATACGTTTTTGGACTGAGTTTACAATAGTGTTTTTGACAGATCTGGGGTGGTTAGAGTTAAAGTTGACATAGTTTAAGTTTTCATTCAACTTGTGAAAAGGATAGTGGAGACATGTGTTGAGATTTAATGTTATATCTAGGAAATTGACTATTCTATGGTTGTTCTCAATTTCTATTTTAAGGTTAAAGTAATTAAAAAATTTTGTAATTTGTTTACATTTTCTATTTAGTTCAGGGTTATTATTATTAATAAGTAAAAGCATGTCATCCCTATATAAACCTCCGGTAGTACCAGGTATTTTCCTATGTAGCGAATTGATTAAAAATAATCCCACAGGGTCAGTTACCTGAGCTGAGTCGGAAGATCCCATAGTTATGTCAAAATTGCTATCTCTATCTGCTCTGGTCCATAATTTGTCATTAAATTCTATCAAAGTTTTCCTAGCCGATAATATAATATGCATTTCTTTGCTAGTTAGGTCAGTATTATTGTTATCTTTTTATTTTTAGTTTTGTTTATAATATATAT
>OZ024747.1:74529303-74531803 GCA_964016885.1 Eledone cirrhosa
AAACACCAAAGACATTAAAGAATGGTCCATGGCCATGTTGCACCAACAACATTTTTCTCAAAGAAGATTGAGCTTTACCTAATCTTCAAAACTGTATGGGGTGTTACCATCCACTAACACTGGATAAATTCTTGGATCAAACTATTACTGTTCTGATATTTAATCAGGCTTTTACAACTAACATCTTAATTGTTTTCCTTCCTTTTTTTTATATATATACATAGATAATTTATTTTAACGTTCTTCATTTATCTTGTACTATAAAAATAATCAATGTTTTTAATAGACTTATAAAAAAAAACACTAATTTTCTTTTTAAGACTAATTGTCTTTTGTTAATTTTCCTTCTGTACAGTGAATACATTTTATGTTTTATTCTTGTAGTAAAAACATAGTTTATAAATTCTTCAGAGATAAATAATAGTATTTCTACTGGGCTATGCTTTCAGCTACCAATGTAATGTTTCTATCCTGACCCCACCATTTTTTTTTGTTTTTGTAATATACTTGAAAATTCTCCATTGGAACTACTAAACTAACTTTTGACCATGTTCTAGTTAAAAGCAATTAATATTTCTGACTTGGTCATATTACTGATGAGTTTACTTTACTTTTATTTATTTTTCTTCTCTTGACTTACTGTAATTTTTATAGTTATTTCTTTTTTGATTAGATTATAACTTATAAAAATTCCAGTTTACACAAGTTTATATATATATATATATATATAAACTGTATAGTTTACACACGTTTATATATATATAACTACCGGGGGATCTCACTGACGTCACTTGTGGCAAAGACCCTCAACAGGATCCAGCCTGAGATGGACAAGAAGCTCAGGGACAACCAGAACGGCTTCAGAGAGGGTAGATCAACCACCAGTCACATCCTGATGCTGAGGAGGATATTAGAGAGAGCTAGAGCAAAGTGCCTTCCTGCGGTCATGGTTTTCATTGACTTTAGGAAGGCCTTTGATTCTGTGGACCGTTACTGCCTGATGAAGATCTTACAGGCTTATGGAATCCCTAAGAGGATAGTGGACCTGATATCACTGCTCTACACCAACACCAAAGCCTAAGTCATTACACCTGATGGGATGACAGAGTTCTTTGAGATACTGGCTGGAGTGCTCCAGGGAGATACATTGGCTCCCTACCTTTTTATCATCGTAGTGGACTATTGTATGCGCCTTGCACTGGAGAAATACCAGGACACTGGCTTTACTGTAGCACCGGCTCAGAGCAGGAGAGTTGGGGCGAAAAAGGTATCGGATGCTGAATTTGCCGACGACATAGTTTTGGTGACAAATACAGTGAAGGAGGCAGAGGATTTGATGCGGGAGGTTGAGACTGTGTCGATGAGTGTGGGGCTGAGAATGAATGAGACTAAAACAAAATATCTGGTGGAGAATGTTGAGAAGCCAGAGGGGATCACTAATGTAGGCGGGAAGCCGCTGGAATTGGTTGAGGACTTCCTGTATTTGGGAGCAAAGATTGGGAATACGGAAGATGATGTGGTTGGGAGGAAGAGCAAGGCCTGGGCGGCGTGTCACAGCTTGAGATCGGTGTGGAAGTCGGACCTTCGTAGAGACCTGAAAATCCGCCTCTTCATTGCTGTAGTGGAGTCTGTGCTGCTGTATGGGTCTGAGACTTGGACACTGACCAAGAGACTCACTCAGATGGTGGATGGGTGCTACACGAGAATGCTGAGGATGGCTCTGAACATTAATCAGTATACACTGAGGATGGGGAACTTAGAGCTGTATGGGAGCATCCCAAAAGTCAGCTCAAAAGTGACACATAGGAGACTGAGGTTGGCTGGACATGCTCACCGACATCCAGAGTTGACATTGCACTCAGTGCTCCTTTGGGAGCCCCTACATGGACACACTAGAAGAGGAAGACCAAGGTTAACATATGTTGATGCCCTAAGGACAGACACTGGTCTGTTGGAGATGCAGGATATGGCAGCGATAATGAGGGACAGAGACCGCTGGAGAGAACTCGTCCATGGATCTCGGGAATTTTACCCGCCTTAGATAGATATATATATATATATATATATATATATATATATATATATATATATATATATATATATATATATAGGAACGAATAGGACCCCGACGGCTGAGCTCAAGCCGTTTCGACGGCTAATTCTGGAGTCCAGAATTAGCCGTCGAAACGGTTTGATCTCAGCCGTCGGGGTCCTATTCTTTCCTATTACCCACTCTACTACCCTAAGTATTGAGTACTTTGGCGCGTTATGCTCCACCTGGTTCCTTACCACATTTCCTTCGTTATATATATATATAAATCACCCAAGACACCACCAACGAGATATAGCGTGGAGGAGGCCAGCTAAACCTGCATAGGTGTGAGCTGTCACACACACACGCATATATATATATATATATAGTTTTCACATTTGTTATTACCATATATATATATATATATATATATAAATAGAGAGAAAGAGAAGAACATCAGTGAAGGAT
>OZ024747.1:74536803-74546803 GCA_964016885.1 Eledone cirrhosa
TAGACCCTAAATTCTATGGTGAGGTGCACCTTCCAAGAGAGACTTTTAAAGCATAAAGTGTACTAACTATAGAGTAGTTTAACTAAATTATGCTGAAGGTGATCATATTATTATTAAGGTGGATTAACCCATCTTAAGGTGCTACAAATGGAAATTATAGATGATGAGCGAGGATTCTAAATTAATGATCTCTGTGGTTGTAGTCTGCTCATATGACCAGGCGCGGTGATTGCAGGATTGCTTCAGGACCCAATGATCTCTGGTAAGATCTGGGTCATCGCTTGCTACATTGGATGTCGAAAGATAATCGTCCCCAGGCAGGCCAAAGGTCAATCCGCAGTCCTCGCGACCCCTCTCTGACCGTCAGATCATCCATATACGTACAACCCGCACGGCAGTTGCATTGCATTCACTCACTGCGCTCAGCAGCCCGGTCCTACTGGTCAACAGCGCTACTCGATTAAATCATTTTACATCTGTCTAAGGAAGGTGTTTCCTCTGCCCAACACCATCCAACCGATCAATTCATGCTCAAATTACCCCTAGAGCGGTGTAGTTCCGTCCAAGTGGGTGGATGTTGTCACACCTGCCGTAGAGGTATAAATGGGTATTTTCCCTGCGAAGGGTTCCAGAGGGATGTCGTTGTTTGTGTTATAATGGATCAGCTAGTGTTGGGTATGTAGTATAGGGTGTGTCTCTGGTGTTTGATGCTAGATGTGGTGTTAGGTTCCAGTCCGACATTGCTATATATAGGGCTTAAAGTTTTGGAAGGAATGTCTGAGGCGGTGCTGGCAAGTTGCAAACACCTCAGATTTTTTGTTAAGTAGGTTACGGTTGGAGAAGATAATATTGTGTGTCTCTAGTATACAGAGGTTACAGAATTTATTAGGTGGTTTGTACGAGGTCGCGCTGCCTATCACTTCCCATTTGAGTGTGTATGGTTTATTTTTAGATTTTAGATAGTGTATGTAGCTAGAAAGTGAGGTGGAGTTGGCTAGGCTGTGCTTTTTGAACGAGTGGATGTGCGAGTTATATCTGATTTTGAAGCAGTTAGAAGTGGAGCCTACATAGGTTTCTGAAGAGTTATTAGTCGTGACTGTGCATGAGTATATGACATCCTTGGTTAGGCATTTTTTATCTAAAGGGCAGGTTCTATTAGCTCTACAGTTACAATTATTCTGTGCGTTAGTCCGCTGGTTATAATGCAATGCGGAAGTCTGTGTGGTGGATATAGGATTTTGGGTGTTCGGGTTGACAACCCTGGTGTTATTACTTATACTAGTGTTATTTCTATTGTTACTGCCGTTGCTATTGTTGCTTGCTACAGTGGTATTTAGAGGGTTTGCATCCCGTTGTGATTTTGTTTGTTGGAAGTAAGAACTAATTTTACTATTATTGCTGCTAGCTATGTGGTATGCTAAGTTTGAATATGTATCAATGTTTGAATATGTATTGGTGTGTCTCTCGGCTGAAAAGGAGGTCATATAACTGTCCATGCATTAATAAATTGCTCCGAAGAATCCAAACCTCGGTTTGGAGGAAACAGCTGTAAGCACAATAATGTTTTGAACAGTTCTTTGATTCTTATATTTCATATATATATATATATATATATATATATATATATATATATATATATATATATATATATATATATATATATTATTATTATTATTATTATTATTATTATTATTATTATTATTATCATTATTATTATTAAATTCAGAAGATCACTCCATGGAACTTATTCGTACATTCTTGTTTAAATATTAATAATTACCTTTCACATTTTTACACTTGTTTATTTTAAATTTGAAAAACATTTTCAGTTGTAATTCAAAGTTATTTCTTTGTGTTTGAGCATCAAAAGATCACCAAAAATATAGTTCATGTCGAAATAATAATGGTTTCTGATATTTAGGCAAAAGGCCAACAATTTTAGGGGAGGGGAAAGTCGCCGAAATCGACCCATTACAGTACTGCTACTTTATTTTATCAACCCCTGCACGATGAGAGACAAAACTAAGCTCGGTGAGATTTGAGCTCAGAACGTAAAGGGATGTAATTCTATGCCGCAAAGCATGTTGTCCGACGCTCTACCGATTTTGCTGTCAATCCACGATAAAAAAATAATGATAATGAGGATGATAATGATACTACAGAAACACCAGAACGTCGCACAGAATGCTTTACAAAATTTGTTTTGATGCACAATGTTCTGAGTTCAAATCCCACCGATGTCAACTTCGCCTTTGATATTTCCTCTATTCTACATAACCCTTGCTATTCCCCCTGTTCTACATAACCCCTGCTATTCCCTCTATTCTACATAACCCCTGCTATTCCCCTATTATACATAAACCCTGCTAGTCCCCCTATTCTACATAACCCCTGCTATTCCCTCTAGTCTACATGAACCCTCTGCTAGAGGGGCCTATTTAGAGGAAACATATATGAGCCTCTGATATCCGAGTAGAAATGAAGTGTTTAAGCGCTATTTACACTGTCCAACAGTAAACAAAATATGCTCTGAGGTGAGACAGTTCTCGTATTTAACAACACTTTGAAAATCAGTGATTTTAAACAATTCGTGCAATTTAAAGAGAAACAGTCACGACTTTTGTTTAGTATTGATACTTTTAAAAGAAAATATTAACAGCAGTTTACTTTGAATGGCAGAACAGAGAAATTAACTAAATCGAAAGTTAGGGTCATCTGTTGTTTTATGTATTTGTATATTTATATATTTATATATTTATATATTTATATATTGATTTATTCAGGAAACAGTTGACAGAAGACTTTATCTCTATAGCAAAGATGTTTATCTTTCAGTTACTTTGTAAACAAATTATTCGTGTCCATTTAGATTATTATATTTTCTTGTTAATGATTTAATATTTAATTACAAGAATATTTGTTTTCTAAATAACAAAAATAATTTAATTGAATCAACTGACATTCTTTACTTGTTGTCAATAACTTTTAGGTTTCATTGCTTTCTTCCTGCTCCTAAATGAAATGTGTTTTCCATGTGAAGGCTTATAAAGAACAGCAAATGCAGAAAGTGAGAGCGTGTGAGAAGTATCTACGTGAGCTCTCATCTTACTTGAAATAATAGCTCAATCTCGGCAAATCAATATAAAATATATCTTATTTCCTTGAGAAGGATGGGTCCCGCTAGGCTTAAAAGGCCCTAGAAACGACGTGTGCCACTACGACCCATCCGGAGTTGTGAGAGCAGGGATGCGTGCATATGTTATATATCTGAATTATTCCCCGTCTTCCACGTATATATATATATATATATATATGGAAAGTTATATTTAAATTGTTGGGTTACAACTAGTAAATATTTATAACTGATATAAAAGCACTCGACATATATTTGGAGTATATTTACGATATTAAATAAATGGAAACTATATTTATAAAACCATATTTATTTCATTATATATATTTCAGGGATACCATATTAACAATATGCTATGCCTTCCTCAGACAAAATACAATATAGACAGTTTTATAGATAAATAGATTTGACATACCGTTCAACATCGACTTGTATTTGAAAAGTTGATTTGGCAGTGAAAAAAAAAATTGTAAACAGAAAGAAAGAAAGAGAGAAAAAAGGAAAGAAAGAAAAGAAAGAAAGAAAACGAAGAAAAAGAAGAAAAAGAAGAAATGCATGGAACAAAATAGAGAGATGGAAAGATAGATAAAGAGAAGAACTTCATGTAAAGAAACAGAGAGAGATATATATATAGATAGAGGAGATAGATAGAGATAGATATATAGAGAAAAGTAGGTGGTTGGACATCCGTTGAATAAACGTATCAATGATACATTTATTTATTTATTTATTTATTTAGCTCTAGTATTAATGTAAGGGAGATATATGTGGTTAGGAGAGAAACCAGCTGTTATATAGAGAGAAAAATGAAAAGTAACCAGACATAGGCGAGGCATAAAAAACCTATGTTTTAATGTAGAAGTATTAGTATGTATAAAAACCAGGCACTATAATGTAAATATCAGTATTCTTGAATGAGACACGTATCCATAATGTGTGAAAAGTAATGATCTTATGTTTAGTTTTAAAAATTCATATGTTTATATGATAACTACAAACATCGATGTGAATTTACGTGATCAACTCTGCAAACCCCAATTTTCCACGGAGAACATACTCATTGTGCTATAAAAATTTAAGTATACATATATGTGTATATATATACACATATATATAGAGTCTATATTACTACTAATCTTGTCTTTACTCTACGTGATTATCTATCAAGCAGAAATAGAGAACAGATTTCAATATATTAATAAAAGATATCAGAAACAAAAACCAAAAAAAAAAAAAAAAAAAAAAAACTAATAATAATAATAATAATAATAATAATAATAAATAATAATAAAATAGAAAACTAAAAAATATTACGAAAAAATATTACATATTAAAAATATTACATATTAAAAATAAAAATATTAGAAAATACTACAATAATAAAAACAAACCACAAAGATCAACCCTTCAAAATTAATTGACAATATATTGCCAAGTTCATTATAAGCATCAGAGTCGAAAACAGATAAAGCTAAAAATTATTTATCAAATCGCGTCTAGCAAAAATCATTTCAAAAAGTTTAGGATGCCCATTTGGTCTACATGTGTTCCTATATTTAATATAGAAGTTTATCTAGTGTAACGTTTATTCGAAATATTTGGAGCATCAACTTTTAAGGTAGTTTAATTTTTCATGAAGAATGTTTAAATAAAAATAAAAATAAAAAGAAGAATAAAAAGAAGAAATCGAAAGATTTATCGGCTAGTTTCCCAAATAATTATAAATCAAACTAAATATACTACATTTTAAATTTAAATTTATATTTAAAAGTTGAGTTTAATCTATGTTTGCAGCAACTGAATAAATTTGTCCGTAGATTAAGGGAATTTTTAGATTTTAGTATAAAGAATATCTCCTCTGCGCAGAGGTCACATGTCTCAGAGGATGAATTAAAAGGAATCCCTCTTGAGACTATATTCCAAGCCGTCGAATATCTAACGTTATCTAGCTTAAGTTGCCAGAGTACGCCTGATAGTGCCGTTGAAGATTTTTTGCTTGGATCTGTGAAAGAATTCTTGTGGTTATTATAGCGAAGTATAAATTCCGTCGATGTGGAACCGACGTAGTTAAAAGAATTAGAGTCAGTATTAACATTACAATTGTATATTATATTTTTAACTAAGCAGTTGTTATTTAACGGACATTTAGATCTATCTCTACAGTTACATTTGTTAACTTGTATATTATTTATGCTATTATCACTAGGTTTTAAGTTCCTATTATTTATTCTATTAATATTTTGTGCTAAATTTTTGGTGGATGAGTAGGTTAATTTTATAGTATGTCTATTGAAAATTGAGTGATACCTATGTGTTCTAGGGAAGCGATTATCAAGAGCTTTAAAAAATAGTTTAGCGATGTGGGTTTTAATGTTTAGTGAGAAAGGGGGGGCAAACCAAATTATGTTCCTAGTTCTATTTCTTTTTTGGCTTTTGGAATTATTGTAATGCTTTCTATTATAGTTGTTAAGGTTGTTGCCGTAATTAAAATAGTTGTTATTTTGTTTAGTTTGTCTATCATTATCTATGTACATAATCTTATCACTATATCCTGCTCTAGCTAACGCTTCATTGTAGTACTGGGCTTTTTCGTCGAAAATCTTTCTATTGGATGAGATTCTAGAGATACGTTTTTGAACAGAGTTTACTATAGTGTTTTTGACAGATCTGAGGTGGTTAAAGTTAAAGCTGACATAGTTTAAGTTTTCATTCAACTTGTGAAAAGGATAGTGACGACATGTGTTGAGATTTAATGTTATATCTAGGAAATTGACTATTCTATGGTTGTTCTCAATTTCTATTTTAAGATTAAAGTAATTAAAAAATTGTGTAATTTGTTTACATTTTCTATTTAGTTCAGAGTTATTATTATCAATAAGTAAAAGCATGTCATCTCTATATAAACCTCCGGTAGTACCAGGTATTTTCCTATGTAGCGAATTGATTAAAAATAAGCCCACAAGGTCAGTTACCTGAGCTGAGTCGGATGATCCCATAGTAATGTCAAAATTGCTATCTCTATCTGCTCTGGTCCATAGTTGGTCATTAAATTCTATCAATGTTTTCCTAGCCGATAATATAATATGCATTTCATTGCTAGTTAGGTCTGTATGTTTGAATGCGTAATTTAGTGCCTTATTTAGTAGATTAGGGGTAATAGAAGAATAATAGTTAGCAATATCAAGTTGAATAAACTTATTATTATTGTTATATTTAATTTGCTTAAACCACTCAACAACCTCTCCAGTTCCCTTCCACAAGCTCAGGTTAGGTAAACAATCCAAGTTCTTAATTTGCTGTATCACCCTGTCAAGAATGTTTTTGCTTAATTTGCCCAGGTCCGATTTTGATGGTGCGATCAATCTAACTGGCAAGTCATTTTCAAAATTGCTCTTGTGATCTTTCATATTGATCTTCGGTTTCCTGGGCACGAAAGGTTGTGTTCTGTTCTCAATTTCCAACTCGTGCATTATACAAGATGCTTCGACATTCATTTTCTCAAGCTCGGCCTTATCAGCTACCTTGTACTTTTTCCTCAGTTCCTTCAGTATGAGGCCATTATACATGTCTTTCTGCACTCCATAGAGGTTGTTGGTCTTGTCAGATTTCACCAAGATCTTCTCAGTTTTCTCTAAGCTCTCAATATTATCCTTAATGCCTTTCAGATATTCCTGGCCTTTGAAGTTTCTCTTGAATTTGACCCCTTGTATGATAGAAATTATATCGTTTTCAAAGTCAGATATCTATAAAACTGTCTATATTGTATTTTATCTGAGGAAGGCATAGCATATTGTTAATATGGTATCCCTGAAATATATATAATGAAATAAATATGGTTTTATAAATATAGTTTCCATTTATTTAATATCGTATATATATATATATATATATATATATAGAGAGAGAGAGAGAGAGAGAGAGAGAGAGAGAGGGGCCACCCTGGCGGACCTAACCGGTCTTAACAATCTAAATCAAGCGAGCTTCGTCTTTAGCCGTTATAGAGAGTGATCTTTACCGTCTTGGTGTATCTAATCTGCACCTCATAGTGTATTGAGTTCTAACTCTCAACCGTATACTCATGCGCATATATATATACGCATGCGTGCACATATTTACCTGCGTGCATGAGCATATATACATACATATTTTAAGTGTGTGTGTGAGAGAGAGAGAGAGAGAGAGAGAGAGAGAGAGAGAGAGAGAGAGAGAGAGAGAGAAAAGATTGAGAGAAAAAATAGTCATAATATATGTTCATGTATGCATATACGTGTGTTTATGGGGTCGTTTATATATGCGTATCTGTTTTCACGTGTGTTTGTGCGATCGTTTCAATATGCATGTGTGTATATATGTGTGTTTATGTTGTGGTTTGTATATGTGTGTGTGTGTGTATATGTGTCTGTTTATGTTGTGGTTTGTGTATCAAATTATTGCACGATTGTTAAATGTCACTCGCTATAGTCCCGTCTATCATATTTTATATTGCAGAATATATTATTTTTATACTGACGAATCAAACACTTCCTCTCGGTTAGTTAGACTGGATATAGCAGATACTGACATTCCGGCATGCCAGGCTGTGATGATAAGGTTATGCAAGGGTGTGTAAACATCGTTTCCTCCATGGATGAATGACAATTAATGTTCTAAACATACAGGAACATGAAACGTTTAAACAAAGATAGGAAAATATGAATATAAAGTACACATGATCTAAAAGATGTAACCTTAAAGATATGTCTTTGATTATGCCTTACAGCAAGAATAAACACAGGTACATGCACATGAACACACAGATATCCACATATGTTTAAATATTTGTAATATATTTGTTATATATTATACAGAATGGGAAGAGAGGAAATGATGCACTCCATCACTAATCCATATTTTCAAGATACTTGTGCGCCTTGCCTCGTCATTGTTCCAATCTATCCACGAAACACTGAGCAAACATCCTAAACTGATTGCCAGCCTACACCACATATGACTACTGCTAAACAAACGCGTGACACTAGAAATAGCAACCAAAAATCCAACTAAATCAATTCTACAATAAAGGAGTTATTAATATTAATTGACGTTTCGGCATACGTTTAATGTATAAAATTGCTTCCCTGGGTAATATTTTATCTGCATATTTTATCCATTCATTGAGATGTTAATTGATATATATATATATATATATATATATATATATATATATATATATATATATATATATATATAATATATATATATATATATATATATATATATATATATATATATATATATATATATATATATATATATATATATATATATATATATATATATAAATATATATATATATATATGTAGGAGGTGAGTTTTATTGTAGTACAATAAAGCAATGCAGATATCGGATAAGAAGCACTCTACAGTTTGTAGGACTGGAGTATACATAATATATAATATCAAAAGATGATTAAATGCGTTCCATGCATTTTATTATGCGCATTTCAAAAACAAATATCATCATGCAATAACATTTGTGTTTTCATCAGATAAAATATGAGGACATATGAAGGTTAAAAACACTTGTGGATAGTGCAGTTTTAAATCAACATATGAAAAGTAGTTTTAGATTGATGTGTAATATTGGGGGAAAAAAATGTTTGAGGGGGGGGGGGGGGTGGAAAGGATGAAAAAGAGGAGGAGTTGAGAGTAAAAAGTGGAGGGGGAGGAGTATAATGAGGAAGGATCAGATAGGAGGAGAGATGGCTGATAGAGAGAGAGAGAGATAGCTTTTATAACTGAGAAAAATATATTGTTTCACATAGAGAGGTTGAAAAACCGTTGGAAGATAATGTATAAATTAAAAGAATTTGAAAATTAACGAGGAGAAAAATAATGTAAAGTTAAGGTTTGTATATTTCATCGCACATATTATTAAACCCTTCAATATACAAACCTTAACTTTACATTATTTTTCTCTTCGTTAATTTTCAAATTCTTTTAATTTATACATTATCTTCCAACGGTTTTTCAACCTCTCTATGTAAAACAATATATTTTTCTCAGTTATAAAAGCTATCTCTCTCTCTCTATCAGCCATCTCTCCTCCTATCTCATCCTTCCTCATTATACTCCTCCCCCTCCACTTTTTACTCTCAACTCATCCTCTTTTTCATCCTTTCCAACCTCTCCCCCCCCTCAAAAAAAGTGTTTCCCCAATATTACACATCAATCTAAAACTACTTTTCATATGTTGATTTAAAACTGCACTATCCACAAGTGTTTTTAACCTTCATATCATGTCCTCATATTTTATCTGATGAAAACACAAATGTTATTGCATGATGATATTTGTTTTTGAAATGCGCATAATAAAATACATGAAACTCATTTAACCATCTTTTGATCTTATATATTATATATATATATATATATATATATATATATATATATATATATACAGGACTGTTTCATTCGTGAGAAATCATCAGGGCCTCCTGATGATTTCTCCCGAATGAAATAGTTCTAGTCCTGTAGAAGCCTTTTCTATATTGAATATATATATATATATATATATATATATATATATATATATATATATATATATATATATATATATATATATATATATATATATATATATATATCAAATTAACAGATTAAAGTTTAAGCAAAGAATCGCTGCTTTCACACTTAACGGAATCTTCTAGGGTTCTTATATATTTGATATATATATATTTATCCTTATCGAGCCCTTTTTGGATTTTAGTCTTCACATTTATTATTATTTATTTACTATATATATATATAAGTAAAGGGATATTTAATTTGTTGGTAATTCAACAAATATATATCTTTATAACTGATTCCAAGCACTCGATAGGTTTT
>OZ024747.1:74554303-74574303 GCA_964016885.1 Eledone cirrhosa
TATAAATTATACATTTACATGCCAAACAATACGAGGAAGTAAATATTTAATTATATGAAGTTTCTGAATTGTAAATGTATGGCTGATGACTTGATTAGAAACCGTGAGCTAAAACTAAAGTAACTACATCGTGAAATATTTATTTTAGCTATTAAAAAAATGCATTTATCATTTGTTTTCTAGTGGCAAAATATACATCGCACTGTTTGTGACCTGGTCACTAAAATTGAGTTAAAACATGGTTACTAACCAGATTTTATCAGCCTCGTATTTTTTGTTTTTTATATTTTATCACGTGTTGAAAACACACACATGCATACATATATGCGTGTGTGTGTTTAGATTTAGGGGTCCAAAGTGAATGATGGACAAATAAGATATATATAAATGAAGCACCAGATATATATAGTATAATTAAAATCTCATACACTCTGCATGTATTCGTGACCTTATATTTGGGGTCCAGTTATGGACACCACTGTATAGCGAAGGAGTCTATTCAATACTGGTCTCTCATCGGACGCCAGGACACTACTTCGTCATTAAACAGAGGCCATACTAGGGTGTCACCTAAAAATAGATCATATTGAGCCCAGTACTTCTTTGTCTTCAAGTCTGCTGCTTATTGTATGGAATATCTTTTTGTCGATTGGCTGGTTACCACACACACAAACACGCACACATACACACACACACACATATATACACACACAAACACACACACACACATAGATACATACACATAAACACACACACACACACACACACACACACACACACACACACACACACACAGACACACACACACATACACACACACACACCCATAGACACACACACACACACACGCACGTTACGAGACAAACACAGACACACACTTTACGAGACATAAACACACACGCACGGGTTACGAGAATAAACACACACACACACGTTACGACACAAACACACACACACTCGTTACGAGACATAAACACACACACACACACACACACACACACACACACACACACACACACACACACACACACACACACACGTTCTGATTTCAAATTCAGCTGAAGTAAAATTTTACTTTCATATTTCCGAAGTCAATAAAATAAAGGAGAAATCAAGTAGATTAAATCGATTTACAAGTTAACCTTTTCTCAACAATTGATAGCCTTTTGCCTACATTAGAAATTATATTTAATGCAGATAGCATTCCAAATAATTATGTAGTGAGGGGAAAAACACGATTATGCACAAGGCCAACAAGTTGTGGGAGGGAAAAGTCGATTAAATTGACCCCAGTGTATTACTGATACTTTATTTTATTGACCCCCGTAAGGAAGAAAAATAAAGCTAACCTCGACTGGATTTGAACTCATAACGTAAAGGGATGTAACTATATGTCACAAAGCATGTTATCCGACGCTCTAATGTTACCGCCAATCTACCAGCGCACCGGTCTGAGATAATGAACTACTGTCTCTACGGAAGTTTCCTCGCTCATGACGGCACACGGTAAGTATAGCAGAGGTGGTTAGTTGTCCCTATTCTCTGGTCACCCGCGCAGCTACGAACTCCATTGGTTTTGCTACTCTGTAAGAAATACAGTCTTCCAAAGATCTACAATTGGATTAGATGGATTGCAATGTACAGCCATCACAAGATTTAGAATTATAGGACATGGTCACTGTCGAATTCTATGGAAAACCACGAGCATTTATTGCAAGAAACACCAGAAAACTTTGTCGATAGTATACTAAAATGTTTAAATCTAGTTTAGACAATTCGCTATTTTCTCTGTGAACATTATTTCTATGGAGATTAATGACAAGGATAAGTTTTAGTGAAGAATAATATATATTTGTTAACATAGAAAAATATAAATGAAAATATGATAGTTTTATTAGATGCTGTCTGTCATATAAAATGTTTATATAGTAGAATTTTTACTTGTCTTCAAAAAAAAGTAAATCTTTCAATTAATCATAAGGAGAATAAGTCTGTTGTAGTATAATTCTCAGACAAGACAATTTTCCAGTAAACCAAGTTGGAACTATTCAATTCTTCTATCTGAAGAAAGAGAATGGAAGGTAATTATTTGTAATGTTAAAGCCCACTTCGGTCACGAATGACCATGGTTTTGCACCTAGAAAGTTCCCCTCCGAGGCACACGTCTGGGCAAGGTGTGTTTGTGGAAGACCAACAATCACCCATGCTCCCCTCTCCATACAACCGATGTTGTCCAAGGAAAACGCAATGGCCTATACAGCTTGACATCAGTGACGTCTCAACTCATTTCTATACCTGAGTCAAGTGGAGGCACGTAAAATAAAGTGTCTTGCTCAAGACCCAACGCCCCACCCGTCCGGGATTCGAACTCACAACCTTACGATTGAAAGCTCAACACACTAACCACTAAGTCAAGCGCCTTCACATTTATGGTATCTGTATTGTAATAAATATATCTTACTCTTTTATAGTGGAAACTATATTTCCATAAAAGAAGCTTGGAATATATGAAACCAGAGATAAATACCATCGTGATGCAGAGATAGGTGTGTCTTCTCTTTCATGGATATAATAAATATTCAAATCAAGCTGCTTTCTGTCAGGTCCATGCTTTGCCGTGTGTGTGTCTGTGTGGGTCTGTGTGTCTGTCTGTGTAGAACAATGACAACAAAACAAGTCAGAGATAGGTAGTAAATTATTTTATTGTTTTACGATCGTTTCAGAGGGTCGATTGATGGCGGAATATTGATGTATCGACTACCATGGTAGTGGTTACGTCACTACCTCTTCCTTCTCCCGAAATTCCTGTTCGATCGAGCGTCTTTCTCAGAAACACTAAACAATGTTATCGGCCCCACCACAAGCAGGTGGAAAATGATGTTATATATATATATATATATATATATATATATATATATATATATATATATGCATCAATACGTAAATAAATATATATATGTATGCACACAACAAACATATACGTACTGGCATTTGAATTACATATACATTGATTATTACCACAGACAAAAGCACACTCACTGACACACGCGCTCATACACACACATAAAAACATGCGTTTTGGTTTGTATTTCTCTGTGCGTATGTACACTATGTATATGTGTACAGTATGTATCTTTCTCTGTACAATATGTATATGTATGTATATGTGTACTGAAACTAGGCGCAAGTTGACGTAGATTTATTTCTTGTAAGTCTCACTGAACACAAAACATTAAACGGTGGTCGAAAGCACAATTTAATGTTTTTTAGTATTCTAGGAGACGAAGAAATATCATAAAATTTTGGTTACTTAGCTCTTCATATGAATAATAGAAAATATTTAGAGTAGTGCTTCTAGTTTTCTATGAACTGAGCTGCTTATAAGATGAAAATTGTCTGAGATTTTCTAAGAAGATATTTATTCATATCTCAACTTCTTGTGTACGAAGACATCGGTTTATTTATATATTAAGATAGCGTGTTTTATCAGACAATATTATCAACAAAAACTGCCACAGCTGAGTTGTTTGTCAGAACCCTTTGCATCTGAGGCTAATGATCGTGGAGACAGTGCTTTTTTATACTGTTTACTTAGGAAAGGAGGGGTAGTATCTCTGACTCTTTTTCAGCGCCCCCGAGACATGTTGGTGGGGGAAACGACGTATTCAGTCCAAGCTTCTTAAAACCAGATGTCTCACACGAATGCCTGCAACAGAATGGACTCAGCTAAAAGCACTCCACGACCAAGAAGTGATGTTAAAATAATTGTTTCTCCTTTTTGACACAAGGCCAGCAATTACCCAGTACATTACTGGTACTTTATTTTATCGACCCCGTAAGGATGAAAGGTAAAGTTAACCTCGGCGGGATTTGAACCTAAATTAATGAAGTGAAAGTTGAACTCAACAAACTAAAGCAAATACAGCAAGACTAACGTTCTAACAATTCCGCTAATCAACCGACCTATTTTGACCCTGAAAGGATGAAAAACAAAGATGACCTCAGTGAGAGCGCAGAATACCGGAACAAATATGTTGATGTCTCAGGAAAGTATCGTTCGTTGAACATATTTTACATGCTCATCCAACTGGCAGGTAACACAGGAGTAGACCCCGAGCAAGATATTTGGCTAACATTTATGTGATTGGCTGGTCTCGCTTAGGGATTGAGCTGGATCAATGGGAGACAGTTGCTTCTGAAAGGACCCACTGGAAGGAGTGCTTTTAGGATTCTGCTCTCACCATCCTCTCAGGAATAATAAGACGAAAGAAGAAAGAAGTTTTTGTTGTTTTTGATACAGCTCATATTTACGAAGGTTATGCCTATCTCTTAAGAAGTTTCTTGGATATTTTAGTAATAGTGGTCTTACTATCATTCCTCACCACAATTTGTCCAGTGACAAAAGGCAGGATATGAACTAAGTTACGAAAAGTCGGAACACATATCACTGTTCTTCCATCCAACGTTCTAGCAATTCCGCCTGTCTACTGTACTTTATGTTATCGACCTTGGCAGGATTCGAATTCATAGCTTCAAAGAAAAGACCACGAACATATACGGCAAGGCATTCAATCTGACATTCTAATAGTATTTTTCGCTGCCATCATTGCTACATGCAGGATACTTCTATAACAGTGTGTGAGTCAGGGGTTCCGGTTTCTTTCTTATACTATATGCTGGGTCACGAATAGAGAATCTGCTTGTGCAAAGTGCATATATTATTTTATATATGAGAAATGCTGTCGGCAAAGTCAGTTTTCTAGATATAAGTAGCCAAGTTGACCTAATGACTCTAAAGATGAGGAAATTGCGTGAAGATCTCATAGAAATGTGTGAAATGATTAAACACCTAATGGATACAGTCGATAAAGATTATTTTGAATTCCATAATGTCATTGGTTGAAACGAAGAATGAAGCAATTCCGGCTGGACTAAAGAAAAAGAAGTTGTATTTAACACACAGGGTTATATTAAAGCAGAGTGTCCTTTGGAATGAATATGCAAGAAATACTGATACCATAAATGGTTGAAGAAATATAGAAATATTCTATATTAGTAAAATGAATAAATAAGGGAAAACATAACAGGGAATCTTGCTCAAGTAATTGGTTGTGAAGACTTGCCAACGTCTTAATGGCTTCTGATATTTACATTTTTATTCCATCTCAGAAAGCTATTCCAAATTACAAACAAACACACACTTATATATATATATATGTGTGTGTGTGTGTGTGTGTGTGTGTGTGTGTGTACACAGATGCAAACATAGATATATTAATGTATATAAATATATATAATAATAATATATAAATAAAGGATAAAGATCCCATAACTCCTTGTGGAGTCGTAGAGGCACCATCATACGGCGTGTCTAGGGTACTTTTAAGCCTGGTGGAGCCCAACCCTCTCCAGGTCTGAACACAGTCGATGTTTTTCTATAGAGGAAGGATCGACCCCAGTACTGGACTGGTATTTTTTTTATCAACTTCAAAAGGATGAAAGGCAAAGTTGACCCCGCCGGGATTTGAACTCAGAGCGTGCAATGAGGTGGGACGAATAACGTAAAGCATTCAATCAGACATCTTAACGACTCTGCCAATTAGCCGCCTATATATCCTCATAATAATATATACAAAGACCAAAATCCAGAGAGGACTCGATAAGGGTTCTATATATAAACCTATATATATATATATACGTAGCCAAACACATAAAAACATGTTTACATATATATAGATGTATATATACATATTCATACATACACACACACATAATATGCATACATATTTACACATATGTATATTCAAACTCACATGACAACATTACATCACAACCATTTCACATCAATTGGCCCTACTCTCTTTACAATTATAATAAAACACATCAAGACAGAATATTATCCCAGAAATGTCCAAATGTCCATGGACAAATCCAAGAACTTCCAGATAAACGTTTACAGTAGGATGTCTCCACCTTCTAATCTTATCCATTGCCCATAGGTGAGACAGCAAGCAAAACTTCAGTCTGTTTCTCATCAAGGTTTGTATGTCTTCCTTGTCAATTCCAGAGTCTCTTGCTAAGGTATTCTGATATCTGTGTTTTCTGGTAGGGATCACCCACAATAAGAGTTCTGAAATCATATCTTTTGCGCAGAGGCAGTGACCAACAAACCAAAGAAATAGATAGAGAAAAACATTTTTAATTTAAATTGATTCTGAAATGATACTACAAATATGTACCAAAGTCTCCATGTCATCTTTAAAAGATTTAATTATACTGAAAATGTGTTCCGGACATCCAAAGCTGACATGAATCTCCCACAGAGAAGCTCTGTTCACCGCATCAAAGGCTTTTGTTAAATCTACAAATAATGATACAGGTTCTGTTGTTGCTCGTAAGATTTTTATTAATTTGACGTGCTGTAAAGATCATATCAATCGTCCTTATTTTAGGCTAAAAGCCAAATTGTGATTCTAGTAAGATCAGGTTTGATGTATTATCATTTAGTCTTGAAAGTATAAGTGAAGCAAGACTTTTCCCTGCAGCAGAGAAGAGCTATTCCTTCATAATTTCCTGATTCCTACTGCTGGCATTTGGTATAAAGGAATCGTTACTTCATCTTTCCAACCCTTTGGTACATCACCCTCTCACCATACTTCCAGAATTATTTCATGTTTGCTTTCTTCTAATCTTTCACCGTCATATCTGAAAATATCTGCGAACAATACATCTTTCCCTGCAGTTTTAACTAAGTTTCTTCACACTAATACATACTTCATGGCTAGGGGAGGAAGTCGTTAAGAGAAAGAGATCTGTTGAATATTGTTAATGTTTTCGTCGACCTGAGAATGTTTATATAATATATCATTAAAATATTCCCGCCACCTCACCATTGTGAGCCCAACACACTAACACCTACGCCACGTGACTTCTTCATGCACGCACACACATACAAATATGTGTGTGTGTGCCTGTGTGATATATATATATATTTATATATGTGTGTGTGTGTCTGTGATATATATATGTGTATATATATATATATATATATATATATATATATATATATACACGAATATATATTATATACATGAATAAATATATATTTATACGTGTGTGTGTGTGCCTTTGTGATATATGTATGTATATATACATGTCTATGTGTGTGTGTGTGTAGTGAGGGGGGGGAGGGATGTGAATGTTCTATAGGTACATACAGGAGATATTAGTGTGTCTACCAAGTAAATTATGAAAAAACAACCCCACTGTCTTTTTTCATCAAGCACAACTGGATGTAGTTCTGTGCTTGGTGATGATGACGATGATAGAGACGGGTGGTGCTGGTGGGAATTTTACAAGATGTTATGAGTGGGATTTAATATTGTAAATATTGTTGAGATCTGAGTCATTTATACTGTGTATTGTTTTCTCTTTTGTTTTGTTTTTTTTAATCTTCTATTGAAGAAAAAATAAACGTGACACGAAAAATAATGCTGCAGATGGTAACATTCCTCTCGCAGACATTTTATAGAATCTAGCTGAAAACGGCATTCTTCACACGGGTAAATAAGCCGAACACTTTTGGTTTAAATGTTAAGCTGTAAAAAGGATGTTGGCGATTTTCTTGATCATACATATGAGGGATTAGACATATGATCAAATACTTTCTAACCGTCTAGCTTTTCTCAGGCGAAGTCTATATTAAACTACATTATTAGTATCGGTAGAGGGTCGGACGCCATGCTTTGACGCATAGAGTTACGCCCCTTGCCATTCTGAGTTCAAATCCCGCCGAGGTTAACTTTGCCTTTCATCCTTACGGGGTCGATAAAATAAAGTACCAGTAATACACTGACTAATTGCTGGCCTTGTGCCAAAAGTAGAAACAATTATTTCATCGTCTCTTTACGTTCTGAGTTCAAATCCCACCGAGGTTAGCTTCGCCTTTCATCCTTACGGGGTCGATAAAATAAAATACCAGTAATGCACTGGGGTCTATTTAATCGACTTTCCCTTCCCCTAAATTGTTGGCCTGTGCCTAAAGTAGAAACCATTATTTCATCTGTATTTCCTTTCTTTCTGATGTTATTTGACGCCTGTGGGATGAGTTTATTTTTTAGGTATATTTGACTACTACTTCTAGCAGACTTTCTCATAAGACCACAGGTTTTATGGAAGATGGAGTTTCTTAATAGACCCATGCATATAACTGGTATTTATTATTACGATCTTTGGCAGTATCGATAGAGAGTCGGACGCCATGTTTTCCAGCATAGTTACGTCCCTTTACAGACTGAGTTCAAATCCCGCCGCGGTTAACTTTACCTTTCATCCTTACGGTGTCGATAAAATAAAATACCAGTAATACACTGGGTAATTGTTAGCCTTGTGCCAAAAGTAGAAACAATTATTACGATCTATTGAAGATACCTTAGTATGATTATTTGAAATGCTAAAAATAATATATAAATCTTCCTTAGATTCAACTGTCTTTTGTAAAAATAAAAAACATGAAACAAAAAGCTAAAACTTCCGCCATCGTTATGGCCCGTCAGTTCTGGGGGACCTTTGGTGCAGGACCTATGGATAATTTCCAGAAACCCATAATCTGGCTGTGCTACCGGGGACACAGCCAGTTCGGGATAAACATCAGAAAATGTAGTTCCAAATACACAATACCTGACAAGACAAACATATAACATAGTCTTTTTTCATTGCTTGCCATTTATTATAGATCTACTCCATTAGCAATGACCTACTGTTTAAAAATAACAATAACAAATATTTATATTCATCCCATCTATCCCTGAAGAATAAGAAGCAATTTCTACCTCAGGCAGAAATGTTTAGAACGTCGGGATTTGAAACTGAATATTATGAAATATTAATGTGACAGACAACAAGCCTTAAGCTGTAATTTTAATGATGTGAGATTATAAAACATTATCGTAAAGTAGTGCAATTGTTATATTCCGTCTCTTAGAAAATGAGGCTAAATGATGAGATTCCAGGTAAAAACGATGACTCGTTGATACAGGCATGCTATTGGAATATTATATTTGCTAATGCTATTGTAGAACTATAGAAAACATATTCATCCTGCATGGAGTGGGTGTCTACTTTTTCTGGAGATTGGGAGTGTTAAGAAACGTTTCTGGACAGAGAGCTGTCATCAAAATTTTAAGTGACTTTTTATATTCTATTGTTTTTTTAATAATAATAACTGTGCCGTTTAGTCTACATCTGTTGAGTAATTAACTGACTCAGTTTGAAGTTTGAATATCAAATGAAGATGTCGTGTAATGTAAAAGAGACTGGGGCGTTATCAGGGTGGGGAATGCAGTTTTAACGATAGGGCCAGATGAATTATAAAGAGAGAAATACATTGAGAAGGAAAGGGTGGGGTATAAAAAATGAGATAAAGAAGTGTGGAAAGTGAGGAAACACGTAAACGAAAGATAAAAAAAAAGATAGTAAGATAGAAGAGAGATAAAGAGAGAGATTGTAATTAAGAGAAAGAGAGAGAGGGGGAAGAGCGGGAGAGTAAAAGAGAGGGAGGAGAGAGAGGAAGAGAGAGAAAGAGAGAGAGAGGGGAAGATGTTGAATAGACCGGTTACAGAAAACATTTTTATAATAATTTTAACGACAACAACAACAATCATAATCGGAACTCTAAATGAACTCATTGGTCTGAACATAAAAACATGATGAAAAGGTGGAATATGGGGGGGGGGGGACAAAATAGGGACATCAATGACGACAACAACAACAATGACAGCAACAATAACGACAGCAACGACAACAACAGCAACAACAGCAACGACGACAACAACATTAGCAACAACAACAGCAACAGCAACAACAACGACAACAACAACCACAACAACAACAACAACGACAACAACAACAACAACGACGACAACAACAACGACAACAATGACAACAACAACAACTACATTGTTACTACAACTACTACGACTACTACAGTTGCGACCGATAGATAGTACTAACAATGGATAAACCAATGGAAAGATTGATTCCTTGGTCCGATTTGTGTGTGTGTGTGAGAGAGAGGGTCTATGTGTGTGTGTGTGTGTTTGATTGAGTGTCTATGTGTGTGTGTTATGTGAGTGTCTATGTGTGTGTATATGTAAAGGAGGGAAAGAGAGGGGGGGGGAGAAGAGCTGTTGTGAGACACCCTGGGTGATTTAGTTGTTACTTTTTCTTCTATTGTTTTTCAGACTCCGTGTTTGGCGATATTGGTTCCGGCTTTCTGCTCTCGGAGTCGTTAAACTGCAGAGGTTAATCCTTTCGAATTCTTGAAAAAAAAGAGGTACCAACCCAGTAGAGGGGTCGATTCTTCCCTCTATATGTTTTATTCCCTTCCTCTCTATCACATCACGCTCTCTCTTTCTCTGTGACTCCACAAACCAAGCCCGGATACATCCACAATAACAATAGAAATAATAATCATATGATCTATGAACCCGTTAGGAATTCAGCAATATAAGATATTGACGATGCTGAGTCACCTGGAAAATATAGGAGGAAATGGGTGGAGCGACGACGTAAAGCGTTTAGATTCACAACAGAATGATAAACTAAGTGTTCATGTATTATTCAGTAGTTCCTTCTAATTAGCATACGGGGATACATACACGTATACAAGTTATGTCACCATAAATGTGTTTGCACATATAAAAATATAAACACACACACACACACACACATATATATAAACAAACTCATGTATATATATATGTATATATATATATATATATATAGGATAAAAGAGAAAACACAGGTAAGCATTAAAAAAAGGATTTTATTCAGGTATTTTCGACCGTTTCATTGGTAAGTGCAACCTTATATTGCTATACTGCAAATAGAAGGCACTCAATAATAATTGTTTTTCACGACCAAATTTTCAAAATAGTGAATAAGTTACTCTTAAAAAGTTCTTAATATATAGAAAAACATTTTTTGGAATAGTATTTACTAGTATAGAGAGAGAGGAAGGAGGAGAGGAATTAGAAAGTAGATTGACAAACGGAGTAGTATAGAGAGAGAGGAAGGGGTAGAAGAATTAGGAAGTAGAGTGTCAAACTGAGATGGAGGGAGGGGTAGAACTGGAAGGATTCCTCGATCAGTTTTAATTCGTAGACATCAAGTCGTCGATTTACAGTGTAGGGAGTTAAAGAGAATTAAATTGTTTATAGTGGGAGGGATGGAGAGAGAAAGAGATTGAACGTGATTCTTACAAACTTGTGGAGTTACCCCTAACCGTACGTTGAAAGCGTCCATGGAACTGGATTTCTTAACCACGAACTGGATTACAATAAGCAATTTTCTGCTTCCCTAACTATATATATATATATATATATATATATATATATATATGTGTGTGTGTGTGTGTGTGTGTGTGTGTGTGTGTGCATACATACACACATATGTATGCCTATATATATATATATGCATGTATGTACGTATGTATAGGAGAGTCAGGGCTCCCTTATATATATATATATATATATATATATATATATATATATATATATATATATATATATATATATATATAAACAGTATCACTAACATAGTGTGGTCCAAGATAAAGCTGTATAGGAAGAAATATACGAAATGTTTATGTATAAGTCTCGCTACGAATGTTTTAATTTCTGATCTTGTCACAGCCATCCCAGTGACCGTGTGAGAATGCTAGACACTTGCCACTGGATTTCTGCCTGTCATCGGTGACGCTTGCTCACTTTGTATAGAGACATGAATAAGCTATAGCTTTTTTTGCGTATGAAACATCGACTAAAGATTCACATTTGCATCTAGTGTATATACAACATCGGCTGGAAATGTTCATTTGAACATAGTGTGACTTTGACCGTCTAGGACCAATTAGCAGCAGTACTAATATAATATACCTCACAATAGGGCTGTATATAAAGGTTATGTGATAACGTGATATATTTGGTACAACAGAGATAAGAGCCTGGCTAAGAATACCAGACACTTCCTTCTGGACTTCTATCCGTCATCAGTGACGTTATGTTAGTGCTGCTGCTAATTGGTCCCCTTGCTACAATAGAATCATCTAAATTATCTGAAACTACACAGAAATATTCATAGAAAGGGTGACAAAGAAGCATATTTTTTATTCCGAACACAAAATAACTACACAAACACTGTAGAAACTATGCTGTGGGACACTACATTCTATGAAGAAGCCAAAGATTATAGACTCCATAAAAGGATGAAACATACTTACTGATTTCCTGCAGGCATAGCGGTATTGTGTAATCGGTAAGGAATTAGATTACTTTACCAATTTCAGTTATCAAACAAGTAACATCTTGGCGGTACCTAAAATACACAAAAATAAACTAATGAATGAAACAAGCGAAAAGCGAAGATCAATTGTATGAATGTAGACTCAGCAATTGTTTTATAACTAAAACCCATTATACCAGGTTCAATGAAGCCTCTCCTCAAACACATTCCGGGCTTCATACGAGATGATCTAGATATGCTCAACAATCTATCAAATAAGGTAAACGAAAACACCTACACATAAAATATATTCAACACTCGCATAAATTAAAATGGTACCTTGAAAAGCTACCCATAGAAAAACCGGTTTTTATAAAAACTAATTAGATAACTATTTCTGCAAACCCACAGATACACATTTTAAAAACTACAATTTATTTTGGATGAAATCTGTTCTGTCCATTTCTATGTTCATATAAAAACAGATGCATTTTCAAATTCCTATTATTTTCCCTATATATATATGTGTGTGTGTGTGTGTGTGTGTGTGTGTGTGTGTGTGTGTGTGTGTGTGTGTGTGTGTGTGTGTGTATGTGTGTGTGTGTGTGTGTGTGTGTGTGTGTGTGTATACTACTATATGCACATTTTTGGATGGGTGCTGGTGAGACCGATGCATGTGAGAATATGTAGTATGAATGTGAGTGATTTAATGTGTGTGTCTGTATGTTTGTAAAATATATATGAATTCTGAAATAAATAAGGATACATGTATATTTTCTTTCAAGAAGTTCTGTAAGAAAATCGATATAGAATGATAAAGAAATTCTTTGAGGGCTGACGAGAAATATGGAGACTGAATCGACAATATGAAAACAAAACCAAACCAAAAACGATCATCCTGTATCTCTTATGTAACAGATAATTGTAAAGTACGTGTATACATGTTTATATGTATTTATATATACACCCGTGGCAGAATGTCTAGCTCTCTCTCCTTCTCTCTCTCTATCTCTATCTCTCTCTCTCTCTTTACCTCTCTCTCTCTCTCTCTCTCTCTCTCTCTCTCTCTCTCCGCTTATATATGTACGCATGTAAGCAGGAACATAGTTAGATTTAATGTGTGTATAAGCAGATTTCTAGACAGAGTGGTGTTCACAAATGCAAATATGTATAACTATAAACTAGAGTTAGAAACCCACAGACACACATACATGCAAGCACAGGCACAAACGCTCGCACTCACCCACATATATCTCTCTTTCTCCCTGTATATATATATATATATATATATACATACGCGTAGATGTATATATACATACAAACATATATACACGTACATATATATATATACATTTTTTTATAGGATGTTGACCAACCCCGCTGTGTATTCAATTCTCCAATCAGTAAATAATGATGCAATTAGATTCAAGACCTCAACATCATGTGGATCCTTCCAAATGCGATTTGGTCATCCATATAATGAGGATATATATATATATATATATATATATATATATATATATAAACATATATACTTTGGTGCGTTATGGTCCACCTGGTTCCTTACCACATTTCCTTCGTTATATATATATATATATATATATATATATATATATATAACGAAGGAAATGTGGTAAGGAACCAGGTGGACCATAACGCACCAAAGTACTCAATACTTAGGGTAGTAGAGTGGGTAATAGGAACAAGTAAGACCCCGACGGCTGAGTTCAAGCCGTTTCGACGGCTAATTCAGTCCAGAATTAGCCGTCGAAACGGCTTGAGCCCAGCCGTCGGGGTCTTACTTGTTCCTATATATATATATATACATATATATATATATATATATATATATATATATATATATATATATATATATATACCTATACACACACACACACACGTGTATACACATGTATGTGTGCACGAATGTATTGTGTTTTTGTATAGTTTTATTTAAATTTGCTTGATAAATAGATGGGTTAAACATTTCAATTACACAGTACCGTTGTTTGATGATACTTAAAACCTGGGGGCTTATTCGCTACAATTATATTGCTGTTGTTGTTGTTGTTGCTGTTATTGTTGCTGTTGTTGCTGTTATTGTTGCTGTTGTTACTGTTGTTGTTGCTGTGTTGTTGCTGTTGTTGCTGTTGTTATTGCTGCTATTGTTATTGCTGTTGTTGTTGCTGTTGTTATTGCTGCTGTTGTTGTTGTTGTTATTGCTGTTGTTGTTGTTATTGCTGTTGTTGTTGCTGTTGTTATTGCTGTTGTTGTTGCTGTTGTTATTGTTGTTGCTGTTGTTATTGCTGTTGTTGTTGCTGTTGTTATTGTTGCTGCTGTTGTTGTTATTGCTGTTGTTGTTGCTGTGTTGTTGCTGTTGTTGTTGCTGTTGTTATTGCTGTTGTTGTTACTGTTGTTATTGTTGCTGCTGTTGTTGTTATTGCTGTTGTTGTTGCTGTGTTGTTGCTGTTGTTGCTGTTGTTATTGCTGCTATTGTTATTGCTGTTGTTGTTGCTGTTGTTATTGCTGCTGTTGTTGTTGTTGTTGTTATTGCTGTTGTTGTTGTTATTGGTGTTGTTGTTGCTGTTGTTGTTGCTGCTGTTGCTGTTGTTATTGCTGGTGTTGTTGTTGTTGTTGTTGTTGTTGTTTGCTTTGTCTATGTTTGTTTGTTGGTGTTTTTGTTGTTATTTTATTGGGGGTTTTTTTGACACAAACAAAACCCAATTGATAAAAATGTCAACCTCACCATTTCTGAGCATCAATGAGGAAGATAAAAGAAAGAAATTGTTTAGGCTGTTATTATTATTATTA
The DNA here is from genome assembly GCA_964016885.1 of Eledone cirrhosa. Taxonomy (NCBI): domain Eukaryota; kingdom Metazoa; phylum Mollusca; class Cephalopoda; order Octopoda; family Eledonidae; genus Eledone; species Eledone cirrhosa. The sequence goes on from OZ024747.1 coordinate 74,569,397, forward strand.
TTTCTTTGTTTTTGCTATATTTATTGGGGTTTTTTGCGGTGGTGGAGTGGGGGGGTCATTTTTTTTTTTATTTATGATTCAGCTGTCGGCGTTGGTGTGGATTGGAACATGTTACATTTTGTTGGTTGTGGAGGAGGTGGAAATGGTGGTGGTGTGTGTGTGTGGGGGGGGGGGGGGTTATGGTGTTGTTATTGCTGTTATTGTGGTGGTGGTGGTGTTGGTGTTTTGTTGGTGGTGGTGTTGGTGGTTTTGGTCGTGGTGCTGCGGTTCTTGTTGGTGGTGGTGTTGCTGTTAGTGTTCATTATTGTGATGGCAATGTTGTTGTTGTTATTGTTGGTTGTGCTGCTGGTGCTGGTGTGTTGAGAGGATGGTGGGAGTAGGGTTGGTGCTAGTTGTGTTGTTGGTGCTGATGGTGGGGGTGGTGCTGGTTGTGGGTGTTGATGCTGGTGGTGGGTGTTGGTGGTGGTGGTGGTGCTGAGAGTTGATGGTGGAGGTGGGTATTGCTGGTAGCTGTAGGGTGGGGGTTGTTGGTTGTGCTGCTCTTTGTGTTGGTGGGAGTTGTTGATGGTGGTGGCGACGTAGTTTTTGCTGGTGGTGGTGGTGGTAGTGGTGGTAGTCGTCGTCGTCGTCGTTGTCTCCATGTTGTTACTACTGCTGTTGTTGCTGCTGCTTGTGGTGCTACTGCTAGTGATAATGGTGGTGACGGTGGCGGTGAGATTGATGCTGTTTTTGTTATTGTTGGTGTTTTTTCTTTGCATTTGTGTAGGGTAATGGGTGAATATGAGAAGGAAATATTACTCTGAGAATTATATACAGCTGCCATGTGATCTCTTGCAGAAATTGGTAAAGCAGAACTCCATTGGCGGTTGTCTTCATCTCAACTGAAATTATTGTTGTTTAATAGAGCAGCTTTTCGTTGAAATAATAGTGGTTTCTGATTTAGGCACAAGGCCAGCAATTTGGGAGAAGGAGAAGGTCGATTATATCAACCCCAGTGCGTTACTGGTACTTTATTTTATCGACCCAGAAAGGATGAAAGGCAAAGCTAACTTTGGTGGGATTATAACTCAGAACGTAAAGGACCATAACACCACCCTAGTGATGATAATAATTGTTTCTACTTTTGGCACAAGGCCAGCAATTACCCAGTGTATTACTGGTACTTTATTTTATCGACCCCGTAAGGATGAAAGGCAAAGTTAACCTTGGCTGGATTTGAACTCAGACCGTAAAGGGGCGTAACTCTATGCTACAAAGCATGGCGTCCGACCGTCTAACGATACTGCCAATCCACCGCCATTGTTATAATAATAATTGTTTCTACTTTAGGCACAAGGCCAGCAATTACCAGTGCATTACTGGTACTTTATTTTATCGACCCCGTAAGGATGAAAGGCAAAGTCAACCTCGGCGGGATTTGAACTCAGATGGTAAAGGGACGTAACTATGCTGGAAAGCATGGCGTCCGACCCTCTACCGATACTGCCAATCCACCGCCCTTTAATAATAATAATTGTAGTGATGTATTTTATTAACCATGACGACCCAAGACATTGGGGACAATACACGAACGAAAAAAACAACACAGAGTGGAGATTACATCTGATTTGTCAATATATTTAAACTACTTATTGCTTTGTACATATGTATGGAGCCATAATTCCTAATGGTATCGTAGGGACGCCGTCTGGAACTATATAGTGTATCTTAGGTACTTTAAACCCGACTATGTCCATACTCTCGCCAAGTTGGAACATAGTCTATTTCTTCGAGAGAAAGAGAGAGGGGGGAGTGCGAAGAAATATAGAGTAAGAATTGACCTCAGTACTGGAGAGGTAAGTTTTCTAACGACCTCGAAATGATGAAAGACAATATTGGATTCGGCGAGATTTGAACTCAGAGAGCTGGAACGAATAATGTAAAGCAATGTAGCCGACCTTCTAACGACTCTGCCAATTCGCTGACATATATACGAATGTAATAAATCAATATGTTGTGAAATATGAAGACAGATAAACTTAACACCTCCATAACACTTGTGTTGTGTTCCATCTCTTGCTGAGACACTTTATTGAAATTGCCTAAAAACTTGTGCATGATAACGAAATTATTATTATGTTACATTACATTTAGCATTAATGTGTTACTCAAGACACCAGCAATAAAATTCCTTTAAGTGATGGATCCACAGTAATATTTCTAATTTAACAAATTATATTGAACAATTTAGGTTCAGATCAAATTACTTGTTTTCATTGACACTTGTTATTAATAGGTCGGTGATAGTCACTGTTAATTTAACTGAATTTACTCACCAGCTGAAAATAATAATACTTCATATCACATGAATACTGTTTTAAAAATTAATTAGCAATTAGCAATTTCTAATATAGACACCATGCCAAGTATTCTGTGTGTGAGAGAACAAACAGTTCATCAGATCAGTCCTAGTTCTTGACTAGTATTCTAGTATTAATTTTATCGAACCTAGAAAATTGGAATGCATTGTTACTCTCGGTGGGTAGCTGCGACCTTTTTTTACCCAGACTTGAGTGACACTTCGACACTGAATTGTTTTATTTTTCTTTATTTTATTAAATCTGCCAAGAGTTGCGATCGATGAAAAGTATGAGCAATTGAAAGACCAACGGTAACATTGTTTCTTTGGTTTGATTTGACGAGTTCCAACACACTCCTTAAGTGAATGAGGCCTGGTATCTTGTCGATCTATTACATATATATATATATATATGTGTGTATATATATATGTGTGTGTGTGTGTGTGTGTGTGTGTGTGTGTGTGTGTGTGTGTGTGTGTGTGTGTGTGTGTGTGTGTGTGTGTGTGTGTGGAGAATAGGATGGCTGTGTAGTTGCTAGTAAAGTTAAGCTTAAAAATGGAATGAGAATAAGAAGAAAGCAAGAACGGGGGGGGGTTCTTCATCAGTTGTCTACTGGGGGTCTCGGATATTTCAACGCTTTAAAGACAATATATCTACCCCCAGAGCGTTCAATAACCGGGTAGGTTATTGGGAAAACGGAGGAGGGAGAGAAGGAAAATTTAGGTAGATATATTGTTTTTAAAGCGTTGAAATATCCGATACTCCCAGTAGACAACTGAAGAGGAAAACTCCCCCCGCCCCGTTCTTGCTTTCTTCTTTTTCTCATTCCATTTTTAAGCTTAACTTATATATATATATATATATATATTAATCTGCAATACTGTATTAAAATGTATTCAGGGATTCTGCTGTTACATTCAATCCAATTCCATTAACTCTTACCAAAAGTTCCGTACAGCCAGGCTGAACCCAGAATTATGAGTCTGTGTAGCAAATTACTTAACCAAACATATGACCTTCAGCACATCTCTTAATTTCAACTCATTGGCCCATTTAAGTTATTTCCCTTAGATCGTTATGCTTTTTTTTATATGCAAAATGTTATGTTTTACTACGAGAAACTATTTTTAATCATTCATAATGTTTGGTTTGTTGTTATTTAGACTTCGGAAACATTCTTCGCTAAGTTTTTTCAAAGGTTGATGGTGTTGTTTGTTTAAGCTTTTAATTATTTGGGAATAATTTATGGGAGAGAGAGAAAGAGAGAACGGCTTAATTCTTATTGATTGTTATTGATTGATATAGGCTTAAGATAGAAAACAACACATGGAAGCGGGAAAGTGATAGAAACGATCATTAGGTTGTTATTTGCAGACGAAGATGACTTTCTGACCTGCAAGCTTAGTCATAGAGACTTTCGTCAAGTCTAACTGACATAGATGTGTATCGCTGTATATAATAGTCTAACAATAGTTTTTCTCATTGAATTATTTTAGTTTTACTGCACCATATTTCACAACTATCTAAGAAGTAAACAATTTACAATTCAGGTCATATAGAGCAACTAAATATTCAAATATAGATAAGACTTTCAAAAAGAGGGTTAATGTAAAACCTTTAAGGTTCATCGAGATAATGTGCCTTTAAAAATTTCATTAAAATTTCATTAAAATGTTTTATATATAATCAAGCAGAGAAACTGCCAAGCATGAACTGAATAAGCACACAATATATGAATATATATATATATATATATATATATATATATATATATATATATATGTATATATATATATATATATATATATATATATATATATATGTATATATACATTTTATAAACAGAGACGGCAAAATGTCGGATAGAATAAAATTTATATAAACGCAATTTGATAGAAGTTGGAATAATTATATAATTAAAACAAGTAAATAAAATGGGAGACAGCTGTATGAGGAACAAAAGAAAATTAGTAACTTGTCACTATCATCTGCCATCTGGGAACTTTGTCCGATGACATCAGTCTCACAAACAGATATGACTTGTACATGCGCACAAAGACGCGTGTGCCTTCCTATGTACCATTATATATATATATACATACATATGTGTGTCTGTGTGTGTCACTGTGTGTGTGTCACTGTGTGTCTGTGTCTGTGTGTGTGTATGTGTCTGTGTATCTGTGTGGGAGTTCATGGAAGCTGTGCATGTCGGGCGTAAGATGTCAAGGCTGCGTGTGAATGACGCCTAACGATAGTTAAGACGAAGTGACGAGTGATATCATCTGTTGAGGAATGTATGTGTGTTTTAGTCTATGTTTGTGTATTTGTGGTTGTGTGCATGTGTGTGTGCGTGTCTGTGTAGTTATGTGCATGTGTGTATATGTGTGTTTGTGATTAGAACTTACACGTCTGGCTTTTCTCCAGAATAAATGTCAATAGAAGTCGTGCATCCCAGAAACAGAAGTTGTCTATGATAAACAGACTACCAACATTTGTGATCTGGTACCCATCCTTGCTGCTCTAGGTTACATTTCCTCAAGTCATTTTACACGTTATCGTCCTTTCGTC
>OZ024747.1:74579303-74634303 GCA_964016885.1 Eledone cirrhosa
TCAATTCACCGACAGTAGTCTATCTGACATTCTAACGACACAATTCATCGACAGTAGTCTATCTGACATTCTAACGACTCAATTAACCGACAGTAGTCTATCTGACATTCTAACGACTCAATTAACCGACAGTAGTCTATCTGACATTCTAACGACTCAATTCACCGACAGTAGTCTATCTGACATTCTAACGACACAATTCATCGACAGTAGTCTATCTGACATTCTAACGACTCAATTCACCGACAGTAGTCTATCTGACATTCTAATGACTCATTTAACCGACAGTAGTCTATCTGACATTCTAACGACTCAATTAACCGACAATAGTCTATCTGACATTCTAACGACACAATTCATCGACAGTAGTCTATCTGACATTCTAACGACTCAATTCACCGACAGTAGTCTATCTGACATTCTAACGACTCAATTAACCGACAATAGTCTATCTGACATTCTAACGACACAATTCATCGACAGTAGTCTATCTGACATTCTAACGACTCAATTAACCGACAGTAGTCTATCTGACATTCTAACGACACAATTAACCGACAGTAGTCTATCTCACATTCTAACGACATAATTCACCAACTGTAGTCTATCTGACGTTCTAACGACTCAATTCACCGACAGTAGTCTATGTGACATTCTAACGACTCAATTCACCGACAGTAGTCTATCTGACGTTCTAATGACTCAATTCACTGACAGTAGTCTCTCTGACATTCTAATGACTCAATTCATCGACAGTAGTCTATCTGATATTCTAACGACTCAATTCACCGACAGTAGTCTATCTGACATTCTAATGACTCAATTCATCGACAGTAGTCTATCTGACATTCTAATGACTCAATTCATCGACATTAGTCTATCTGATATTCTAACGACTCAATTCACCGACAGTAGTCTATCTGACATTCTAATGACTCAATTCATCGACAGTAGTCTATCTGACATTCTAACGACTCAATTCACCGACAGTAGTCTATCTGACATTCTAATGACTCAATTCACCAACAGTAGTCTATCTGACATTCTAATGACTCAATTCACCGACAGTAGTCTATCTGACATTCTAACGACTCAATTCACCGACAGTAGTCTATCTGACATTCTAACGACTCAATTAACCGACAGTAGTCTATCTGACATTCTAACGACTCAATTCACCGACAGTAGTCTATCTGACATTCTAACGACACAATTAACCGACAGTAGTCTATCTCACATTCTAACGACATAATTCACCAACTGTAGTCTATCTGACATTCTAACGACTCAATTCACCGACAGTAGTCTATCTGACATTCTAACGACACAATTCATCGACAGTAGTCTATCTGACATTTTAACGACTCAATTAACCGACAGTAGTCTATCTGACATTCGAACGACTCAATTCACCGACAGTAGTCTATCTGACATTCTAACGACTCAATTCACCGACAGTAGTCTATCTGACATTCTAATGACTCATTTAACCGACAGTAGTCTATCTGACATTCTAACGACTCAATTAACCGACAATAGTCTATCTGACATTCTAACGACACAATTCATCGACAGTAGTCTATCTGACATTCTAACGACTCAATTCACCGACAGTAGTCTATCTGACATTCTAACGACTCAATTAACCGACAATAGTCTATCTGACATTCTAACGACACAATTCATCGACAGTAGTCTATCTGACATTCTAACGACTCAATTAACCGACAGTAGTCTATCTGACATTCTAACGACACAATTAACCGACAGTAGTCTATCTCACATTCTAACGACATAATTCACCAACTGTAGTCTATCTGACGTTCTAACGACTCAATTCACCGACAGTAGTCTATGTGACATTCTAACGACTCAATTCACCGACAGTAGTCTATCTGACATTCTAATGACTCAATTCACCGACAGTAGTCTCTCTGACATTCTAATGACTCAATTCATCGACAGTAGTCTATCTGATATTCTAACGACTCAATTCACCGACAGTAGTCTATCTGACATTCTAACGACTCAATTCACCGACAGTAGTCTATCTGACATTCTAACGACTCAATTCACCGACAGTAGTCTATCTGATATTCTAACGACTCAATTTACCGACAGTAGTCTATCTGACATTCTAATGACTCAATTCATCGACAGTTGTCTATCTGATATTCTAACGACTCAATTCACCGACAGTAGTCTATCTGACATTCTAATGACTCAATTCATCGACAGTAGTCTATCTGATATTCTAACGACTCAATTCACCGACAGTAGTCTATCTGACATTCTAATGACTCAATTCACCGACAGTAGTCTATCTGATATTCTAACGACTCAATTCACCGACAGTAGTCTATCTTACATTCTAATGACTCAATTCATCGACAGTAGTCTATCTGACATTCTAATGACTCAATTCACCGACAGTAGTCTATCTGATATTCTAACGACTCAATTCACCGACAGTAGTCTATCTTACATTCTAATGACTCAATTCATCGACACTAATGACTCAATTCATCGACAGTAGTCTATCTGACATTCTAACGACTCAATTCACCGACAGTAGTCTATCTGACATTCTAATGACTCAATTCATCGACAGTAGTCTATCTGATATTCTAACGACTCAATTCACCGACAGTAGTCTATCTGACATTCTAATGCCTCAATTCATCGACAGTAGTCTATCTGACATTCTAACGACTCAATTCACCGACAGTAGTCTATCTGACATTCTAATGACTCAATTCACCAACAGTAGTCTATCTGACATTCTAATGACTCAATTCACCGTCAGTAGTCTATCTGACATTCTAACGACTCAATTCACCGACAGTAGTCTATCTGACATTCTAACCACTCAATTCACCGACAGTAGTCTATCTGATATTCTAATGACTCAATTCACCAACAATAGTCTATCTGACATTCTAACGACTCAATTCACCGACAGTAGTCTATCTGTCATTCTAATGACTCAATTCACCGACTAGTCTATCTGATATTCTAACGACTCAATTCACCGACAGTAGTCTCTCTGACATTCTAATGACTCAATTCACCGACAGTAGTCTATCTGATATTCTAACGACACAATTCACCAACAATAGTCTATCTGACATTCTAACGACTCAATTCACCGACAGTAGTCTATTTGATATTCTAACGACTCAATTCACCGACAGTAGTCTATCTGACATTCTAACGACTCAATTCACCGACAGTAGTCTATCTGACCTTCTAACGACTCAATTCACCGCCAATAACAACACAAAGTAAAACCAATCACCAAACAGTTGAACGTTCTAATCACTAACACTTACACACACACTTTACACACACACATGCCTCCACACACACGCGCCTTCACACACACACGCCTACAGACACACACGCCTTCATACAGACACGCCTTTACGCACACACCGTTACACACACTCACACCTTTACACTCACACACACCTTCACACACACACCTTTACACACTCACATCTTCACACACACACGCCTTCACACACACACCTTTACACACACTCACACCTTTACACACACACGCCTTCACACACACACGCCTTCACGCATGCCTGCTTTCACGCATGTATAAAGAAGAGTCAAAAATATTAGCCCTTACATAGAAATCTATTATCAACTTTGGAAGTAAAACCGACACAGAACATAAGACACGCCATTTGGCCAACAATGTAAACAACACTACACTACATTACATTACACTACACTACACTACACTACATTACACTACACTACATTACACTACAATACACTACACTACACTACACTACATTACATTACACTACATTACAATACACTACAATACACTACACTACATTACACTACACTACATTACACTACACTACACTACATTAGACTACAATACACTACACTACAATACATTACATTACACTACATTACACTACATTACACTACACTACATTAGACTACACTACTATAACAATGTAAACAACAACACTAGACTACATTACACTACATTACATTACACTACAATACACTACACTACAATACATTACACTACACTACATTACACTACACTACACTACACTACACTACATTACATTTCATTACATTACATTACACTACATTACACTACGCTACACTACACTACATTACATTACACTACAATACACTACACTACAATACATTACACTACACTACATTACATTACACTACAATACACTACACTACAATACATTACACTACACTACATTACACTACACTACACTAGATTACATTTCATTACATTACATTACACTACATTACACTACACTACATTACATTACATTACACTACATTACACTACGCTACACTACACTACATTACATTACACTACACTACATTACACTACACTACATTACACTACATTACACTACATTACACTACATTACACTACACTACATTACACTACACTACACTACACTACATTACACTACACTAGATTACACTACACTACATTACACTACGCTACACTACACTACATTACATTACATTACACTACACTACATTACACTACACTACACTACACTACATTACACTACACTACATTACACTACACTACATTACACTACGCTATATTACACTACACTACATTACACTACACTACACTACACTACATTACACTACACTACACTACATTACACTACACTACACTACATTACATTACACTACACTACACTACATTACACTACACTACACTACATTACATTACATTACACTACACTACATTACACTACACTACACTACACTACATTACACTACACTACATTACACTACACTACATTACACTACACTATATTACACTACACTACATTACACTACACTATATTACACTACACTACATTACACTACACTACATTACACTACACTATACTACACTACACTACATTACACTACACTACATTACACTACATTACACTACACTATATTACACTACACTACATTACACTACACTACATTACACTACACTACATTATATTTCTCATGGATTATGTGAGTCCTGTGAGGGAACTCCAATCCCTTCTCAACGAATCACAAAAAAATAAAATCATACAGAAAATACAAAACAGCGCCCTTTTTAAAGTGACGGAGTGCATTCTGACGACCACAGCCAGAGACCACCTACATTAAGGGACTGAAATATTTATCATACTCTCACTATTATAACTTTTACTAACACCCTAAAGCAAAAGCATAAATAACACACGCTGATGAACGGGACTCAACATGGTCGTTTGACTTACTAGAAATAGCAGCCAAATCTTTCTTACATCAAACGTGGCCGTCTAAAAAGGTCTATGTTGGATAATGCAATGCTGGGATCCTTACACAGCAAACGACGAGATTGTCACTGCTGAAATGTCATTGAAATTATTCAATGTAAGTGGTTTAGTACTTATCTGACCTCAAAACAAAGAGAGTCCGACCCTTCTTCGTGTTCATTTGACTTGCTAAAAATATCAGCCATATCTCATTTATATTATATCTAGTGACGTCAGAAAGTGACAGATATTGGATAATGAAGTTGTTGACACACTATGTCTGTAAACAGAAGGGCATCAGTATGAAGAACGCTGTGTAACTTTGTGGCAAAGTCAGAAATATTAACATAATCATCGTAATCAACATGGTAATCTTGATAAGTTCTGCATGTTAATGAGAAGTGGCTCAGGATCTTATTAAACTAATTATGTTAATTATCTTAAGATAGAAAGATATGGTTAAATAGAAGAATAAATTAGTGTGTAAAACCTCAATAGAATGTGATGAGCAGGTGCTGATTACCATGGAAGTAGCTAAGCAGTATAATGTTATGGATTGGGGAGAAATTAATTGGATAAAACGATAATAATAATAATGGTTTCTGATTTAGGCAGAAGGCTAACAATTTAGGGGTAGGGGAATGTCGATTAAATCGACCTCAGTGCATTACTGGTACTATTATTTTACCGACCTTGTAAGGATGACAGGCAAAGCTAACTTCGGCGGGATTTGAACTCAGAATCTAAAGAGCCGTAACTAATAATAATAATAATAATAATAATAATAATAATAATAATGATTTCTTTATTAACCACAAGGGTTTACATAAAGTAGACATTAAGGACAGTGCAGGATAATACAGGACGGTGTAAATGGGCATTTCTGCGTGTAAAAAACAAAAACAGAGGATGCAACAAAAAATAACAATGAAAAATTCCCCAATAGGGGGGAGACTTCGGAGGGACATTTGTGGAGAAAGCCCAGTAAAAGGCCACAATGACCCTGACCACCAAGGCAAGTGCCCTCTCCCAGTTTTCCACCTTTAATTTACAGATATATACTCAGAGTAGGCCCATTCACTCGGGCCATTCTTGCTTCTCTCACCCATCTTTCAACAAAATGCTGGGAAGAGAGCACTTCCCTCTCTACTCTGATTTTCCTTTTCAAATGGAATTTGAAAAAGTCAATCAGAGCATCACCGAAGAGGTAAGTGCTCGTCTTCAGCCCTTTCAAACGTGTCCACCATACTATCTCTTTCGCCATGGCCACCAGACAGATAAAAACTGCCTGCCCTTCCCGGCTAAAGGAGGAGGGCGGGGCAATCCTCACGATGGACTCAGATGATAGCCGGATCCGTCCTAAACGCGACAGAAGGTGTTCGACATAAACCTACAAGTCAGAAATTTTCGGACACTGGACGAGTGCGTGCAGGACGGTTTCGTCGCCAAGAGGCCTCCGAACAAGTCTGGCATCTGTACGTAAAGTTCATAGGGCAGACCATCCAAACCAGGCGATTTACCCCTTGTGCAGCCAGTCATTGCCTCCCTTACTTCAGCGGCTGTTATCGGCTTTTCGCAACACCTCGCCTCAGTGGCCGAGAGCCACGGCAGTCCGTCGAGGTAGACACTAAAGTCCATCCCTCGACCCGGCCCACCGCTTCCCCCGAACAGCTGAGCGAAGTGTCGCTGAAAAGCTTCACACATTTGCCCGGGATCGAGTAGCATGCGCCCGTCGTGGTCCACCAAAGACCGGATCGTGGCTTTGTTGCCACGACGCGCCTCCGCCACTCGGGCCCATTGAACAGCTTTCGTCCCCTCGTGTCTGAGAGCACGCACCCTTGCTCTGACAACGCAGCCTTCGTGCTTTGCATTGAAGAATTGGTCAAGGGCCAATTTCGCCGCAAGCACGTCGGTCGCAATGCCTTTGCTAAGTGCCTCGTCTAATTTTCTAACTAGTTCTCCCTCTGCTCTATTTTTCTCTATTGCTAAAGCCTTACTAAACCTAATGGATTCTATTCTAATTGCTCTTTTCAGAGCAAACCACCACTTGTTGACGATGGCCTCCGTCAACGCCCGCTTAACTACTTCGCTAATCCGGTCTCTGTAGGCCTTGCGCGCTGGTAAGGACACGTTTAGCTTCCAGTAGCCGGGTCCTCGTCTATGAAGCCTATCTAAGTCAAGCACACAGATCACGAATTTGTGGTCCGTGTAGCTGACTATCTTGAATTGTGGACAGCCTATGCTAGACCTATCTATTTCCCTACAAAATACTCTATCTAGATATGATCTGGATGACCCTATGCGATTTGTCCAAGTCCACATTGGCACATTCGGGAAATCCAATCGGTACCTGTCAGACAGTTCAAAACGCCTGAGCAGGTTGGTGAGGCTCTTGCACCCTCCACCCCTATCCGCTAATCCCACACAGTCCCAGCGTGCATCTAAGATCCCGTTCCAGTCGCCCACTAACACTAAAGAGCGGGACGTTCCAAGAAAGGTCTCCAAACGCCGGAAGAAATCAGGCCGCCCTGCTCCTGTCAGGGCATAGACGGCCACTAGCCTGAAAGCTTGCCCGTCTCCGCTGGTCACGTCCAGCACCACCAACTTACCCTCTGGGTCCAGGAAGATGGCCCGTATGGCGAGATCCAAACCTCTCCGAAAAAGCACAGCAACTCCTCCCCCCGATCCAGGACGGCTGGGAGATGCGTACACATCTAAGCCGCCGAAGATCGGTGCGAAGGCCCGTGCTTCGGAAATTCTGGTCTCGCTGATGGCCACTACATCTATGTTTAGTGACCTGAGGTCGTTGAGCAGGTGACCCTGCTTCCATGACGACCCCAAGCCACGCGCATTTATGCTGCCTATTCTGAGTGAGGTCATGTTTAAAATAGAGTGGAAAAGATGGGAAAGACCACTTACCGTACTTTTCGTAGAGGAGGGATGGTTTTTACATCCCTTTTCACTTGATCGTCTGGTGAAGGGACCGTTGAATCGTCCCTTCGGCTGGTCATCGGCTCTTCTATGAGTATGTCCGAATATACTCTTCGGTTGATAGTTCCTCCTAGGTCTCTGAAATCACCAACTGCGTTGGGGAATTTCGTTTTAATGTTTGTGTATTGTTTCTGTGCTATTTTTAGCAGTCTTATGTTAGTTGGCGTTTTGATTGGTGCTGGTATTATGTAGTCGTGTTGTGAAATGCATGTGTGTTCAATTATGTAAATCATTAGTTTCTTGTTGTGTGTATTTATTGCCGTGCATTTGTTTTTCTGGGGGTGGGGTGTGGTTTTGCTATTTTCTTGTCGTTTTTGCTGGGTGTGTGTGTTTTGTTGTTGTGTTTGCGATGTTGGTGCTTGTGGTGGTGGTGTTGAAGGTGTTGTTGTTGTTGGCGGTGGGGGTTGTCGCCGGTGGTGATGGTGGTGCTAGTGTGGGTGGTGATGGTGTTGGTGGTGTTGCTGCTGTGAGTCTCTTTGCAGTAGACTTTACCCTTTTTTCATTTCTTTCCTCCCTTTTCAAAGGCGACGATGCGCTGCTTCTGCGTTTGTGCCTTCTTACGACTTTTTGCCATCCCTCTCCCACCTCACACTCCATGTCTGATTCTGTGAGGTCGGGGAGGGGTCCCAGCTCCACTCATTCACTTGTTGTTGTTGGTGATGTTTGCACTGGAGTCTCTGTTGCAGCTGCATTTGGTATTGCTGTTGTTGTTGTTGTTGTTAATACTTCCACTGCTGCTGCTGTTTTTGATTTCCGTGGCGTGGGTATGGGTGCCACGGACCTATCGTTCCTGGTTGCCGCTTGTCCTGTTGCTGGTAGCCGTGGAGCCGGTTTCGGAAGGAGGGGGGTTTTCTCCTTTCTCAGGGTCTTCTCGTTGCAGAAGGCCCTGAGGTGAGTCTTCGATCCACAGCGAAAGCATTTCGGGCGCTTGCCCTCAACACTTATGGGCAGTTGAGTGCCGTTATCGAAGTCTATCACATCCGGGATAGCTTCGATGCATTCCTGGTTGGTTTGGATTAACATCTCAATGGAGGTGCCGACCCAATCTTCTCTTACTTTTTTCTGTACTTGCAGTACAGTTGTTTTGTCCTCGATTCCGACGAGGACAGACGCGGCCAGCCAAGAAGGGGCCATCCCGGGGGGGGGGGGCGTGGGTCTGTTTGACCCTTACAATTTTTTGCCCGCACTAGGAGGGCACCAACACCATTTCCTCGCTCCTTAGGGTCACTACGGATTGAGCCTTTGCCTCCTGGGGTGTGGCAAAAAGTACGTCTACGGTGGCATATTTTTTGCCTCGGGTGATGTGTGTTTTCCGCTGCCACACAGACCCCAAGGCTTTTTGTATTTGAGCCTCTGTGGCTCTTTCCACCCTACGGGATTTTGTACTTACTGTACGGTACGTGACCGTACAGTGCTGTTGGGTTTCGAAAAAATTTTCCGCTGCCTTGCAGATTGCTCGGTGTCCCGTTTTTGTCACCATCTTCTTCGCTTCCTCTAATTCCTCATTTGTTATGAGGATTGTTTCCAGGTTCTTCGCGATACCTGCAAACGAGATTGGTTTTTCTTTGCTGCTGTTGTTGTTGTTGTTGTCGTCAGAGCTGCTGTTACTTTTGTTGTTGCTGCAGGTACTACGACTACTGCCGCCGCCGCTGTTGCTGTGGTTGTTGTTGTTGTTGCTGCTGCTAATGCTGTTGTTGTTTATGCTGCTGGTGATGCTGTTGCGGCTGCTACTGTTGTTTTCATTGTCACTGTTGCTGTTGTTATTACGGCTGCTACTGCTATTATTCCTGACGTCAGACGAATGAAGTGGGTTTTCGTATTTCCCGCACACCTGTTTCGTCGTTGTCGTCGTCGTCGTGGAGAAATCTTGCACGCTTTGCACGAGACTTTTCTTTTCTGTCGTCGCTTGCGAAAGAGAAGGGAGGGAGAGAGACACATTTAAAGAAGGGAGGGAGAGAGACAATCTTCTCTCTGCTGTAGTGACGATTGAGGAAGAAGAAGACGGAATGAGTGGGAGTGACCTATGAAAATTCTTTTTCGTAGCCATGTTGTTTTTTTTTGTTTAAAATAAATATTTGTCACAAAACCCCAATAAGCAGTTATTTAACCCCGAAGGGTCAAATAACGGGCAGAAAGACCCCTCTCACGAGGAGGAGGGTGTTTTTGTCTACAAGTTGGTAAAAGTTTTAAACAATTTACAATTGTTATAGCGTTCAAAATTTACAATACCTTACAGAGCCGAGCCTCCGTCAACCATAGCATTCAATAATAATAATAATAATAATAACGATTTCTGATTTGGGCTCAAGGCCAACCATTTTGAGGGAGAGAAAAGTCGATTAAACCGACCCCAGTGCATTACTGGTACTTTATTTTATCGACCCCGTAAGGATGAAAAGCAAAGCTAACCTTATTCTTTTTGTTTTTCTCAAATCAACGTGTTCATTAATTCTAAATCTATATTACTTGGGTGCGAGCGATGCTATGATTGTAGCCAAATACAACTGTAGTGCAATCCACTAAGATTTGACAATGTTGTACTATTTCTCATGAAATTGAATAGATGACTCTACGTCATCAACACAGGAAGGATATAAGTCAAAGTTGAACTTGGAGGGATTGAAAATAAGTAAAAAGGAGTGACTAAATACTACAAGGTATCTTATACGAATGCTCCACTTGCTCTACCATTCCGTCGCGATGGCTAATTGATGCTTTACTGAGATACAAAACAAACATATTCCCAGATTTTCATTATATCAGTAAATTAGGTCTTGAATAGAAATAGTTGTTTACGCAATATTTTTGCAGCTTCTTTAGATCGCTGGGAATGGCGTTTCTTGTACTTGAATTAAATATTAGAATTCTTGTTGCTGCTGTTGTTGTTGTAGTGATGGAAGCTGGGAGTAGGTGAGTGGTGGGTTTTATTGTAATTCTCACTTCAAATATGTACGCTGTAAACCGAGATGGAGCTAAAGAAATTAAACTAGGTCAAAAGAGGACATATTTCTTTTCTCATAAAAACAGGCGTTCGCATACGCACACAAACTCTTACACACACACATACGCACACAGAAACCCTTACACATGCACACACAAACTCTTACACACACACACACATACGCACACAGAAACCCTTACACATACACACACAGACTCTTACACATACACACGCACACATACGCGCGCTCACAAACACACACATGCACACAAACACACTTAAACACACACAAACTCATATATAACTAACACAGTGATTATATGTGAATGTACTGTACAATTGTTCGCCTATATACAACTGTGTACTAGCAGATATATGTAAGTACAAGTTTATGTGTGTGTTAGAGATGTTATTGGTGTTATATATTGTAAATAAACAATGTATGTTGAAAGTTAGGAAATGTGTGAAGATATGTCTTGTACACACACACACACACACATACACACACAAATATATATATATATATATATATAAAATATAGTATATATATATATATATATATATATATATATACATTGTATACACATATATATATATATGTATATAATATATATACATATGTATGTATATATATATGTATATATATATATAATAGATATATGTATATATAATATATATGTATATATGTATATATATAATATATATATATATGTGTATATATATATATAATTGTTTCTACTTTTGGCACAAGGCCAGCAATTACACAGTGTATTACTGGTACTTTATTTTATCGTAAGGATGAAAGGCAAAGTTAACCTCGGCGGGATTTGAACTCAGATGGTAAAGGGCCGTGACTCTATGCTGCAAACCATGGCGTCCGACCCTCTACCGATACTGCCAATCCGATGTATATATATGTTATATATATTATACATACACACATATGCACATGCATATTCATATATATATATATATATTTATCCTTATCGAGCCCTCTTTGGATTTTAGTCTTCAAATTTATTATTATTACTATATATATATATATTATTACTATATATATATATATGTGTGTGTGTGTGTGTGTATGTGTGTGTGTGTGTGTGTGTGTGTGTGTGTGTGTGTGTGTGTGTGTGTGTGTGTGTGTGTGTGTGTGTGTGTGTGTGTGTGTGTGTGTGTGTGTGTGTGTGTGTGTGTGTGCGATATATGTGAGATGTGAGAAAAACCACAGACCCTGCATCTCAACTCTACTTTTGAAAAGCAGAAGAACTGCGAAACCGGTAAAAGAACCAAATAAATATATATTTTTTTTTAAAATAAGACTCGAATTGCATTTTTGATTTCATCTTTCTTTTTTTATATATATATATATATATATATATATATATATATATATATATATATATATATATATATATATATATATATATATGCTGTCCCCCAAGAGGGAAGGGAGGAAAGGGCTTCATTCTTCAAGAAAGACATGATGGAATTAATAAATTAAATAATGTGTTGAGTTTAAACGTGACATCTTTGCCAGTTGAATAAAGTTTGATTTCAGCCTCTGATAGCCTATACGTACTTGTATTAATACGCATCTAATTTATATATCTGTCATCCTATCTCATGTATAGTGAAAGTGTATGGCTTAGTGACTAGAAGGTTCGACTTACGATCGTAAGTTTGTGAGTTGGTTTCCCGGCGCTAAATTGTGCCCTTGAGCAAGACATTTTATTTAACGTTACTCCAGATTTCACAGCTTCCAAAAAATGAGTTTTATCTGTAATTCAACGGACCAACTTTGTCATACACTCAGTTACGCTGAATTTCCGTTAACTGCTATAAAAATGGACGTGCCTGTAGAATACTCAGCCACTTTCAATGCAATTTCGCGAACAGGCTGTACCGTTGGTCACGCAACTGAAAAACTTGTCACCGGTTTCGACGAAGGTCCAACACTGAACATTTATGTGTAACCTATGAATTCGAAATTTGCAATTACGTGGTTTCATATTCGATCCTACTTTGTACAAATGTTATCTATTGTACCCGTGATTACGTAAATATGTGCGAGAGACAATGAATTTATATTTAAAATAGTCAAATTGTGTTTCTTCCTACTCTCTCGGTTCTGAGTTTAGATCCCACTGAGGTTACCAACACCTTTTATCCAACAAGCATCTTGTCCGACGCTCTACTGATCCTGCCAATCCATCATCTTTAATCGTTTCTGATTTAGGCACAAGTAATTCTGGAGTTGGGAGAAGGTCGATTATATCAATCGCAATAATAAAATCTTACTTTATTTTATCGACCCAAGAAGGATGAAAGTTAAAATTGACTTCAGCAGAAGTATCAAATCGTAATTAAACAGCACAACGTATTTAGATGGGCGCTCTACCTATACTACCGATCCACTCCCATTAAAACATAATAATGCTTTCTGATTTAGGTACAAGGCCAACAATTCTGGGGGGAAGGGAAAGTTGATTAAATCGACCCCAGTGAGCTACTGGTACTCTATTTTATCGACCCCGTAAAGATAAAAGGCAAAGTTAACCTCGGTGGGATTCGAACTCAAAAGTAAAGGGACGTAACTATATGCCCCTAAACAATAATGTGACTCAATATCTCGATTTGAGATTGCGAAGTTCGTTTGACATTTAAAACAAGTTTCATTAATTGATTCTTTTTCATTTGATAATATTTGTTTCTTAGTTACATAACAAGAAGCTGGAAGTTCTCACTCACAGTGGATGTATTTCACTCAAAAACAATTATGTATATAATATGATACAATTACAAATAGAAAATTCAACTTCTAACAAGAAACCCCAGAGTGTCCGTCTTTTAAAATCACATGTTACACTTATCACGTTAAGCTGCTGAAAAATACGAATAACAAACATGCGTCCTTGAGTTTTGTCAAGATTGGAATTACATAACCACACGGACCATGTGTATGGAAGACCTTGAGTTTTGCCAAGACTGAAATTACATACCCACTCGGACTATGAGTATGGAAGACCTAAATTCCAGTTTCAAACATCTGTAAAATAATAATGTTTGGTTTATAAAATAAGAAAACAGTTTTCTATTAGAAATGGTTTCTTATTTTGTGAGAAACAACGAGATTTATGGAGGAGATGAAATTACAATTGAGAATGTTTATTCCACTCCCAAGAACGATTTTATTAATCGTTCCTATTACTGATATAATTTAATATTCTAATGACGTATATATATATATAACAAAGAGGGTGTGGTAAGATACCAGGTGGACCAACGCACCAGAGTACTCAATACTTAGGGTAGTAGAGTGGGTAATAGGAAAACAGTCAAGACCTCGACGGCTAGCAGTTCGGACCTAGCTGTCGAAACGGCCGGAGCTCAGCCCTTGGGGTCCTGACTCTTTTCCTATATATATATATATATATATATATATATATATATATATATATATATATATATATTTATATGTATATATATATATATATATATATATTGTTATACTTGGGGAGGGTCATATTTGTGTAATATTGCCAGAATTAATAACAGAACACACTCACTGTTTGGTTGGTTTTCGCTTTTCGCTTCTGTGTCTTTTATATTGGTAATCTAATATACTCGGTCCTCAATGTTGCCATTGACTGACCGACGGTCAAAAATAATACAGATACAATATAGACACAAACACACATATATATAGTTTATCAAAGTTCTTTCGTTGCACATCTGCAACATCGTCAGTGGTGCTATTGTTTCCTCCCGTTACATTGTATTTTCGACGCCATCTTTATTTAGTCTGTTTATATATTTATTTATTTGTTTATTTTATTTTGTCTTCTTTGCGCATGCATTTGCGTGTGTGTATAGTGTTTTGTTTGATGCGTGTTCGTGATTGGGTGACTGTGTATTGGTTAATGTATTCTATCTTTACTAGTGTGTGTTTATATGTGTTTGTTGTTATTGTGCTTGTGTATGTATTTATTTATTTATCTATTTATTTATTTATACTTCTCTTAGGTCAGTGTTGTTTGTTTGGGTGTTGTTGTTATTCCATTCATTCTTTCTGTTTAGCCTTGGCCTTTTAAGTTCTATTTCACTGGCCTCTCTGATTTGCCTATCTGTTGGGTCATTTCTATGTTTAGATATTATTCTAATTTCTATGTTGTCTATGTTACCGTCGTGTTGTTGTCTGGTATGTTCGTATAGTACTGGCCCGTTTTTTCGTCCTTTTAATTCCCCCAGTGTTGGTCTATCCTTTCACCTATGCTACGAGCTGTCTCGCCTATGTATGTTGTTGTCATGTTTCTGCAAGTACCCTCTGTACATCTTATGCTATAGACTACGTTTCTAGTTTTACAGTTTATCTGGGGGTTTACCTTACATATGATACATTTCCTATTAGTACAGTGGGTTTTCTTAAAAGGGTAGGTTTTGCTGATCAGGGATTTTATGGTGGTTCCTGGCTTTTCTACCACCTTAATCTTTAAGTGGGTCTTTCTCAGGGCCTTTCTACACTGGTTAGCTAATTTCCCTCCAGGGGTAGCGTCCACAAACATGACACTCTGGTATCTCTGGTTGTCGTACCATGAGGTGGCTTTCCCTATCTTATGTCTAGCCCTATCTAAGCTATTCCATGATTTGCTCCTGTATAATGGGCAAATTCCTTTCATGTCCAGTTCTATGAGGGTCTTATACTTCTCCATGGCTCCTTCGTATACTCTGACTCGGTCTCTTTGGTTGTAGCCAGAGAACTGCATGCGGTTGATGAAGTGTTGAATGTGTCTTTCCATTTCTGTTGGGTCGCACATGCGGGACACATTCTTCATCACTCGTACCAAATCTGCGATCAGAATATTAAACTTAGCACGACTGGACATTGCTGAGTTTTTTAGTAACAGGTATTTGGAGGCCATGGGTTTAGCATAGTGTGAGTGGAGAATTTGGGCTCTCTCGTCTATAGTGATAATCCAGAGTTCCGTGTCTAATACAGGTAGTCTATTGTTAGGATGTTTGGAAGGGTAGTCGATAGTTACAGTTATACTCTGGTGTATGGAATTAGCTATCTGCTGGATGCTTTCCATATATATATATATATATATATATATATATATATATATATATATGCATGTGTCTGTTGTCTGTACAAAAATTTAAACAGAAATGACAAAGCAAACGACACAGTACAGTGAGGAAATATATTAGTTTAATGCTTAGTTTAATGCTTAGTATGAAAAGAGTTTTATCATTTCGGACATTTGTCCTTCATCAGACTATAGAATGATAAATAAAAGATGCAGTAGAAAGATAGAGTGTGAATAGAATCTTTTGTTTTTCTTTTGTAGAAAAAACACATGTCTATTCCATAGGCCATTTCGTATCTATATATACACTATATATATTACACTATATATATATATATATACATTTCATATATATATATATATATATATATATATATTATGTATACAACATATTGAGCTTTGAAACCTTATGTAGCGCTTTTGTTCTGTGTATGAGCATAAATGCATAATCTAATATATATATATATATATAGATAGATAATTTAATATATCAACTAACATAAGCGCACAGATGCACGTCCATGCCAGCAAATACACAGGTTATGTCATAGTACCTAGGTGGTTCAATGCAGGAGGATGCAGAACAATAATATAAAAGACGTAAAATAAGAAAATATTTTTTTTTTTAATTTTTAAAAAATTTTTTACTTACTTACTTAAATTTTCACTCCAACTAATTAGTTTCTGCAATGGGATAAAGACAGTTACGTAATCCAACTGTCGAGAATTCATTGCGTCATCAGGGAGTCTATTCTCAGCTGAGTCTCCAGGCAATGCGCGGACACTGGCGGCTCATATAAAAATAATAATAATTCGGTAGATAGAACAGCTGGCGAGGACTGGATATAAAAGACGTAAAATAAGAAAATATTTTTTAAAAAAATTTTTTTTTAATTTTTTACTTACTTACTTAATTTAGTTGATATATTAAATTATCTTATTTTAGTTGATATATTAAATTATCTATATTTATCTCCAAATCACTGATTTGTCGAGCAAACCTGCCAAAACCACTTCTAAATTTTTTGGGGTGTTAGTAGGCGTCAGTCATCTTACCATCCCATTCCTTCTAACTAGCCTCTGTGTCACGTGATTGATTCTTTAGAATCGGCCATTTGACTAGAAGCAGTGAGAATTTCAGTACATAGAATCCAGTCCTCGCCAGCTGTTCTATCTACCGAATTATTATTATTTTTATATGAGCCGCCAGTGTCCGCGCATTGCCTGGAGACTCAGCTGAGAATAGACTCCCTGATGACACAATGAATTCTCGACAGTTGGATTACGTAACTGTCTTTATCCCATTGCAGAAACTAATTAGTTGGAGTGAAAATTTAAGTAAGTAAGTAAAAAATTTTTTAAAAATTTTTTTAAAAAATATTTTCTTACTTTACGTCTTTTATATATATATATATATATATTTATATATATATACAAGTATTCAACACACACACACACACACACACAGAGAGATACTAACTATACTTTCAATGCGTCCCATATCATCAACAGAAGCGAAAATAACAAATTGAAATAAGTAAGTTCGATAACAATACCATTATGAAATCTTTATATTTTGCTACGTTATTTATTCGAAAATAATGCAAACTACTCTACACGAGGGAAGAAATGTACCGAGGAAGAGCAAAAATATAAACAATTTAAAAGAAAAGGAGGTAAAAAATGTGACTATTGATGCAAACTTGCATGAGCAGATATCGAAAAAAAATGTTTTCTCTAGTCCCCAGAGTATATTGTAAAAACGAGGTGGTGAGAAGTGTGTCCCTTATATATATATGTGTGTGTGTGTGTGTGAGTGTGTGTGTATATGTGTATGTATGTGTGTGTATATGTGTGTGTGTGTGTGTGTGTGTGTGTGTGTGTGTGTGTGTGTGTGTGTGTGTGTGTGTGTGTGTGTGTGTGTGTGTGTGTGTGTGTGTGTGTGTCTGTCTGTCTGCTGTCTGTCTGTCTGCACACATAGATAAACATTATATGCGAAAAAAATTCTGGAAAAATGATGAGGGATAATTTTTGTGTTATAAAATATTTTGTGGTCCAATATACATATATATAATATTTGTGTGTGTGTGTGTGTGTGTGTGTGTGTGTGTGTGTGTGTGTGTGTGTGTGTGTGTGTGTGTGTGTGTGTGTGTGTGTGTGTGTGTGTGTGTGAAGGCACGTGGTTTTGTAGTTACACTATTCGACACAAGATCGTAAGGTCTTGAGCGGGAAACTTTATTTCACGTTGCTCCAGTCCTCTCAGCTCACTAAAATGAGTTGTACCTGTAATTCAAAGGGCCATCCTTGTCACATTCTGTCTCACGCCGAATCTCCCTGAGTACTACTATAAGGCGACGCATGTCTGTGGAACGCTCAGCAACTTATACGTTAATTTAATGAGCAGGCTGTTCCTTAGATCATATCGATTGAAACACTCATCGTCGTAACCGACGAAGTTCCGCTACTATATATATTTATAAATCAGTCTGAAACCGGTTAGAGCATTACTCAAGAGAGTACTCGATACTTGGGGTAGTAGAGTGTGGTTATATTATAAAGAGTCTGGACCTAGCTATTGAAACGGCAAGATCACATCCATCGAGTCCCGACCCTTTATTATATATATATATATATATATATATATATATATAGAGAGAGAGAGAGAGAGAGAGAGAGAGAGAGAGAGAGAGAGAGAGAGAGAGATACATATATATACATATATATATATATAGAGAGAGAGAGAGAGAGATAGAGAGAGAGAGAGAGAGAGAGAGAGAGAGAGAGAGAGAGAGAGAGATACATATATATACATATATATATATATTTATATATATATATATATACATATATATATATATGTGTGTGTGTGTGTGTGCGTGTTTGTGAGTATACATATATATACACTTACATATATACACATATGTATACATATACATATATATATATGTACATTTACATATATATACATATATATACATATATATATACATGTATATATATATACATATATATATATGTACATTTACATATATATACATATATATACATATATATATACATGTATATATATATACATATATATATATACATATAATATATAAATATATATATATATATATATATATATATATATATTTATATATATATATATATATATATATATATATATATAAATATAAATATATATATATGTAGGAGGTGAGTTTTATTGTAGTACAATAAAGCAATGCAGATATCGGATAAGAAGCACTCTACAGTTTGTAGGACTGGAGTATACATAATATATAAGAACAAAAGATGGTTAAAAGAGTTCCATGTATTTTATTATGCGCATTTCAAAAACAAATACAACACATTCTTACTCTATATCACCTTGTAAAAATCCTTCGTAAACATATACATTTTTTGGGACGTTAGATTATTCATCCTCAATTCATTATTCTTTTCTCCCTTTCATCTAACTCATTATTCTCAATACATATTAACTCTTTCTTTTTCTTCGCTCATATTATCAAACCCCTCAATATACAAACCTTAACTTTACATTATTTTTCTCTTCGTTAATTTTCAAATTCTTTTAATTTATACATTATCTTCCAACGGTTTTCAACCTCTCTATGTAAAACAATATATCTTTCTCAGTTATAAAAGCTACCTCTCTCTCTCTATCACCCATCTCTCATCCTATCTCATCCTTCCCCATTATACTCCTCCCTCTCCACCTTCACTCTCATCTCCTCCGTTTTGTTCATCCTTTCCACACACCCACCCACCCCACCCCCACCCCCACCCCCCTCTAAATAAAATATTTTTCCCAATATCACACATCAATCTAAAACTACTTCTCATATGTTGATTTAAAACTGAACTATCCACAAGTGTTTTTTAACCTTCATATCATGTCCTCCTGTTTTATCTGATGAAAACACAAATATTATTGCATGATGATATTTGTTTTTGAAATGCGCATAATAAAATACATGGAACTCTTTTAACCATCTTTTGTTCTTTTATATATATATATATATATATATATATATATATATATATATATATATATATATATATATATATATATATATATATATATGTATATATTATTCAAAATATTAATAAATGAAAAATATTCTCATAACCAAAATATATATTTTATTATATGTATTTCAAAGCTACAATGGTGTTTCAGTACGTTTTCATCAGATAAAATATATGAGAGATTGGATATACGACATACCGCTAAGGTTTCGAATACTCAATTCCTGTAGTGGTAGTATATATATATATATATCAAGTAAGCTGCAATATATTTCTAAATATATCTGAATTGTCAATACAGACGACGTTGTATGAGAACGAGTCGTATGAAAAGAAAGAAATAAAGGAAGGAAGGAGGAAAGAAAGGAAGAAAATCACAACATGAAAATAACTTGGCCATATTCAATGAGATAACCAAGTACAGAATTGAAATAGGAGTTCTAATCAATAGCCAAAAGAGGAAAATGCATCCAGCCAGAAAACGATACAAACAGATGAAGGGATACAGGAAAATATGAGAGAGAAAGAGAGAGATATAAAGGTGAGATGGAGGGGGGAAGAGAGTGAGAGAGAGAGAGGGAGAGAGACTGAACGAGTGATTGACTCGGTGAGATTCTACTGGGTGCACTGATATCTGATCAAAGTATAATGTAATGTAATATAGATACATATATATGTATGTATATATATATACGTGGATGCATTTGCGTCTATGTAACACACACACAAATATATATATTTATTTATTTATTTATATTGTGAGTGTGTGTAATAATTATTATCATAAAGCAATTCTTGGTATTTTATATTCTGAAGTCTAAAATATAAGCTCATTGTAGGGTTGGCATAAACTTTTAGTTTGATCTTTTTCCAAACATTACCAGGTTTGACCAAGACTTTTACTGAATCGTAAGAAGATATACATATGTTCCACCATTGTTCATGAGTCTCAATGCGAGTTTAGATCTAGAAAATGAACCACAAAACAAACAGCTTTGTTAAGCAACAAGTTAACAAATATGCTAGCAGAGAGGAACCACTCCTTCCGATGATGAAAAGACGGAATCTTGCCTGATATGGTTACATATCCCACCACAACTCCATATCTAAAACAATCCTTCAGGGCAAAGTCAAGGGAGAACGGAGAAGAGGCAGACAAAGAAAATCTTGGTCTGACAACATCAAAGACTGGACTAGTCACAACATAGAAAAATTCTACACATGACTTAACCAGTTGTGACTGCTGACCTCGAAAGCGCCTAGAGTGGCACCTCAACGATTGGCTGCAGTAGTTGCGGGAACATGGTTACATGAAAGGAACCAGAGATATAATCATTAGCGTCAGACAGTTGCAGGAAAAGTGCTTAGAGTAAGGACAACTCCATGTTTTCATTAATTTAACGAAAACGTTTGATATTGTGAATAGAGAAATTAACAACATAGTCCATTTCTATTTCAATAAGTAAAGGGATGTAACTCAACACCTCCGGATATCTCACCACTCTACTGATTCTTCCATCTATCTCCAGGTCCTTTGAAAGAAATGTGGCAAGGTGAAGGAAAATTGGTTCCGTCTCGACCGCCCTAACTCCGGGAAGAGGAGGAGAGGTCTTCCAAAAATCTAAGTAGACAGTGAGGTTTTTGCGGTGGTGTCAGATATTCTTGAACCCCTCCTTGACTCTTCGAATTCCGAGTCAACGTAAAGCTGAACACCTTTCTTACAGAACTTGTCTGTCCACAACCCTCTTACAGTAATCATAGTAACACCAAAAGCAACAGCACGCCTCGGATATTAAAGTTATACTGGATTCGTTGGGTTGTATATTTGGTCAGGTGACGATTTGGGGGAAAGGCTTCTGATAATACTGTTTTCCTTTCTTGTAGAATTGATAGCTTTCTTCACTAATGACGTCAGCATTTATTGAAAATTAATTAATTATCATTTGCTAGTCATCTTCATATTTTATCTAATTATTAAAATTTCTTTCTGAAAATTATTTGAAATATCTTTCATTTTATAATTTTGTATTTCTTTAACATTCTTTCGACGGTTGTTTTACATCTTGTACTGGAGCATGAATATTTTATTAAAGCATTCGCTAAACTGTCTGACAAATACTGAGGGTAGAATATCAGAAAATCAATTTCCATATACATTTATATATATACGTAAGACAGTTATTGCTCCGATCCGTCCACAAAACACTGAGTAAATACCCTAAACCGAACGCCAGTCTCACCCACCCTCCACATTCGGCAAACGCAAACCACCCATCTTTCCAAATTCAGTGGTCAGAACCGGACCACAACAGCCACCAAATTGGGAAGTCAGGCGTTATCAAGCTGTAGCTGACACATTACATACTTTCTATATAATAAAGCTAATAAAGTTATCTGAAGCCACAACGACCCATTACACAATTTAGTATATTCAAAAGGATAAACATCCACGTTATCTGATAGGTTTATCGGTTAAGAAGGCTGCAGTGGTTTCATTTTTAAAATATATTTATGTATGAAACAATATAAATGAGGAAGAAAGTATAAACTGTATTTTTATAGGATACATTTTCAGCTGAGTATACTGAAGCAACGTGAACTAAAGTATTTTGCTAAAGAACACAACACACATCCCAGTCCAGAAATCGAACCCACGATGCAAAACTGGTAAAATAAGTACTTATGGTCGATTTCATCCGTCACCTGGTTAAACCCCACCATCTAGACTTTGGTTGCCTTTAACAAGCATTAAAGCCAGATCTCTAGTCTGGTTTGAGGACAGGTCCCTCCCTCTGTGTATGTGTATGTGAATGTTTAAAGCCACCTTCTTCCCTTCCTCGCGTGTGTGTGTGCATGTGTCTGTTTATGACAGGAATAATTACCATGGTCGATGTGTAAACCATAAGCCAGATAACAGTAATATTTCTCCACCCCCAGCACCTTGCCCCATGACTCTTAATGAATGATGAGGTTCACATCCACTTGTAACATATCTCATACTCAACGATAAAATCCTTATTTGCAATATAATCATTATGATATGAGATGTCTATAAATGTGTCTAATATATAAAACCTTTCTCTGAACCTTAATCGCAGAAAGCCTTCCCTTTTCAAGATTCTATTTGTAATTTATCAGTGGAGCCAATAAATCTTTGACATTGCATCATTAAATGGTGAAAACTATATAATTATTGTTACTGCCTGCTTTCGTCTCTGCTGGTGTTTTGACCTACTAAGGCCTTATTCCGTTACCACAATTATCTAATCCCAAACCGTTCCCAGCATCTCTCACAGTAGTGTTTCTAGAAGAGGGTGTCAAGATACATTACATCTTGCTCAATATGAAACATGATTATATTTCACTGTAAACACTGACACCTTAACGTTTTCCGAGTGTAAAGAGAAAAGTCTCTCAAATATCTAAGTGTTGACAATTGCTTTTTATCATTCGGGGATATTTTAAGCTTTCAATAAAATTGTATCTTTCAAAACTATTAACCTCATTTGTAGAGTATATTTACTGCACTACACTTCGATATATTCTATCTCTGATCGTCCTCGGTTGTTATATTCTTGCCATGATCCATACTCGTGTCAGTATTCACCCAGGATGGAATGAGAGCCAGCACCAACCAGTGAATGCACTGTGTCGTGAACAGAGGCCACGTATTTATTGTGATCCCTGGTTTCTGAGGTGGATATTGCCAGTCAGTCAGTCAGTGAGACAGTCACGATTCCAGTAGCAGACGAGAACATATACGCGAAGACTAGATATTAGCTCATGATCCGACTTGATCATGCTAATCCAAGATTTAAACCCTTACGGTTTTCATGACATCCCACTTGAGACACTGGTGTGAATGTATCACGAATGTTCACCATGTGGTTGGTGGAGTGTCTAAATAAAGGAGGCGTCTTTTGAGAAGAGATTGTTGAGGGGGGTGGTAATCGATCCGGCAACGACGACAAATGTGTGCGAAAGATTCATCGAAGTCTTCCGGACTACGTAAACCTGTTGCTCTCGCTGGCCACGCCTCGGGGCCGATATCTATCATACATTGTACTAGATTGTCTTCGAACAAAGAGCGTTATGTTCCTAGATAAGAGTAATAACTGTTTCTACTTTAGGCACAAGGCCAGCAATTATCCAGTGCATTACTGGTACTTTACTGGTACTAGATAAGAGTAATAACGTTCTTATATTATCCGATGAGGATCAGAAATCTAATCAGTTGGAATATTATGTAGGTGTAAACATTTTAAACGATTTTCACCTGTAAAGATGGGGCTGAAAAATGTTAATTTCTATATTAAAGTCTTTCTCGAACCTAGAAATTCATCAGACTAGAGTTTATTTGGGTTTCACGTGACGATAAGAGACGCCAGTCCGTTGCAAGATTAATACTGTCTTTCTCAATGATACAATGGGCCACCCGGACAGGATACCGAACGCTCGATCGTGAGGCCAGCTCCATAACCACTAGATTGCGTCAAAATAACTATTTAAAGTTATTTCACCTCCCAGCATTTCTTAATCACTTTGCTTCATTCTAAGCAATTCCCTCTTGAATTCACTATAATTTCCTTGCGTGCATCGGATTACAGACGTTTCTGTTAAATGCTAGCTTCACTGACTCCCACCAGTGTGGAAGATGATTTAAAAGTCATTAAAATTTGCTCCTTCTCCCACTCTGCTACCTAGAATATATAATTAAAAATACATAATTGGTAAATTAGTTTGTTAAATCATCCTATGTTCTCTCAGAAAGAAGCCTTCAAGTTTTTATCTGAGATAGAATTGCCAGCTAAATACAACATGTGTTTTTCGATTAGGAATTTATGCAGATTTATGCACACTTTGACATAAATATTATTTTCAATTATATTCTTGAACTGTGAACAACCAAACTGTCTTGATTAAATAGCAATTAACAAAGTAATTGTCTTTCGTAGCATATGTTGTCGTTATTGCTGTATTTTATTCCTATATTTACCATTTTTCTTAGAAAAGTCTACCAACAACAAAACAAATTTAGTTTATTCTTCAATATATAAGGATGCGTTGTTTGTAACAAACTTCAATTTTAGTAAAAAAAAAAAAAAAAAATCTTTGAATATTTATTTAATTAAATTTGATAGTATATAGTTAATTGAGGGTAATTTCGCATTTTAATAAACGACGCCAACAATTTACCTAATTTAAATGGCTAATTGAGGCTATAAAGTAATGAAAATATATAATATATTCTGTGAAGGAGAAATATCAAAAAAAAAAACTGTGTGTGTTCTTTAATGAATGGATTTAAGAAAATGTTTTCATGTTACGGTCGGATTTAAACATTTAAATATGTTTTGATACCAAGATTTGTCGAACAAATAACGATGGAACTATATTAATTACTCGTTACAAAGGTATGTTTTTGGTTAATTCTTTCCATACGGCTGTTTACTCCTGAAAGATTTGTAAATAATATAAATTTTGTCTTAAATTTTTAGATAATTTTATTTTATCTTTTATTCTATTCTATTTTCAATAAATATTCAATGTGTTTGAGGAAGAAGAAAAAAAAAGAAGACCAGATACTTAATATTGTTTGTAATTAATCAACGCCAACGGAGATCATCTACTTGACAAGTAGTAATTTATCATTAGTTTAATTGAATACAGTTTTGAAAATTGCTAAAATGAATAAACAATCTACGTGAAGCAAGTGAGAAGCATAAACAGACGATGCAGCGTGTAAGGAAAAGAGGGAATAATGATAT
The DNA here is from genome assembly GCA_964016885.1 of Eledone cirrhosa. Lineage (NCBI taxonomy): Eukaryota > Metazoa > Mollusca > Cephalopoda > Octopoda > Eledonidae > Eledone > Eledone cirrhosa. The sequence goes on from OZ024747.1 coordinate 74,605,426, forward strand.
TGGAAATAAATGGCAGTTGAAGGCGTCACCTTATATTAATAAAGAGGAGGACAGCAGGTATGATGTGTTTGTGTGGTGAAATATGAAATAGAATACCAATTGTTGAGAAAGTATCATCTAATAATGGATGTCAGTTAATAACAACTAGATATTAATCATTTTAATATCTACAACCGCAAATAAATGAATGAATAAAGCATCAATTGTTTTTTGGGGGGAGGGGGGGTATAGAGAGTCACTGTTCGTATAGAAAGATGGTTTTCTGATGACTGAGAAAAAGAAAGATTCTGTTTGCCATCTGTCAGATCTAAAGCAAAGGTAACTCAACTTTCAGCTGACTTGATGCCGGGACTCTTTTAAGTATCATTTTGTTTCAATAGTTTCAGTTTTATTGAGTGGTTTCAATGCGATTTGGGAATCTTTGATATCTACAGTGTTATATTTTGTTTTGTTCTTGAAATCTCTGTTGTATTGCAAGTATTCTCTGTAACAAAATCATATGAAGCCAATTTAATCGCACAGCAATAACTTAACATTTTACAGGGGAAATATTTAGTGATCTTTTGATAGAATGAACTGATATTGAAGTATAACATTGAAGTAGCCATTCGTACGGGTGTGGTAAAGGACAACAAAAACATTCTTACAAATGAAAATATTGAAAATATTAAACAGACATCACTTAAATGTAGATAAACGATCAGGCCACCCTATTCCTTGAAATTCTATACAAATGTCTACTCGCATAACAAACAGGATGCAGAAATAATACCTGATGAGGTCAGTAATAATATATGAGGTATATAAGTAAACAATAAATTGGAAATTAACATTTAGCGTAACATCTGCCGTCACTTTAATCAATTTATCTCTATAAAGAGAAGGATGATTTATTATAGGGATAGACATTTACCCAAGAATCATTTCAAACGACATCTCAGCTTCATTCTCATTAGCCTCATCGAACGAGTTTACTTTACTACTCTCTAGATAGATTTAGCAGTAACCTTAGCAATTAGTTACCTGTAACTTGTGTGATATTGTTGACACTGTACCAATTCATTCATCAGATTTTTGAATTCTTGTAAATCAAGAGATTATTTCTAGTAGACATCAGACTCCCGATATATAACCAGTTAGGTAGAAAGTATCATTGATAATGTCTTCAGAAATAGCTTCGTGTGAAGTGTTTCATTAGTAGCAGTACATACGAAGTTAACTGCGGGTACCCCAGGAAAAATAACTTCCCAGTTTTTATTTCCTGTTTTGGGTGTATATTTGGTAATACTCCATACCTGTCCATTATATTTCTCAACTTACTTCAGGGTTAGTATGGAGTTATTTTAAAATAAGATATACCAATTTTGGGACAAAATTAATTAAATTCCATTCAAAAAAATTTTAGACACCTTTTTCTCTCAAATGAAACCTCGGATTATGAATTTTAGCTTGAGACACGATCGAATTTAATTTTTCATTCGTAATCCGAGTTTTCATTTGAGAGAAAATGTCAAAGGTTGTTTGTTCATCTGTATTTAATATTTTGCGAAATGATTGAAGAAACTATATTTCCAAAAGACTGCTATGATTTCTGGTTCTTCTAGCACTGTGACCCCTTTTCCGTTGTCCAGTTAGCAAATAGGGTTCTTCATAAGAAAGCAATTGGTCAGTTAATTGAGAAATCACTGCACCAGTACTTAGCGCATCAGTCCCAGAGACGTCTTAAAACACCTGCGTGTCTGACAAAACACACTGTCACATGACTGACACCCCACCCCCATTTATGGTTATACTATTTAATACGTCGTTGGGGTACAGTAAACGATTTCTGATTCAATCAGTCTTAGTGGCCGCTCGCTGTAAGACGGGTTTAACTTGACAGTTAGTGTAACTTATTTCATATATTCAAGATGTTATTTCATCAGATAGATAGTCATCAGAGTTTGTGAATAGTGTATTACTAATGTTACATTGAAATGTTTTGAATACTAACCGTGTGTTATTCCTTCTTATGACAAGAAATTGTGCACGCCATGGTGAATACCGAGGTTTATAGAAGGTGTTTAATTTATTTATAAATGACTTGACAATATTTTGAAGAGAGCTAGTGTAATTTATTATGGGATTACCTGTGACGAATTGATTAGGAAAATCATAAAATCTGAAAGATAAGTCAATCTTCATTAATTCTTTCTTCTTGTAATTTCTTCGAAGCGAACAAGGTAGTCATATAACTAATCCTTACTTCCTCCACACAACTCTTTGCATTTCCATGTTCTGGTTTGCTTCTTCACACTCTCAAGTGACTTGGTCAGTCCTTTAGTACCATCCTGCCAAAGCCATTTTGATCAATCCATTCTTGTTCTTATGAGGTTGGGTGTTGTCCACGGTGCTTCTTCATCTGGTTGGATTTCCGTGTCAACCTTACTTATCCATTGCTGGGGTCTGGCCTCTCCTCTCATGATGTTAAGAATTAGACATGTTTGAGAAAGCTACTTTTTAATTTCAGTTGTCGTGGGTGGAGTTGATGTCGATGAAGGCGCTTACATTCATCATTAATACCTTTACTATCTCTGCTAAAGAAATACCACTCGAGACTTTTTCCAGGAGGAGGCACGTAACCATAATGTTATATATGACAAACAAACCATAAAGAAGGACCCCTGTTATCTCTCCTTTCTTAAATCAATCCTCAAGTTGCTGAGGAGATTTAGAAGATAGCTTGTTGGAGATATTTTATATCAAAAGCTGGTCGCGATATCTGAAATATTGGTGGTTCTGGTCGTGGTTCTGGTCGCTCCATACTAAGCTCTGTTTTTTTTTGTTTTTTTTTTGCTTTTAATAACTGGGGTTCAATCAAAATATTCATTCCTGAAAGGTTCTGTCTTCAGTTGTACGTTACATTACGTAGCATGTTTCTAATTAAGAGACTGTATAGAGTAGAGTAGCTATTTGAACAAGAGACTTTGGTTCAATGTTTAAATTCATCCCATTTGACAACTTTCATTGCACTCTGGGTAGATTTTACTTGGATGGAGATGGGGATAAGTTTTAATATGATGTGGTATAATATATATTTAACTGCTTCAGTCCATGTGATTTATATTGAGTTATGCAACGACGCAAGAGTTGAGTTTTGTTTCTGCTAATGTAAATAACGATTCGTTCAAAAAAATGTGATATGACCAGATTTAACACACAGACACACACACAGAGCTCAAAGGGTTTAACTAAATAGGGGTAACCTTCTACGCTGACATGACTGTCATCTAACACAAGATGGTATATTCTAACAGTATCGCAACGTAACTCGCTATGAGAGTGCAAGTGTTTGTGTCCCAGTAGAGAGATGAGTTAAAATTCATATCTTAACAACCCATATTTTGAGTAGTTTACAATAATCATTAACTGATTCATTTGCTCTATGTTAACGCGTCAATAATTGGTGCATTACAACACGAGTGAATCTTCTAAAGTGAGTGCCGAGCATAGCTATATTCGTAGCATCAGCATTTGTGATTGTGACAACATTAATAATAAATCTGAATCGGCATATATTCGAGGAAGTGTCACCTTACATATCTCATCTGTTATTGCATTGATGTTTAAACAGACAGTATAGATAACACTTGTGCCAACACCTCAACTAATCAAAAGATGTAGGTCTGTTAGGAAATTCAGGTGATGTTAACTTTATAGTTCACAATTTAGTGTTGTGGAATAAAGTTGTTGCAAGAGGTGCCAAAGTACTTTTTATTCTACAAGCTATAATAATAAAGTATACAGCTATAATATAACAGCAGGAATGGTAGGTGACTTAAAAATAAATAGTAAAAAAAGAAAAATTAACATTTATCATATCACTTGCTTTAGCAACAGCGGGGGTCTCGGGCTAAAGAAGAAGCTGCTGTGCTCTCCTTTTATACACTAGAAATAGCTGCCAAAACTCTTTCGAATTATCAGGCGCTCTTTCAGTTCACAGAGATGTAAATATGTGGGATTGACAAGTGTTTCATTTGAACATACCGACATGCTACTGAAGAGTGTATAGGCACTGTTGTTGTTGTTGTTGTTGTTGTTTAACCCAGATTTGTCTTACTCGAGTAAACATTATCCAAGCCCTCCTTCCTTTTCGATTTGGTTGCTATTTCGAATAAGTCTGTTGACGATTTAGCGATATTCTCCTTGGCTCACGTATATAATAGTTCCTAAGAGAAAATGTTCGTTCAATGCTTATCCATAACAATACCATAGAATATGAAGTTATAGCTTTTGGTGGATGCTGAGTAGTGGCTTTTTCCCAGGGAACATAATTTGTAAATCAATGTTGTTGTTTTTTTTATATCGTTGACTTATAAAACGCATTTGCAGCTAAACGTCTGTAAAGAATTAACAGATGTCTCTGTTAGCAATGCAACAGAAGCGAATACAATGACTCAGTCTTCGGTGATGCAAGCGTATAAGCAATGTAATAATAATACCAATAAAAGTAGGTTTGGTGGTGGTGGTGGTGGTTTCTATTTCTCTGATTACATGCCTACATATAAACAGATAGCCTATGCCCTTCCTTCTTCTGATATGGTAGAGACTGTATTGTTTATTCTACATCAGAAACTGAGAATATTTCTGGGAAAGTGTGAGAGAGAGAGAGAAGGAGGAACACCCGGCGGATGTACTAGAGAGATTTAAAATATCTGATATAGGAATTCACAAGTCAATAAAAGGGGAAACAAAGAACAAAAAAATCTTTATTTGGTAACATTAAATTCTTCTTTAGTAGAATTGAAAAAAATGGTGTAAGTCGTCTGAGAAAGTCATTAATTATTTTTCTTCTTCCGTCTTAATTTCGATAAGAAACCCATGAGGTGATACAAAAATATAAAGATTAAATCATCAAAGAGAATTTGAGTAAAATCTTTTTAAAGGAAAATGGGACTGTTGTCATTACATCTTCAAGTCTACAAAATCCTGAATAAAAAAAAAATGTTCATTCTGCTAATTTTTTTTTCACTAAAGTTACAAAAGTATCAAATTAAAATTGACAGTGTATAATGTTTCAATTAAGAAACCTTGAGAAAACATTTCCAAAGCAGTCAAAATGGTTTCATGCTATTCATAATGTCAGATAATAGAAATTGTTTGCTTGTAATCCTAAACTAGCAAACTAGTCAAGAATTTCAACAGCTTTTCAACATTAGTATGTCTACTGTTGATTAGAGTGAAAATATGAAGTGAAAACTATCACAAGAATTACGATGTCTTTGGGCTGTTATCCTATTGTTGAGCTTAGAATTATATATTTGATACCTTCAACAAGTCGTGCTAAGAATTAAAATTTGATACAGTAGAATCTGAAGAAACAAAATGATGGTGTGTGTCGAGAGATCTCTAATGAAGTATTCGACAAAATAATCTATTTCGTGAATTAAACATGGCCATGTTTAATTAGGTACAAGCTAGTCTTTTTTTTTTTTTTTGTATAGATTTTTGAGTGGTTAGCATATTGTAGACACAGCATAGTCTAAGGAGTGTGAATAAGATTGCTTGGCAATCATTACGTCCCTGGTTCAATCCTACTGCGTATGATCTTTACCACGTGTCATTTAGCAAAGCTTTGGATCAACCTATGCTTTGTAAGAGAAACTAGGTACGTGGAAACGCTTTAGAAGTTCAGATGAACTGTACCTGTAATGCAAAAGACCTATTTTGTCACACAGTATGTCACGCTGAATCTTCCTTAGAATTACGTTTAGGATAGATGTGTCTGTGGAACACTCCTGGTCGATACTGAGATTTATATAAGGGGATATATAGAGTATATGACTGTACGCTGGTTTATGATGAAACTACGCGGGTCATATTTATAATGTTCCTTATCTCAGATCTTCAAAATCAACGTCGAGGTTTCTGCAATGCAAAATACCTGATACCACATCAAATAAATCTTGATCATCAATAATGACGCCTCCAAGATTTCAAAAACCAGAACACCCCGTGTATGTCCTTCCATTTAAAGACTATAGGTATGGTTTCACAGAGATTTGGCAGCGAGGTTTAGCAAGCTGGAAAACTAAACTGAAGTGATCTCGATGAGTAGTAGTATTTTTACTTTGAAGTCTGAGTTCAAATCCCGCCGAGGTTAACTTTGCCTTTCATCCTTACGGGGTCGATAAAATAAAGTACCAGTAATACAGTGGGATAATTGCTGGCCTTATGCCAAAAGTAGAAACAATTATTTTTACTTTGAAGTATTATACGATGTAATGCAGATTCTTGGTTTTATCGTTTATAAAGTGGTGCCAATGACAGGACGAATTGTGACATGGTTTAGATAAAATGAAGCTGAAGACTTTGTGTGATAGTGTCTCTACTCTGAAGTTCCTTAATTTTGTATTTACCAAAATAACATGGAGACAGAGAAAACGTGAAGCAGATTAAAATATTAGAATGTTTAAAGTATATCGAAAGATGTGAGCCATGGTGTTCACAGTACTTCATTTCACATTGCTCCAGTCCACTTAGCTAAAACAAAAAGTGTTTCCGCAACAACTGGGTGTTAACCTTGCAACGGTCTGGCGCCACATCTCTGAGGGTGTTTTATACTCTCATCTCAGTCACTTAACATATAATGATACCGGGCTCCAGCGTAATGAATCTCTTTACTCAACATATATACACGCATTAGAGAAACTGAAAGGGATGTTCCTACGTCAGAAACAATTAATAATGGATGTAAACGGTGAAATAGGCTTTGAAGATATTCGCACTAATGACGCTAACAAAGAAGCGGCTGAAAGCAGAAATTTGCTAAATAATTGAGGAATGACTACAATGTACAGAAGTTGAAGTTAGAATACTTCCCCAACTGAGAAAATTATTTGGCATTAAATGTGCCCTAATTAGAGCGACCCCTGTAGCTGTTCCAGCAGTTTAAGCAGCTCTTTATTCAGAATTTTATAGCAGAAAGCAAAACAAATAAAGGGGTTCGCAACAGTTCACTGCGTGATGTTATGCAAACGTTTATTATTGACGGTCTACACAGCCACCATGACGTATGATTACCTGATCTAAGTTTTAATGACACCAATGAAGTTCATATAGATGCTATCATTAGAGAACATCAAAAAAGCAGGGGATTCGTTGTGTCAGTAGAGCATCGGGGAAAATGTTTTGTGGCATATTGTTACGATCCTTTATATACACATAAAATACGCGTAAATATTTAAATAATTACATGTCTACACACAGACATGCATACATATATAGATAGAGATATGAATATACAAGTTCCAAATCATACATATATATATGTGAGGGGCGGGTGGGTGTATGGGCAAAGTGGTGATGGTGAGTGAGAGGAGGAGGGTGGCGTAGTGCGAATGAGGAAAGAGTATGAAGCAATGTAGTTTAGAATGAAAGAATTACAGAATAGGTCGGGTAAAGATTATGGGAATATATAACTGTAGAAGCTATGATGGGTTAATGTGTGATTGGCGGCAGTGGTATTGATGTTAAGTAGATATGTGAAATATAAGATGATTATAAATTGTGGGGTATAACTACGATGGAAGTTTAAAATATTATGGAATTATATTTGATAGTTGTGGTGGCGGGGTGGTGCGGGTATTAGGTGTATATAAGGTATTGGCCATAAGGAAGGGAGGGAATAATGAAAAGTTGAAGGATTGAGATGACAGAATGGCAAAATGGAAAAGAAATTAAAATTAGGAAAAAATTAGAAAACTTGAATGAATAGAATAATTTTTTTAAAGTAAGAATATTTCTTTTACATTAAAATTTGGAAAATTATAATACATTGGGTTAGAAAAATGTAAGGATTATAGAGTATATATAAAATATAAGGAATGAGGGGTAAAGGAAATAGGGGAAAATATATATGTGTGTGTGTGTGTGTGTGTGTGTGTGTGTGTGTGTGTGTATTACATATATAGAGAGATAAATATATTTATATATATATATACTGTATATAGTTCTAGGTACTGCATCTTTTTCCTCTACTCTTTGCTTTTGATATATATATATATATATATATATATATATAAACGTTTGTATATGTATAATAAAGTCAAAACAATGCAGGTATGGAGATAGAATAAAGAATGCAAACTTCCTCCATATATATATATATATATATATATATATGTGTGTGTGCGTGTGTATAAATGTGTGTATATATATGTGTGTTTATATGTATACACACACACACATATATATATACACACATATACGTATATATATGTATATGTATACATATATATGTATATACACACTTATTTATATATAAGTACATAATATATATACATACTCATATCTTGATTTATATTATTATTATTATTATTATTATTATTATGCATTTATTGGTTTGTTTCGTAGTTATATATTTTATCTCCTCTCAGTAGCGTGAAAGGCTTTTGTTTTACTAATATCTGCCACTATACAGATAAAACTACAGCGACTCGCTATTTCTCGTTATTTCTCGCCCAACTTCACAACTGTTCATTCAGTTATCAATATCTGCTTTATTCCACAACTGAAGCTGGCGAACATCTCTTGAAAACACGTCAAGGTCTCCATGAGTGTGTTTGTGTTTCTCTGTAATTTTGTAATTTATGTGTCTATGTATGTCTAAATGTGTGTGTCTGTATGCATATGTGTGTGTGTGTGTGTGTGTGTGTGTGTGTGTGTTTGTTTATCTGTGATTTGTAGTTATGTTTGCCTTATATATGTGTATAATAGTGATATAAATACATATATAACGCAAACATAACAACTCGCATGTATGTATGTATATATATATATATATATATATGTGTGTGTATAGATAGATAGATAGATAGATAGATAGATAGATAGATAGATAGATAGATAGATAGATAGATAGATGCGACAACGTTTGCATCCAATGGTGTAGACCAGTTCTTCTTTTGGGGTAAAATGCATTCGATGTTCAGAGAGTGGGATTGGCCCCTTACAAAGCCTTTCCTCGCTTAAATAAGCTTCAAGCGCAGGCATCGCTTGAAATGACATTTTTTACGATGCATGGTATTGCTGGCCATAGGCAAGTCCCTAGCAGGACTAAAAAGCCACGGCCGTGATTCTCATGCTTAAGTATCAAGTGATGGGATTACTCGAAATCGAGTTACAGCCATCATGCATTCAGTTACCATACAAAGACCCATATTGTTTTTTGTTTGTTTTAGGGGTTTTTTCAGTCTTGTCTGAGTAAATTGTCCATCACAAATTTAAAGTTTTTGTAATCAGCCGCATAATATTTATAGTATCCGTGTCGGTTAATGTAATGAATGCATGAATGGTCTCGTAACTCTTGGGGGAGTCGTAGCGGTGTCGTATTGACATACGCCGTTGCTCTTTTAAACCTGGTGGAGTCCATCTGTTTCCAGGGTCTGAAGCAATATATTTCTTCCAGATAAGGATCGGGAATGTAGGAAATGAAGTGAGAAATAGATATAGAGGAAGAATTGACCACAGTACTATACTGGTACTTTTTTTATCGACCTCGCAATGGATGAAAGGCAAAGTTTACCACAGCAGGATTTGAACTCGAAGAGCAGAGAGCCGAAAGTAAAACTGCAAAGTATTCTATCCAACGTTCTGCTCGCTCTACCAATTCGCCGCCTCATAACGTAATGAATATTCTGTCTACAGTTTGTCCAATACCACACTAGTGGTATTGAAAAGAATGCAGGTTGTACCTGTCTACTACTTGGAAATATCTTCAAAATGTCCAGAAAATTCCACTAAATTACGTCCCTTTGAAAAACGTTGGGAACTCTCTGTTCAACCGAATACATTAAAGAGGTAAGTAAGAGAGATAGACAGGCAAATAATCTAAACCTTATTTACAAAGAAGCCAAAAGTAAACAGTTCAACCCTATCTCTAGAGAATTGGAGAAATACAAAGAAAATATCAACAATTTTCTTCATCACAGACTTCAGCAACAATATTGGAGCAACAACCGATACAAAGAAAATTTAATAGAAGTAAAACAGCGCGGACTGAAACAACAAAGGCAACTCTGGAAGAGAAAAAATGGCGAAAATTCTTCAGGAACATATTCCTTGGGAATAGATGAAATACTATATAACTTAGGCAGAGAGCACTTACAAGTGTTAGTCTAGGGAAGAGAAGTACTGAGAGCTGAAGTATAAGACCAGTTTCGACATTAGATACTACGAGAAAAGAATTCTGCAAATGTCAAGAGACTTGAAATGTCGCATTTGTGGAGAGGAGTTTGATGAGACAACTTTGCAGATTTTCCAATACTGAATAACATGGAATATTTACATAAGCACAATAAAGCAGCTGGGAACAAGTTCATAGGGTGACCAAGATACTCTCACGGAATGATCAAATGAGGTCTATTTTTCAAAATACTCCCTAGATGCATTTATTAAGAATTGAAATTAATGCATGCAAACTTTCACATCACTCCTTCAGATTCGGTTTTATCAAGCTTAAATAAAACAGAAAATTTAACCACATTCGGGGCCTCGTAAGGCAAACCAGAATTGTTTATTGTTGCTTTTTGTAGTTTTCTTGTCAAAATACAAAGACGTTACAAATGAAATGTTTCAACTGACACAAACGTTCCCACATATCCACAATGAGCTGTTTACATTGCCGTTTGATCTGATACAATCAGCAGCTAAATCTCTCTCTCTCTCTCTCTCTCTCTCTCATTCTCTCTCTCTCTGACATTCTCTCTCTCTCTCTGACATTCTCTCTTTCTCTCTCTCTCTCTCACATTCTCTCTCTCTCTCTCTCTCTCTCTCTCTCTCTCTCTCTCTCTCTCTCTCTCTCTCTCTCTCTCTCTCTCTCTCTCTAGTGACAGTGAGGAAGAACAATCGAATATGTAATCCCATGTATCCAATATCTGAAAATTAGTTGAGGTGGTCATACTGGAATGGCAACTGCTTCATTAGTGTTGACCTGGAGTTATACAAACAACAATAATAACAAAACTTCATGTAATCTATTTTAATTTCATTATTTAACGGGGTCAATAAAATAAAGTACCAGTAATGCACTGGATAATTGCTGGCCTTGTGCCAAAAGTAGAAACAATTATTTAAGTAATATTTCTGTAATATGTTGTGATATTTCAGATATTTCCAGCCAATATTTACAAACAATATTTCAGAATAAATCTTAGCAATTCGGACCCGGCACAGTAATAATGAAATAATGTGTATTGTTCGAGATTTTCACTTAGAGCTGCCTGTGAATAAATTTCTTGGTGCTTTTATCAAACAAAGCCTGAATTAACAGACTTAACGTTTGGATTGTGGCTTCAAACATCAGCAGAAACATTTCTAAAGGAAATTGATTACAACCACGACAGGAATAATTTATTCTAGTAACGCTTCTGCTTTTGCAGCTAAACTTTTCTAATACAGATGAGAAAATTCTTTCTAAATGGATAATTTCAGTTGTCATAGTGTTGTTCGACGGCCATAGGCTAGCAGAAATACATTTTAAAAAATTACTACCTTACTTCCGTTAATATGGCTGCCAAAGTGTAGCATTGTAGTGACTTCCTCTGTAATGCTACTAATCTCCAGCATATGTCAGCCTATTATATAACTAAATTTCAGTCGATGCCTATTTTTAACAAATCTAAATTCTGATATATGCTCCAAAATAATAATGATCACTTTCTCTTCACTAACGACAAACAAGGCCAGATATATATATATAGAAAACGAGCATAGTCGATTGATTTTTCCAATATATAGTACTGGATTTTTAGACAACGGGTGGGATAAAACATAAAGCCAAAAATAGAATTTTAAATTAGAAATTAGGGGGATGAAATCAAAAACTGTAACGAATTTTATCTGCTGCGCTATCATTTCTGCTAATTCTGTTGTTATGCGCCAGCTTTGAAAAGTCACGGTCGAGAGAGATTCCGGGGTAAACCATGTATACAATTATTTTCGAGCAAAAGATGGAATCTTTACTTGCTCACTAAACCCGTTAGAACTAGCAACCAAATATCCCTCGCCGAACTAAACAATCTTGTCTTTAAACTCAGAACACAGAGTATACTATAGTCCTATATAAAATATATCTATTAAGAGTGTTCGACGTCGTGATTTTGGGTGTTCGGATCACGTTCATAAGGTCATAAGTTCAATTCCTGGCAGTTGGTTGTGTTCTTGAGCAAACCAATGTATTTCACGTTCCTCCAGGTTCCCTCACCTGGAAAAAGACGAGTTGCACTAGTAATGCAAATAACCAAATTTGTCACTCTGAATCTCCCTGAAAACTGTTCTAAATGTGAGTGTACCTGGAAAGTGTAACTGGAGAGTGTACCGGGAGAGTGTACCGGGAGAGTGTAACTGGAGAGTGTAACTGGAGAGTCTAACTGGAGAGTCTAACTGGAGAGTGTAACTGGAGAGTGTACCGGAAGAGTGTACCGGGAGAGTGTACCTGGAGAGTGTACCTGGAGAGTGTAACTGGAGAGTGTACCAGGAGAGTGTACCTGGAGAGTCTAACTGGAGAGTGTAACTGGAGAGTGTACCGGGAGTATGTACCTGGAGAGTCTAACTGGAGAGTGTAACTGGAGAGTGTACCTGGAGAATGTTCAGTCACTTGAATGATAATTTCAACGGTTTCAGACGATTTTGTTGATTATACAATGGGAAATGTTGTCGTTCGATCTGACGGAGAATGAACATGAACTCTAATTTCCGAGAGAGAGAGAGAGAGAGAGAGATTATATATATGCATGTATGTGTGTGCGAATATATATATACGTGTGTGTGTGTGTGTATTTTTATGTATGTGTGTGTGTGTGTGTATATATATGTGTGTATGTGCGTGTATATGTATGTATGTGTGTATATGTGTGCGCACCTCTCGACCCCCCCCCCCCACACACACACACATATTTATATATATATATATATATATATATATATATATATATATATATATATATATGGTATAAATGACAGGCTGGTGTTGTTAGTGATCTGGTGTCGTATTTATATATTCCTATAGAAAATATCAGTTTGCTTTTCTCCGCCACCAGCGGCTTTCCTGCCTTTTCTTGACATTATTGACAGCTCTATTACTTCAGGTTACACTCTCCTACCGTTGGCTCTGCCAGTCTCTCGGAAATCATCTGATGCAGTTTCTATGTATCTACATCTGTTTTTATGCATGTATGTGCATGTATGTATGTATGTATGTACGTATGTATGTATGTAAGTGTATATGGATGGAAATGTATATGTGCGTATATTATGTATATGTGCATGTACGTATGTATGTATATACTAGACATGAAAAATGCGCAAGCTCAAAAGTGCCACAGAATGTTATAATAAACCTTCAAAAGTGTGGGACTAGAGTTGTTGCTAAAAAATATTGTAATCATTATATATCGTACATTCTGTGGCATCCTTTATAAAAATAGCTTAAACCAACGAAGCCTTTATTTTTACGCTATTTCACTTAGTTAATTCTTAGAGTGTAACATATAAAAATATGATTTACAACTATAAAATAAATTAATTAATATAATAACAGAGCTGCGGAGCTGAAATTTAGGAAATAATGGAGTATCGGATCCTGAGTTGGAGCCAGTCAATTTTTGGCCGACTCCGCAGCCCTGTATAATACATTTCATATTAAAGTTATTAATAAACCTATTTTACACTTCATGCAAATTACCACGAGATATTGATATTAGATATAAGATACAGCGCAATATCTACAGCTGTAAAAGTACGAAAGCGAAGTAATAATAAGTGGCTTAAGGTAATTCCAATATGAAAGTTTGTAGTGATAAAAATTTGATAATGCAATACGATTGTTAATATTATAGTTCTATGAAAATGTAACAATAGATAACTAAATTATTTTACTATTAGTATATTTAAGAAATTATCATTATAGATTTGATCGTTCATATAAGCATCATATTAAGTTTCAACACAATTATTTTGTTACTATGAGTATATGATAATAATATTACGTAATTATTTATAGCTGTTATTACATTAAACATAGATGTATTTATTTTTATATGTTACACTCTAAGAATTAACTAAGTGAAATAGCGTAAAAATAAAGGCTTCGTTGGTTTAAGCTATTTTTATAAAGGATGCCACAGAATGTACGATATATAATGATTACAATATTTTTTAGCAACAACTCTAGTCCCACACTTTTGAAGGTTTATTATAACATTCTGTGGCACTTTTGAGCTTGCGCATTTTTCATGTCTAGTTTAATATTTTTTTAAGGCAACGCTTGTAATAACTCTAGTTAAACAGGATATATATTAATAATAAATTATCGTTGTAATGTAATTAGATTATGTAATTGTTATTATAAATTATCTTATAAATATTAGTGTAAGATGTATAAACATATTTTCAGACTTTTAATATAAACAACTACAAAAAACAATCAATATTAAATCAATATATTATACATAATAGAAAACATAAAATATACAATACAAAAACAAAATATTTACATACAATTGCAATTATCAGTGTATATACATTTTCTTTATATTCCCTGAGCAAATTAATAAGATTTGTTTTTATTGTACATAATTTGATGACTTGTTGGAGTGTATTAAAAGATAGCAACAATTTATGATTAAATTGTTATCTTAAGCAACTCACTTTTTAATAGTTGTTGGCTGAGCGAAATTGTAAAAGCCTATGAGCAAATATAAAAAAAAATACACAAACAACATTTCCTTGTGTTATTACAACATTAGATAAAATAATTGAGCAATGTCGTTATATTTTGCTCTTATTGCACATTAATAGTGTTTCTATTTTTCGGCACAAATCCATTACGGCAGTCCATTACTGGTACTTTATTTTATCGAATTAGTAAGTATGAAAGTCGAAGTTAACCTCGGCAGGATTTGAACTTAGAATGCAAAGGACCATAACAATACTGCAAAGCATGGTGTCTGACGCTCTACCAATACTTGTGTTGAGCTGGTCATTAATTTATGGTGGTCGTGCGTGGAGTAGAGCAATCGCTAGTTGAAATATTATGAACAAAACATTTTTATTTGCCGAAGAACATATTTTCAATACTGTTTGTGAATGTGACGAAGGAAATACATTCTGATATGGAACAGTGTACAAAGTGTGTCTGTGAATAACATAATGTTACCTCATGTTGTTGTCAAGACATAATGGATTTCGTATATCCAGTTAGAAGATGAAACCTAGCCATCTCGGATTAGTTATATTTCATGCCATGTGTAAACGTGTTTGAGGATAGCAAAATATGCGCGTTAATTATAATAATTAGTTAATAATATTACAAAATATACCTAATTAAACTCTTTGCTTGAAATTTTATCATTCTTCGTTTATATATATATATATATATATATAGAGAGAGAGAGAGAGGGAGAGAGATTTATCTAGTCCTTCGCTCAAGATTAATCTATAAGTTTAGATGTTTGCCTTCGTTTAAGTAAATATTACAGTAAGATTTTTAATATAAACAACTACAAAAAACAATTAATATTAAAACGAAAAAATTATCAATGATAAAAGAAGCGGATGCAACTTTTTTTTTTATAAAGTTATATTCCTGTTTCTTTAAAGAACATTTCATTTTTGTTCTATTGTAGGCGAAATAATGCAATGGTTTAATAGGGAAGATATAACTTACGAATTATGTCTCTAACCGTGTAACGCTTTTTAAGTAGATAACTACAATTGAAAATACTAAAGAAATGGAACCAACAATTCAATTTGAAAGTCGTCTAGTGACAGTGTATTACTGGTACTTTATTTTATCGAGCCCGTAACGATGAAAGGCAAAAATGCAAATGCTTAAAATTTAAATTGCCTTAATTCTATTGTCTGCTGTTTCATTAAAGGGAGATTATCGTCTGTATTTAATTCTATCGTCTACTGTTCCACTAAACAGATATACCTCCACTATCGTCTCTATTTATACATTTTAACTTATAACTTATACACATTTGATTTGAAATATTTTATCTAGTCCCCCCTCTCAATATTATGATGATTTCTTTCGAATGAAACAGTTCTAGTCCTGTAGAAGCCATTTATATATATAATTGAACTGAGTTAAAAATTCACAATATTTATAATTAAATAAGCTCATATATATATGTGTGTATTTATCTGTTTATTGTATTATATATAATGTGTGTATATACAGGATGTCCCCCAAAAATATATACACACTTCAACAGCATTCTAATAACTATTGCCTGTACAGGTAATCAAAGTGTCAATCGAATGTTAGTTTCGTGTTTTAACAGTACAAATTTACAATACACACATAAAACCAGTGTATATACATACATGAGTGTGTATACACATACATGAATGTGTATATACAATATATATGTATATATATATAGACACATATATTCACGGTGCAACGGTACATTAAAATATAGATGCGGGAGAGGGGGGGTGTATATATAGGGGCGCTGGGGATAAAGGAGTGTAAAGCGTGTGTAATTGATATATTGAAGGAGAGGAGCGTGCAGCGATAGAGTAACAAATATATAGAGAGGGGGAGAGATGGTATTGAAGGGGAGGAGTGCAAAGCGAAAGAGTAAGAGATATATATAGAGACGGAACAGATAGAGAGAAACAGGCGTAAGTAACAGTGGAAGAGATATAGAGAGAGGTACTCTGATTGGTTGAAAATTAGCCAATGACATACGATCACCACCACCACGGCTATCCCCGAAAAATTTTTATAGAAGCTAAGCATATATGTTAGAACACGAAAAGTGAACATTCTGTTGTTTCACACTTTTCGTGTTCTAACAGATATATGAGGAGATATATTTGTCAAGGCAGAATTCTGGGAGAAGGAAAACTCTGATATAACACCTGCAACCCTGATGGTATCCAATGATGTTGACTTGTTCTTCTTTTTGGTAAATATCATCTTGGTTAAGAGAGTGGGACTGGCTTTGTGCAGTGCCTTTGCTCACTATAAAAGCTTCATGCCACAGGCATTGCTTTATATCTGGAGATCTCTCTACACTTGTCGTCACATGGTACCATGGGCCCAGCACTATGTGTCTATAATTGTCACAAGTGTAGTGTTTGTACCAGAGTTTTCAAGTCGCTGGCTGGACTAAAAAGTCACACTCCTTCAGCGCATCGGTAGGGGTTCTCCTACATGGATATAAAGTAGTGGCCGTACTCGAAAACGAGTTGGCAGCCACCATATATATATGAATGTGTGCATGTACGTGTGTGCATGTATATGTATATATATATATATGTGCATATGTGCATGTACGTATGTGTGTATGTATATGTATGTATGTATATATATATATATATATATATATACATATGTGCATGAACGTATGTATGTATATATATATGTATGTATGTATATAATCATGTATGTATAGATGTATGTACGTATGTAAGTATATATGGATGGAAATGTATATGTACGTATGTGCGTATGTTTATATATGTGCATGTTCGTATGTATGTATGTATATATATGAATGTGTGCATGTACGTATGTGTGTATGTATATATATATATATGTATATGTGCATGTACGTATGTGTGTATGTATATGTATGTATATATATATATGTGCATGAACGTATGTGTGTATGTATATATATATATATATATATATATATGTATGTATGTATATATGCATGTATGTATGTACGTATGTATGTAAGTGTATATGGATGGAAATGTATATGTGCGTATGTATGTATATGTGCATGTACGTGTGTATGTATATATGAATGTGTGCTTGTACGTGTGTGCATGTATATGTATATATATATATATGCATATGTGCATGTACGTATGTGTGTATGTATATATATATATATATATGTATGTATATAATCATGTATGTATGGATGTATGTACGTATATATGTAAGTATATATGGATGGAAATGTATATGTACGTATGTGCGTATGTATGTTTATATATGTACATGTACGTATGTATGTATGTATTTATATATATGAATGTGTGCATGTACGTATGTGTGTATGTATATATATATGTTGTTGTCGTTATTATTATTATTGCTATTATTATTATTATTATTATTATTGTTATTAATGTATGTGTGTATATATGTGTGAGTGTATGTGTATGTATGTGTGTATGTATATATGTATGTATATATATATATATATATATATATATATATATATATATATATATATATTTCTTTTTTTTTTTTATTTATTTATTATTATTATTATTATAATTATTTTTTTTTATTTTTTTTTTTCTTGTGCAATGGCCATACTCGATAACGAGGGGGCAGCCATCATCATGTATATATATATGTATATGTGCATGTACGTATGTGTGTATGTATATGTATATATATATATGTACATGAACGTATGTGTCTATGTATATATATATATATATATATGTATGTATGTATGTATATATACATGTATGTATGTACGTACGTATGTAAGTGTATATCGATGGAAATGTGCATGTACGTATGTATGTATATATGAATGTGTGCATGTATATGTATATATATATATATGCATATGTGCATGTACGTATGTGTGTATGTATATGTATGTATATATATATATATATATATATATATATATATATATATATATATATATATATAATCTCCCAATAGGTTGAGATTAAATTTGGCGATATTTGGCTGCGCTTTCTAGCAGCAAGCCTACCCGCCGTAAGCAACCAATCACATTCTTTCTCTCTGGCTGGAACACAGCTACATAGCGATTTTTAGCCATTTTTTAATCTAATTTTGGCGGGATCGGATTGAAAAACTAGATGTCTGATTTTGAGTTTGTCTCCTGATGAATCGTAGCTCAGGACATTCCTATTATTTGGATGTCCAAAATAAGGAAGAAACCATGGTAGAGATATAATTACGGTATGTGCGCATTTCTTCTAAGTTTAATTTTACAACTAATTGTGTATGGTTGATGGTATATTTAGTCAGTTTCTACATGCTGTCGAAATGTTGGATAAATACTAGAACGGGGCCGCCGCGAAGAGGCTACGTTCGGTTATTTGTCGGTGATTTCCCCATAAGAGAATTTATTCTTATAGCTTGCTAGGATTGATTTTGTATATGGTTAATTATGCTAATTGGAAGAAGAAATAGTATATATTTAATATCTGATGATTCTAAAGACATGATTTATGATATATATATATATATATATATATATATATAGTAATAATAATAAATTTGAAGACTAAAATCCAAAGAGGGCTCGATAAGGATAAATATATATCAAATATATAAGAACCGTAGAGCAAATATTTATTAAAATAACAGATTAAAGTTTAAGCAAAGAATCGCTGCTTTCACCCTTAACGGGATCTTCTGAAACTAAAAAAATTAATCTGTGAACGCAAAAGTGAATATTTCAAAAAACGTTGCAATCGGAGGAAGACAGGAAGACGATACTTTGGTTCGTGGAAACGTTCCCTGGCAAAGAACGGAAAAAAATGAAGATAATACGTCATTATTTGAAGCAGTGAAAACAATTACACGCAAAGACAAAACCACGTTTATGGTATAAATGAAGACGTAGACTAATATTATACTAGGTGGTTCGTGGAGACGTTCCCTGGCAAAGAACGAAAAAAAACAAAGATAATACTGAAGTTGTTACGACTTCAGTTATACCCTAAACGTGGTTTTGTCTTTGCGTGTAATTGTTTTCACCGCTCCAAATAATGACGTATTATCTTCGTTTTTTTTTTTTTTCGTTCTTTACCAGGGAACGTTTCCACGAACCAAAGTATCGTCTTCCTGTCTTCCTTCGGTTGCAACGTTTTTCGAAATATTTACTTTTGCGTTCACAGATTGATTTTTTTTTATTTCAGAAGGTCCCGTTAAGGGTGAAAGCAACGATTCTTTGCTTAAACTTTAATCTGTTATTTTAATAAATATTTGGTCTACGGTTCTTATATATTTGATATATATTTATCCTTATTGAGCCCTCTTTGAATTTTAGTCTTCAAATTTATTATTATTACTATATATATATATATATATATGGTCTTTTGTTTTGTGTGTCTTGTGTTGCTGCCGGGTTGAATGTCCAAATGATCTAGTGACCGTCTGGTGGGTCTTATTTTGGTGTTTTACATCAGATGACATAAGTACAGTCATGAGTTACGATCAATCATGAGTTACGATCAAATAACCGTATATGTATTGGACACAATATTACAAGATTATATATACATACACATATAAATATATATACGTACACATACAGTTAGATATATAGTTGCTGCTACACAACCACACACTTTCACATACAGACATTCACTAATTTTAGATATACTGTTACACACAAATACGAACGTAAACAGACATTAAAATATTCTTCACACAATCGAGACACGAAGACGTTGTAAAGGGATTTTATATTTGATCGTAGAGACAGTGACGTTTCAGATCTTCCATAATTGCACATGCGGAACCGAAAGGTGTGTGTGTTTACACCAGGCCTCAAATCGATGTTATTTATACTATGTCCTATTCTGACCCGTAACTTAACAGTACAATAGTTAAAGATTGATAAAATACACAGTTAGATAGATAGACAATTGAGACAGACAAACGTACATTCATATAGACTGACACGCAGACACACATATATATATAGAGAGAGAGAGAGAGTGACGCAGCAGATATATATTTAGACAGAGCGAAAGACAGACAGATATAAAGAGAGAGGGACAGACAGACAGACAGACAGCTTAGGATTAATTCATCTCCCATTGTGAAAGTTGCATCTATTTTAGAAGTAGTAACCATCTTCATTAATTGTTACTAACGGAAGAGACTTGAGTTTCACTTAGACTAAACCAACATGGTTGACGAATATGAAGTTGTCTGTTGGTGTTGTTAAATTTACTGCCGCCGCCATCACTGTTCCAACTGCTGTTTGCAACTGATGTTCACGTTGTTGTTGTCATCGCTATTGTTTCTTTTTTTCTCTCTTCTTTTTTTTAACTTCACTACTTTGTATAATGGCAGATTGTTAATTGAGGCTGACATGTGATGACAAGCTTACTGTATTATGTCGATTCTGCAGCAATGTTATTCATTATTATTAGCAAATCCCGCCGAGGTTAACTTTGCCTTTCATCCTTATGGGGTCGATAAAATAAAGTACCAGTAATGTACTGGGTATTTGCTGGCCTTGTGCCTAAAGTAGAAACAATTATTAGCATTATTGAATAATAATAATAATAATAATAATAATAATTGTTTCTACTTTTGGCACAAGGCCAGCAATTACCCAGTGCATTACTGGTACTTTATTTTATCGACCCCGTAAGGATGAAAGGCAAAGTTAACCTCGGCGGGATTTGAACTCAGAATGGCAAGGGCCGTAACTCTGTGTCAAAGCATGGCGTCCGACCCTCTACCGATACTACCAATCCACTGTTAATGGTGGTGCTGATGGTGACGATAATGATGATGATAAAGTGGTGGTGATGATGATAGCAAGAATACTGTGACATTAACACGTTTGCAGTGTTAGCAACAACATATGGTTCTGCAGTATTGGAGTGGAACGGAACAGATTTAACTAGAAGATTCTACAGAGCGTAATACGAGAAATCTGGTAAAAGTCAAAATAACATCAAGTAGTAGTAGAACTCAGAGTTTCACACCCACCGACTGTACATCCTTAGAAGAGAAGTTGATATAAGGAACTGTTGATTATACGGGATTCTTTTAAGAAGAGAGATATTAATGTTGCCCGATACCTTTTCAATTCACATGAAAACCTCGGCTGTTTTTGTTTTGTTTTGTTTTGTTTAATAACCGTGTATATAAAACGTAGGAAGTTAATTAACACAACTATATTTTACAAACAAAAGTTGTACAATGTTGGAAAATATTCAAAAAAGGATAAAAAGAGGGAAGGGGTAAAGAAGAGCAGATCTGGGTGTATTGGAAAGAAGAGGAAAGGACTATAGATGCCATAAATGAGAAGAAAAGAAGGAAAAGAGAAAGAACTATAGAGAAA
Source organism: Eledone cirrhosa (assembly GCA_964016885.1). Taxonomy (NCBI): domain Eukaryota; kingdom Metazoa; phylum Mollusca; class Cephalopoda; order Octopoda; family Eledonidae; genus Eledone; species Eledone cirrhosa. The sequence goes on from OZ024747.1 coordinate 74,627,520, forward strand.
GAGGAAACTGGCAACAAAACTCTCACCAAAAAAGGGATTATATTTCCAATGGTTAAAGAAAGGATAACCTTTTTTTTAGACCATTGAATCCTTCGTCAGATATTTTATTCTCCATAGACCCCAGACATGTGCAAAATTAAATAAATAAATAGATTAGTAAACAGAATATAGAATATATAGAGTGTAAAACATTAATGAGAAACTCGTATAAACAAGCTATGTTCTGCATTTCATTTCATATACAATTGTTAGATTTTGGCATATAAGTTTAATCTAACCCCTGTGTAGTCAAATCAATACCTGCGAGTTGATATTGATCACATCATATCTGGGCTGATATCGACTACTTCATACGTCAAATATACGGAAGTTAATTTTATCAACAGAATTCTCGCCAGAAACTGAATATTTCGAACGACTAAAGTCTGAAAGCCAAGCAACCATATAAACAGACGTAATAATGGCACACAAGTGAACTGTAGATGAAAAACTGGGGGTTGTTTGTGGGATAAAATTGACCCGAGTGCATTACTGGTACTTTATTTTAACGACTCCTGTAAGGAAGAAAGGCAAAGCTAACCTCGGCGAGATTTGAATTCGGAACTTAAAATTACGAAACCATATGCTGCGTGTCAAGCCTGTTGTGTGACGTTCTACCGATACTCCCAATCCACAGCCCTCCTTCAAACTAATATATAATGTAATATGAAGCAACATGTTTATATTATATGATCTTATTCGTTGAAGTTTATATCTATGTAAAAAAATGATATATAACAAAATAATGAGATATCAATATTCTAATATCATTTTGATATCTCGCTATTCTGTTAAATTTTTTCAGAATCCTATAAAAAAAGCATGTAAGTGCAACAACACAATATTCGAGATATAGATATATTTCTTTAGATAACTATGATAACTTGAATTTCAGTTTTGTTATCTATATACTATCTCTGTAGAGACCAATATTGTTATTAACACCAACACAAGCGACAACAACTGCAACATCAACAGCCACAGCGGCAAGGACAGTAATACCATCTCCGACAATTGGCAGTATCGGTAGAGGGTCGGACGCCATGCTTTGAAGCATAGAGTTACCTCCCTTTATGAACTGAGTTCAAATCCCGCCGAGGTTAACTTTGCCTTTCATCCTTACGGGGTCGATAAAATAAAGTACCAGTAATACACTGGGGTAATTGCTGGCCTTGTGCCAAAAGTAGAAACAATTATTAACACGGCGGTGGATTGGCAGTATCGGTAGAAGGTCGGACGCTATGCATTGACGCATAGTTACGGCCCTTGCCATTCTCAGTTCAAATCCAGCTGAGGTTAACTTTGCCTTTCATCCTTATGGGGTCGATAAAATAAAGTACCAGTAATGTACTGGGTAATTGCTGGCCTTGTGCCAAAAGTAGAAACAATTAACAAAATCTCCCAACCACAGCACAACACCTCAGGACATGCCACTCCTTCACTCGGACATGTGTGGCGAAGGAGACGAAAGTGTGGCCAACTATCTACGGGTGGGTAACAAAGCCCAAGAAAAAGGAACAGAACAAACATAACCCATACAAATGTGGATAGGGATAGATAAAATACACAAGGCAAACACCACCACTACCACTACTACCACCACCACCATAACAACCACCACAACCACCACTACCACAACAACCACCACAACAACCACCACCATTACCACCACAACAACTACCACTACCACTACCACCACCACAATAACAACCACCACCACCACCACCACAACTACAACCACCACCACACAACCACCCACACAACAACAACAACAACGACAACCACCACAATCACCACAATCACCACAACCACCACCACACAACCACCACCACACAACCACCACAACAACAACAACCACCACCACAACAACCACCACCACACAACCACCACAATCACCACCATCACAATCACCACCACCACAATCAACAACCACCACCACAATCAACAACCACCACCACAATCAACAACCACCACCACAACCACCACCACAATCAACAACCACCACCACAATCAACAAACACCACCACAACCACCACCACCACCACCACAATCAACAACCACCACCACCACCACAATCAACAACCACAACCACCACCACCACCACAATCACCAACCACCACCACAATCAACAACCACCACCACCACAACCAACAACCACCACCACAACCAACAACCACCACCACTACCACCACCACAATCAACAACCACCACTACCACAACCAACAACCACCACCACAACCAACAACCACCACCACTACCACCACCACAATCAACAACCACCACCACAATCAACAACATTGTTCTTAAATTAGAAAACATTATTTCAATACTTCGAAGGTTGATGAAACTATATTCCAAGTAAAATACTAATGTCGATTTAATCGACTTTCCCTTCCTCAAAGAAGCTGGTCTTGTGCCTGAATCAGGAACCACCATGTGTATTGGCAGAGTCTTTAGAGCGTGAGCCAAAATGTTTTGGAGCATTTAATCACAGCCCTTTACTTTCTGCGTTCAAATCTCGCTGATGTTAGCTTTGCCTTTCATCCTTACGGCGATCGATAATATAAAGTACCAGTAATGCGCTGGGGTTGAATTAATCGTCTTTCCCTTCCCCCACCATGATTGCTGTCCTCGGGTCTAAATCAGAAAGTATTATCATCTTACTTCCAACGCCCTACATATAGGTCATCCCAAGTAACAAATAAAGTCGTGTGTCTTTTATATATGACAGCCCATGTAACAAACTTACTCATAATGGAAGAAAGCTTCGAGCAAAAATTAATTTCTTTTGGATGGTAAATTAGAATAGAAAACGCATCTAAGGAGACAAAACATTGCTAGAATACATGAATTTACAATAGCGCCCAGAAAAAGGAAATAATGTACAATAAAAATAGTATAAAAATCAATAAATGACTATTGAAGTAAAGAAGAAAAAATATTGCAACAAGAAGTGGCGAAGATATGAAGAAAAAACAATAAACAGAAATACTGAAGAATAATTTCTTCAAAGAGAATAAAAGAAAAGCTTTCTGTTGAGAAGAAAGTGAAAAGATGAAAACATAAGAAGTGTTGTGAAGACGAAAGTTATAAATAGACAAAAAATAAAGATTATTCTAAATTATGATTTTTAATCTATGTACAAGACCAGTAATTTGTGGTGGAAGAGAAAAGACGATTATATTCATCTCAGTATATGACTGGTATCTTACTTTATCGACCTTTGATGGAAGGATGAAAGATAAAGTTAACCTCAGCGGGATTTGAGCTCCGTAAAGATCTTGTTCAAAAACCACCAAACATTTGACCGACACTCTAGTCCACCTTTCTATAAAAAATAGTTTTGATATTGGCATGGACTTTCGTATTTAAACGTAGACTGCCATACATTTAGAAGAACGGAAAAATTAATTACTCATGACTGGTACATATTTTATCGAACACACAAGGGGAAAGACAAATGCAAATTCGACGGGATTTGTGTAAAATGTAACTAAATATCTCTAAGTATTTTCAGATAAACTAGAAATTGTCAGCATATTTTTAAAGCAATTTATAGAAAATATAGTGAAATCGTATAAGGATATTTACTTTAGATAATAATTGTTTCTACTTTTGGCACAAGGATAGATCCAGCTGCTAGTAATAGATTAAACATTATGATATATGCTGATGGGACATTAAGACAAATAATATACTTACGAGATAGCAAATGCATAATGCAAAAGCTAATTTACAGCAGGTATATTAACAAAATATATATATCTTACATAACTGAAGCTATTCTAAATTAATAGAACACACAATTAAAAGTAGTATTTATATTTCGAAATAATGAAATATATAATGAAATATATGACAGGAGCAATATATAATTAGACACATTGACAGTAGAAGTGGCAGCAGATATTACTTTTAGTAATATAGGAGGGAGGGGCAGTGCCCATGGCTTTAACAAACCCACCAAAACTGGAGAGTGTGATGCCGTTATTGTTCGCTAAAACTGTTGCAATTCGTCTCCTTTCTGAAGAGACGAGAGCAGGGATCAAGTTCTAGTAGACTGGTGTTCAGGGTAGAAAGGATTTAGGTTGAAGTTCTGTCTATGAGAGACTTTCAGCATAGCCTCAACCTGTCGACAGCAACGACATTAACAACTGCAATATTAATACCAACTATAACAAAAATGACAAAGGTAAACTTTAATTCCTATAGTATATATACTTGTAAAACTAACTAAATACCAATACTGTTCATCCAAATGATTGCACCATTTGTCGAATTCTTTTCTAAAATAGTAAGCTGTTTTCTTATTGGTTGTTCAGCATTTCTTTTGTCACGAGGGAAGAAAGTCTCGTTTGGAACTTATTCTTTCGTTAATAAATATGAAACACCACATTTTTTTGGTTTTTTCCTTAATATTCGTTTAATTATATATCAGATAGAAAGTTTACTTATATCCATATACTGCTACTGTTTCTATTTTTTGTACTTCTTCGGTACAGAATAAGAAGGGAACGTTTAGATTTCCATTACATGTATTGAATTTATTAAAGGTTAACGAAGAAAGGTATAAAAATAGTTTCTAAAATATATTTTTGATGTTCTCTTCTAGAAGAATAATAATAATGGCCTTTTAAGCTTAGATTCAGCGTTTTGAGAAAAGATATTTTGTGGTGTACGTATCAAAGCGATCTCTCATCTTTTGGCAGGTTTAATGAACATCATAGCCTTTTTCAACACTGTTATTTCATGAGAAATTCCCTCATCTCTCTTAAGACTCTTATATAGATCACTACCAGATATGTAAACCTAAATACTTTCATCTTAAATGTTTTAGTTCCTCGTTTATTCCAACTTCACTTTTTTTTTTTCATTTTACCATATTTTCTGTATCATCAAAGGAATTATTCCTTACAACCATTCCAAATATCTATTTATATTTTATTTCAAAAGAGGATTTTTTTCCTTTCCGTCAGGTTTCTTCGAAATCCCTGGTGTAAAGAGCCAGGCAACATTTATCAGATTTCAGATGTGCATAAACTTGAAAGTTTCTAAAACTATTGCATGATAAAATGGATTTATAGCAATTAAGACGTATTTTATTTCTTTCGCCTTGTTTCTCGTGCCCGATCAAAAACTTACGGAAGGCTTTAATGAGAATGTTCTAGTGCTTTTGAAATTTTATTTTAATCTATTGTCATTTCATTTTCATTTTTTAACTCACGACAAAAAATTAACCGCACCTGTTCACCCCAAAGTGGGGAACTTGTGCAAAATTAGTAATTACTTGAATTTAAGATTACTTAGTCTGGTCTACACCTTTTACTTAGAATAAATTTTCGCTTCGTGCGGAAAAGTGACTAAAGCAGCCAATGTGGGTATTTAAGCAGTGTTTCTTTGAAGCCAGTTTTGAGAGTATATTCCACTTTTCCGAGTTACATTCCCGGCAAAATTTCGACCCATTAACATTGGGGTGGATGTTCTAATATACACCATTTAATGGGAATAGGTGTGCCGTTATTTTTAAGGCTCCACACATGGTTTGCGAGCTGTGTGGCATGTCTTTTGTCGGGATATCTGAAGGTAGTTTCGTAGTTACACTATCTAAAACTTTTGTATATTTATAACTAAATTCGAAATTACCTGCCCTTGAAGGACTCTTGCGTGGTTTCTAGAAACCTCAAATCAACCCGTGAAGGTAGCCATTTTCTTTTTATATAACTGGCTGAATTAGTTTGGATGTATAACCCAACGAAACCTAAGTACCTGTATATGTCACTGTTGTAACTAATTATACTTAACTCGTCCTATGGACTAAGTGCTCTAATTACAGTGTGTATATATATATAATATATATAAATATAAATGCACGCACACACATATATATATATATACGTATTTTTATCTATATGTATATACGTACACACACACACATATTATATATGTTTGTATGTATGTATAACGAGACCAATAAAAATGATTATTTTTCTCGATAATTGGAATGTTTTACGTATATATATATATATGTGTGTGTATATGTGTCTATATATATGTATATATATGTATGTGTGTGTGTGTGGGTGTGTGTGTGGGTGTGTGTGTGTGTGTATATATATATATATAGAGAGAGAGAGAGAGATATAAATATATACATACAAAATCGTTACTATTATGTCGCTGTGCCGCCCCAACACTCCCTCGTTGTTTTCTCTGAGTTTTCTACAATTATTCTATATTTTCTAGTTTATTAGCCTTATTATTATAATATTTTTCCATAGTCTTCTATTTATGTTATCAGGAAGGAGCAGATTAGTATAGAGTAGTAAACAAGAGATGGAGACATCTACAGAGACAATAGTGTGGTGAGCTGAAGCACTTGTGGCTTACATACGATAACATTCTATTTTTGGAGAAGCTAGTTTAGTTTTTACACACACACACACACGCACGCACGCACGCACGTACGCACGTACGTGTGGGCAGTTACGTATGCATTTTTAAATGTGTCTGTGGTTATGTATGCATGTATTTTATGTATATATGTTTGTGTATGTATGTATTTAACTATCTAACTAGCTAGCTAGTGTCTATCTATATCTATCTATCTATATATATATAGGCGTATGTATATATATATTTGTATATTTACATACATGCACGTAAAGATATATTTGCATCTGTTTGTGTATGTATATATATATATATATATACACGTATATATATAGGCGTATGTATGTACGTATAT
>OZ024747.1:74644303-74651803 GCA_964016885.1 Eledone cirrhosa
TATACAGAAAGAATCAACCTCTTTACCAGTCTAGTACAGTCTAGTACTTTTTATTGACCTCGAATGATAAGAATTATTTTTGCTTTTGCCATTCAATTTGGAATACTTCTGCTCCGGTGACACTAATTTTCATAAATTCACCTTGGTGTTCTTAAGCCAGAAAGAAACCTTGAGCTGAGGTTAATTCAAGTGCCATACAGTTAGGTAATTTTACTGTTTGTTTTCCATTGTATTCGGATTTGATTCAACATTAAACTAATGGGGGATAATTAAGCCTTAAGCCATTGAACTAAAGGGGGATAATTAAGCTTAAGTCAGGGTCCCGTAGCATTTAAATGGCTCTAAAATATTTTCTTTACTACCATGAATAAAGTATTATACCTCGAAAAATATCATGATAAAGAGATAAAGAGAATTCCATCTATGTATATAGCAATTAATGGCTTTTTCCCGGGTAAATTACAATCAATTTTACACAAGTCCCTAATATGAAAATATTCAACCAGGGGCCCTATATAAGATTAATCCTCCCCTGTTTGTAATTAGGCCTAGGAAGAGATGATAAATTATATAACAAAAAGAGTCGTTATTGTTTAAATATCAAACCACTAATATATATATATATTGTGTGTATATGTTATGTATGCATGTATATATAGATACGTGTGCGTGTATGAATATATGTGTGTGTGTGTGTGTATGAATATAGGTGTATGAATATAGGTGTATGAATATAGGTGTATGAATATACGTGTGTGTAGCAAACGCGAGTCAAACATCTCAACAGACTATATTGCCAACATCATTAATCATGAGATAGAAAACACTGAAAAGTATTTCGTACGAATGGTTTTTATATAGAGAGAGATATGTAAACATAAATGAAACTTCAGCAGGAATAATCAATAAAATAAATAATTCAGAATTGTTTTGCAAACAGACAAAATGCGGAAAATAAACCGCAAAGCTTACTGCGGAGAAGTGTGTTCTTATTATTGTGAAGTTGTTGTAAAGGTATCAATGTCTTAATGGAAAAATTGAGCTAGAAACACACACAAACATACACATGTACACACATATAAATATATATATATATATATATATATATATATGCAAACTGTTATATGGGTGTATGTATATATATATATGACTTAGATATATGTCCCTGTGTGTATGTATATATATACACACAGATGTGTGTTTGTATGTATATATAGTTATATATATAAATGTGTATATATATATAACTTTATATATGTGTGTATATATGTAAACGCAAACAATGATGAAATATATTACTCTAACGCTTGATATAGTAAAAAAACAATTTATGTTGTTTCGGACACTAGTCCTTCGTCGGGCGATAGAATGAGAAATAAAAGATAATACAGAAACAGTGTGAGAAGAGGAAGGATGGTAAATGCTGGTCTGTGGGGATCTTAGATATTAAAAACGTTTGAAAGGAAGATATTCCTTATATATTTCGATTGAACGTGTGTGTGTGTGTGTGTGTGTGTGTGTGTGTGTGTGTGTGTGTGTGTGTGTGTGTGTGTGTGTGTGTGTGTGTGTGTGTGCTGGTTTGTTCGTTTGTCTGTGCAAACGTGCATCAGACCATAACTGAGCTGGCTGCTGTGAGGTTGTGGAGGTGTGGGTGATTCGTGAGCTGGCCGACACAGGCAGGTAAACAAATACCGGCACTTGTCCGGTCACTTCCTCACTGCACGTGTCGTCATGGAGATCTCAGGTATCATCAGACACCGTACAGCCGAGGTCCTCCGTAAAATCGGAATGGCAGCAGCCCGCCTGGGGGAGCTGCTTCGTGATGTGGAGGGGCTGTTGCAATGAGTGTCGTTGTCCGTTGCCTGCGGAAATTCTTCGCAACTTTTTCCGTGGGACACAACCAAAACTCCGCTCCGACCTAGGTGTAGAGTCTATCCTCTCACCTTCTCCCTTTCTTTCTTCCATTGCCAAATAGTCCTTGTTCTTTCCCTCCGTTTTCTCTCATTGACGGTATTTATAGTCCTTTCCTATACAGCCAGATCTGCCTTTCTTTACCCCTTCTCTATTTTTTCATTACTTAATTTTGTTTTTATCCTTGTTTTTTTTATATTTCCATCGTTGTTTAATTTTTGTTCAATAAACACCTGTAAAATTCTGAGTACAGACATAGAGGTACTCACGTAGAAATAGTCGCAAGGATTTGTAGAGAAAGGAAAATGAATATGATTGTAGACTTGTCTCATTTGATGGTGTGGTGGTTGTTAAAGAAAGCGCTTGGTTTCTGGTACGGCGGCATCGCAGTACAACTGTAAACGGCTGAACTACGAAGTGTGGAATCACTGCATCTGTGGAGAGAGATAGAGCCGGGAAAGGGGGTGGGGCCGAGTAATCGTTGAGAAACATTCAACACACACACATACACACACACACATACACACACACATACACACACACACACACACACACACACACACACACACACACACACACACACGTACCAGCCTAGGTTAAATTCTTCCTCTAAATCTCTCACACACACACACGCGCATACATGCATTCATACATACTTATACCTGCATACATATATACATCTTATGCATACACACATACATGTACGTATATATATATGCATATATATATATAAAGCGTGTATATATGTGTGTGCATGTATATATATATATTTGCACATACACCTACACGTGTTTGTAATTATATAAGCAATCAATAAAGATATTTAAACCGTCTCAAGATATTGTCTAACAATTGGACAACGACATAATCCAAATCAATTACTTCAGCCTCCAGTATTAATGCTGAGTCCTTACATTCTCACTCTCTTTTATACTCTTTCCTCATTTAACTGTCTTTCTTTGCATTTCTCTCAGTCTGCCATCTTTCACTTGAGTACATGGGATTGATAGAGTACATGGGATCGATAGAGTACATGGGATCGATAGAGTGCATGGGATTGATAGAGTACATGGGATCGATAGAGTATATGGGATCGATAGAGTACATGGGATTGATAGAGTACGTGGGATCGATAGAGTACATGGGATCGGTAGAGTACATGGGATTGATAGAGTACATGGGATTGACAGAGTACATGGGATCGATAGAGTACATGGGATCGATCGAGTACATGGGATCGATAGAGTGCATGGGATTGATAGAGTATATGGGATCGATAAAGTATGTGGGATCGATAGAGTACATGGGATCGATAGAGTACATGGGATCGATAGAGTACATGGGATCGATAGAGTGCATGGGATTGATAGAGTACATGGGATTGATAGAGTGCATGGGATTGATAGAGTACATGGGATCGATCGAGTACATGGGATCGATCGAGTACATGGGATCGATAGAGTGCATGGGATTGATAGAGTACATGGTATCGATAGAGTATATGGGATCGATAAAGTATGTGGGATCGATAGAGTACATGGGATCGATAGTGTACATGGGATCGATAGAGTACATGGGATCGATAGAGTGCATGGGATCGATAGAGTGCATGGGATTGATAGAGTACATGGTATCGATAGAGTATATGGGATCGATAAAGTACGTGGGATCGATAGAGTGCATGGGATCGATAGAGTGCATGGGATTGATAGAGTACATGGGATTGATAGAGTACATGGGATCGATAGAGTACATGGGATCGATAGAGTACATGGGATTGATATAGTACATGGGATCAATAGAGTATATGGGATCGATAGAGTACATGGGGTCGATAGAGTGCATGGGATCGATAGAGTACATGGGATCGATAGAGTACATGGGATCGATAGAGTACATGGGGTCGATAGAGTGCATGGGATCGATAGAGTGCATGGGATCGATAGAGTACATGGGATTGATAGAGTTAGTAGTCCTGCTTGGTACAAAGTCATCATTATCATCATCATCGTCGTCACCATAAGTTTCATCACCATCGTAATCATCCTCACCATAACCTTCACCACCATCATCACCATCACCATCACCACCATCACCTTCATCACCATCGCCATCGCCATCATCATCACCATCATCACCATCATCACCATCACCATCACCATAACCTTCAACATCACCACCACCATCACCATCTTCACCACCGCCATCACAACCTTCACCATCACCATCACCATCTTCACCATCACCATCACAACCTTCACCATCATCATCATCACCACCACCATCACAACCTTCACCCTCACCATCACCATCACCATCTTCACCACCGCCATCACAACCTTCACCCTCACCATCACCATCACCATCTTCACCATCACCATCACAACCTTCACCATCATCATCATCACCACCACCATCACAACCTTCACCCTCACCATCACCATCACCATCTTCACCACCACCATCACAACCTTCACCCTCACCATCACCATCACCATCTTCACCATCACCATCACAACCTTCACCATCATCATCATCACCTCCACCATCACAACCTTCACCCTCACCATCTTCACCACCACCATCACAACCTTCACCCTCACCATCACCATCACCATCTTCACCACCACCATCACAACCTTCACCCTCACCATCACCATCACCATCTTCACCACCACCACCACAACCTTCACCCTCACCACCGCCATCATCATCATCACCATAACCTTCATAAACTTGTTGTCGTTGTTGTTGTCTCTGAGTTCAAACTCCGCTGAGGTCAACATTTTTGCCTTCCATCCTTTCGATGTCGTTGAAAATGTACAGCCTAGCTTATATTCTCTCCTTCTCTCTCTTCTCTTCTTCTCTCTCTTCTCTCCTTCTCTCTCCTTCTCTCCTTCTCTCTCATTCTCTCCTTCTCTCTCTTCTCTCCTTCTCTCTCTTCTCTCCTTCTCTCTCCTTCTCTCTCATTCTCTCTCCTTCTCTCATTCTCTCTCCTTCTCTCCTTCTCTCTCCTTCTCTCATTCCCTGTCCTTCTCTCCTTCTCTCATTCTCTCTCTTCTCTCTCCTTCTCTCATTCTCTCTCTTCTCTCCTTCTCTCTCCTTCTCTCTCCTTCTCTCCTTCTCTCTCATTCTCTCTCCTTCGCTCATTCTCTCTCCTTCGCTCATGCTCTCTCCTTCTCTCTCCTTCTCTCATTCTCTCTCCTTCTCTCATTCCCTGTCCTTCTCTCCTTCTCTTATTCTCTCTCCTTCTCTCATTCCCTGTCCTTCTCTCCTTCTCTCATTCTCTCCTTCTCTCTCTTTCTCTCTCCTTCTCTCTCCTTCTCTCTCCTGCTCTCCTTCTCTCTCCTTCTCACTCCTTCTCTCCTTCTCACTCCTTCTCTCATTCTCTCTCTTCTCTCCTTCTCTCTCTTCTCTCCTTCTCTCCTTCTCTCTCCTTCTCTCCTTCTCTCTCATTCTCTCTCCTTCTCTCCCATTCTCTCTCATTCTCTCATTCTCTCATTCCCTGTCCTTCTCTGGAAGAAATCTGTTGTATTCACCTGGTGAGGAGACGGGTTTTAAAATGTCCAAGAAACGATGTATGCCACTACAGTCTACCTACGACTCCCTCAGAAGTTACAGATATATACTGTACACATCTGTGTATATACAGAATCATGAATATATAGACATGTCATGTCTACTCCACAGCCGAGCGTCTGACCACCAAAATTCAGATCTACCAAGCCCTTGTCCGAACAATCCTGCTATACGGCTGCGAAACCTGGTCACTGAGAACAGAGGACATGCGCAAACTCGAAGTGTTCGACCATCATTGTTTATACAATCCGTGCACGCTGCAAAATCTCCTCCCTCCAGCAAGCTCTTCTCACGGGGCGTCTTCGCTGGCCTGGTCATGCTCTCCATCGACAACCGGGCGACATCATCCGTGAAGCCATTGGTCCATCTCCTCTGTTGCGATGGAGGAAACGTCGTGGAAGCCAACTGAAAACGTGGCTTAGGAGGGTGAGGCAAGACGCTGAGCTGATCTTTGGCCCACGCTTGTGTGGGGTTCGGCGATGGAACCGCCAATGGCTGACACTCATATCTTCGATAGCGTCGCTCCGTTGTGTTTGTCAGCCTTCATTCGGTATACGGCAAATTCGTTGGACGGCGCCGGCTCAACCGACCCAGGGTGAATGCCGCCACACACACACACACACACACACACATATACAGAGACTTAGTAAGTATTAGGTAGCTAGAAATGATGTGGTCACCCACGTCATTATACTGGTTACGGGTATCAAATATGTTTATTACGGTTCTCTGCACCCTCAGTTCAAATCTCACCAAGGTCAATTTTACTTTGTATTCGTCCAAGATCGATAATCTACTAATTACTAATCGATATAATCAATTGTTACCTTCAAGAATCTGTAGTTATATAAGTTTGAAATACTTTTTACTGCTGCTGCTGTTCTTCTATCCACTGGAGTCGCCTTCAGAATCGATAAAATCAATACTAACCATGTACCGCCCTATGTCGATTCAATCGACTTTATCCACTTCACTGTGGCCCTACTTCACTGTGACTCATAGTCGTCATCATCACCATCACCACCACCGCCGCAATCATCACCGCCATCATCACTACCGCAACCCCCACCACAACCATTATTCTCACCACCACCACCACCACCACCATCACCGCAACCACCACAACAATGATCACCACCACCATAGCCGCAACCACCACCATTGTTTTGTTCACACAAACACTCATACAATCATCACCACTGGCACACCAAAATTAGCGCCTCCACCACTGCCATCACAACTACTACATCCCTTATCAACTACATCATCACTACCACCATACTAAACTATTGACACCTTTACACCACCACCACCGACAACACCACCATCACCGACAACACCACCACATCCAACACAACTGTCAACTACACACCATCATTACGACTACCATTTTCACCACCAACAACAAAAAATATCATCCACCACCATCAACTACACAACTAAAGCTACCAACAACATCAAGAATACCACCACCTTCACATCCACCACATTGTCAACTATACCATCACGACCATCATTTTACACCAACACACCACCACCAATTACATACACAATACTACCAACAACATCAGGAACACCACCACTAAGAAAGGACTACATCCACCACTACTAACAACCATATTAACGAAAATATACCACATAACACAAAATACACTACCACCACCAACAATATCACACCCCACAACAACTCCCATTGTTGCCTCCAACAACAAAAACAACACAACTACTAGCAGTACTTTCAACACCACGACCACCATCAACTACATCACCAAAACTACCAACACCACAACAACCACCAACACCACGACAACCACCAACACCACAACAACCACCAACACCACAACAACAACCACCAACACCACAACAACCACCAACAATAACACCACCATCACATTCACCACCTACAACACCACCACCACCATCGTGTAGCCAGACAGACCTGTCAGTGTAAATGAAGAAGTATAAAGATGCCCCACTATACCCCACCCCTTCAGTCATCCCAAACTTACT
>OZ024747.1:74656803-74664303 GCA_964016885.1 Eledone cirrhosa
TGGTGGCTGCCAACTCGTTTTCGAGTACGGCCACTACTTTATATCCATGTAGGAGAGCCCCTACCGATGCGCTGAATGAGTGTGACTTTTTAGTCCAGCCAGCGACTTGAAAACTCTGGTACAAACACTACACTTGTGACAATTATTGACACACAGTGCTGGGCCCATGGTACCATGTAACAAGTGCAGAGAGATCTCCAGATATAAAGCAATGCCTGTGCCGTGAAGCTTTTATAGTGAGCAAAGGCACTGCACAAAGCCAGTCCCACTCTCTTAACCAAGATGATATTTACCAAAAAGAAGAACAAGTCAACATCATTGGAAACCATCAGGGTTGCAGGGGTTATATCAGAGTTTTCCTTCTCCTAGAATTCTGCCTTGACAAAGTCTAAGGGGTCATCTCTCCCGGTGATTTGGGATGGCCATTGACTCATAAGAGCTCCTTTGCCCTTTGACAAGTTTTGTTTTTAGTCCTGCAGGATGTCCAAAGTCACCCTCCTCACCAAGAAACCTTGGTGAGATTGCCAGTTTAGTCGCCAACGACCCGACCATGGGACAGGTTGTACTGGAATACATGTAACCAGTAGCACCAACTGGTGACCTGACATACATATATACATACATACATACAACAAACTTTTTTTTAACGTTTATACCTTTTCTTTTTCGTTATTTTCGTTCATTTTAGCTCCGAAAACCACCACCACTCCACCACCACCACCTCTAGCTGTAATACTACCACCACTCCACCACCACCACCTCTAGCTGTAATACTACCACCACTCCACCACCACCACCACTAGCTCTAATACCGCCACCACTCCACCGCCGCCACCACTAGCTCTAATACCACCACCACCACATCTAGCTGTAATACTACCACCACCACCACCACTAGCTCTAATACCGCCACCACTCCACCGCCGCCACCACTAGCTCTAATACCACCACCACCACATCTAGCTGTAATACTACCACCACCGCCACCACTAGCTCTAATACCACCACCACCGCCACCACTAGCTCTAATACCACCACCACCGCCACTACTAGCTCTAATACCACCACCACCACCACCACTAGCTCTAATACAACCACCACCACCACCACTAGCTCTAATACCACCACCACCACCACCACTAGCTCTAATACCACCACCGCCACCACTAGCTCTAATACCACCACCACCACCACCACTAGCTCTAATACCACCACCACCGCCACCACTAGCTCTAATACCACCACCACCACCACCACTAGCTCTAATACCACCACCACCACCACTAGCTCTAATACCACCACCACCACCACCACTAGCTCTAATACCACCACCACCACCAAGACTAGCTCTAATACCACCACCACCGCCACCACTAGCTCTAATACCACCACCACCACCACCACTAGCTCTAATACCACCACCGCCACCACTAGCTCTAATACCACCACCACCACCACCACTAGCTCTAATACCACCACCACCACCACCACTAGCTCTAATACCACCACCACCGCCACCACTAGCTCTAATACCACCACCACCACCACCACTAGCTCCAATACCACCACCACCGCCACCACTAGCTCTAATACCACCACCACCACCACCACTAGCTCTAATACCACCACCACCACCACCACTAGCTCCAATACCACCACCACCGCCACCACTAGCTCTAATACCACCACCACCGCCACTACTAGTTCTAATACCACCACCACCACCACCACTAGCTCCAATACCACCACCACCGCCACCACTAGCTCTAATACCACCACCACCACCACCACTAGCTCTAATACCACCACCACAACCACCACTAGCTCCAATACCACCACCACCGCCACTACTAGCTCTAATACCACCACCACCACCACCACTAGCTCTAATACCACCACCACCACCACTAGCTCTAATACCACCACCACCACCACCACTAGCTCTAATACCACCACCACCACCACTAGCTCTAATACCACCACCACCGCCACCACTAACTCTAATACCACCACCACCACCACCACTAGCTCTAATACCACCACCACCGCCACCACTAGCTCTAATACCACCACCACCACTAGCTCTAATACCACCACCGCCACCACTAACTCTAATACCACCACCACCACCACCACTAGCTCTAATACCACCACCACCACCACCACTAGCTCTAATACCACCACCACCACCACCACTAGCTCTAATACCACCACCACCACCGCCACTAGCTCTAATACCACCGCCACCACCACCACTAACTCTAATACCACCACCACCGCCACCACTAACTCTAATACCACCAACACCACCACCACTAGCTCTAATACCACCACCACCACCACCACTAGCTCTAATACCACCACCACCACCACCACTAGCTCTAATACCACCACCACCACCGCCACTAGCTCTAATACCACCGCCACCACCACCACTAACTCTAATACCACCACCACCGCCACCACTAGCTCTAATACCACCACCGCCACCACCACTAGCTCTAATACCACCACCACCACCACCACCACCACCACCACCACTAGCTCTAATACCACCGCCACCACCACCACTAGCTCTAATACCACCGCCACCACCACCACTACTAGCTCTAATACCACCACCACCGCCACCACTAGCTCTAATACCACCACCACCGCCACCACTAGCTCTAATACCACCACCACCGCCACCACTAACTCTAATACCACCGCCACCACTAGCTCTAATACCACCACCACCGCCACCACTAGCTCTAATACCACCACCACCGCCACCACTAACTCTAATACCACCGCCACCACTAGCTCTAATACCACCACCACCGCCACCACTAGCTCTAATACCACCACCACCACCACCACTAGCTCTAATACCACCACCACCACCACTAGCTCTAATACCACCACCACCGCCACCACTAACTCTAATACCACCACCACAGCCACCACTAGCTCTAATACCACCACCACCACCACCACCACTAGCTCTAATACCACCGCCACCACCACCACTAACTCTAATACCACCACCACCGCCACCACTAGCTCTAATACCACCACCGCCACCACCACTAGCTCTAATACAACCACCACCACCACCACCACTAGCTCTAATACCACCGCCACCACCACCACTAGCTCTAATACCACCGCCACCACCACCACTAGCTCTAATACCACCGCCACCACCACCACTAGCTCTAATACCACCACCACCGCCACCACTAGCTCTAATACCACCACCACCGCCACCACTAGCTCTAATACCACCACCACCGCCACCACTAGCTCTAATACCACCACCACCGCCACCACTAGCTCTAATACCACCGCCACCACCACCACTAGCTCTAATACCACCACCACCACCACCACTAGCTCTAATACCACCACCACCACCACTAACTCTAATACCACCGCCACCACCACCACTAGCTCTAATACCACCACCACCACCACCACTAGCTCTAATACCACCACCACCACCACCACTAGCTCTAATACCACCACCACCACCACCACTAGCTCTAATACCACCACCACCACCACCACTAGCTCTAATACCACCACCACCACCACCACTAGCTCTAATACCACCACCACCACCACCACTAACTCTAATACCACCGCCACCACCACCACTAGCTCTAATACCACCACCACCACCACCACTAGCTCTAATACCACCGCCACCACCACCACTAGCTCTAATACCACCACCACCACCACCACTAGCTCTAATACCACCACCACCACCACCACTAGCTCTAATACCACCACCACCACCACCACTAGCTCTAATACCACCGCCACCGCCACCACTAGCTCTAATACCACCGCCACCACCACCACTAGCTCTAATACCACCACCACCGCCACCACTAACTCTAATACCACCGCCACCGCCACCACTAGCTCTAATACCACCACCACCGCCACCACTAACTCTAATACCACCGCCACCGCCACCACTAGCTCTAATACCACCGCCACCGCCACCACTAGCTCTAATACCACCGCCACCACCGCCACTAGCTCTAATACCACCACCACCACCACTAGCTCTAATACCAGCACCACCACCACCACTAGCTCTAATACCACCACCACCACCACCACTAGCTCTAATACCACCACCACCACCACTAGCTCTAATACCACCACCACCACCACCACTAGCTCTAATACCACCGCCACCACCACTACTAGCTCTAATACCACCACCACCACCACAACCACCACTAGCTCTAATACCACCGCCACCACCACTAGCTCTAATACCACCACCACCGCCACCACTAGCTCTAATACCACCACCACCACCGCCACTAGCTCTAATACCACCACCACCACCACCACTAGCTCTAATACCACCACCACCACCGCCACTAGCTCTAATACCACCACCACAACCACCACTAGCTCTAATACCACCGCCACCGCCACCACTAGCTCTAATACCACCACCACAACCACCACTAGCTCTAATACCACCGCCACCGCCACCACTAGCTCTAATACCACCACCACCACCACCACTAGCTCTAATACCACCACCACCACCGCCACTAGCTCTAATACCACCGCCACCGCCACCACTAGCTCTAATACCACCACCACAACCACCACTAGCTCTAATACCACCGCCACCACCACCACTAGCTCTAATACCACCACCACCGCCACCACTAGCTCTAATACCACCACCACCGCCACCACTATCTCTAATACCACCACCACCACCGCCACTAGCTCTAATACCACCACCACCGCCACCACTAGCTCTAATACCACCACCACCACCGCCACTAGCTCTAATACCACCACCACCACCACCACTAGCTCTAATACCACCACCACCACCACCACTAGCTCTAATACCACCGCCACCACCACCACTAGCTCTAATACCACCGCCACCGCCACCACTAGTTTTAATACCACCGCCACCGCCACCACTAGCTCTAATACCACCACCACCACTAGCTCTAATACCACCGCCACCACCACCACTAGCTCTAATACCACCGCCACCGCCACCACTAGCTCTAATACCACCACCACCGCCACCACCACCACCACTAGCTCTAATACCACCACCACCACTAGCTCTAATACCACCACCACCACTAGCTCTAATACCACCACCACCGCCACCACCACCACCACTAGCTCTAATACCACCGCCACCGCCACTACTAGCTCTAATACCACCACCACCACCACCACCACCGCCACTAGCTCTAATACCACCGCCACCGCCACTACTAGCTCTAATACCACCACCACCACCACCACCACCGCCACTAGCTCTAATACCACCACCACCACCACCACCGGCACTAGCTCTAATACCACCACCACCACCACCACTAGCTCTAATACCACCTCCCCCGCCACCACCACTGGCTCTAATACCACCGCCACCACCACTACTAGCTCTAATACCACCACCACCACCACCACCGCCACTAGCTCTAATACCACCACCACCACCACCACTAGCTCTAATACCACCGCCACCGCCACCACTAGCTCTAATACCACCACCGCCACCACCACTAGCTCTAATACCACCTCCCCCGCCACTACTGCAACTGCCTCTACTGATTCCTACTCCTCCTTCTCCCTCCACTTTCTCCGTCATTCCATTGAAGAATGATAATGAAAATAACGAGGAAGAAGAGTTAATGATAATGAATGTAGTCTTCCATAGAAATACATATATATATATATATATATATTATATATATATATATATATATATATATATAATGCGTGTGAGTGTGTGCAGATATATATACGCACACACACACACACATATAGGTGTATGCATATATATATATATATATACACTCACATATACATACATATAAATATACAATATATATTATATCTATATACAGTATACAGTATATTTGTGTGTGTGTGTGTGTATATATATATATGCACACATACATATATACATAAACAGACATCTACACGTATGTAATATGTAATATGTATATAATATAATCAGCAGCGACAACCACTACTGCGACTATAGTCATTCATTCATCGACTCCACCTCAAATACAAGCTTCTGGATATGTCGACCTAACAAGGAAAACTGCACTACCGCCTGGATAGTTTTTTGTTTTTTTTCATTTTATTATTTCAGATTCTTTTTCAAAAGTTTAATTATTTCTTTAAAAATATTCATTTATTTATCTATATATTTATTTTTCTTTATCGGTTTATTCTTGTTCTTTAAAAAAAATTAACTGACTTAATGAGAATATATATATATTATATATATATATATATATTGCTTTCTTTTTGCCGCGTTATATTAGCTACACAAGTTCTACTTTCACTTTTAAAAAGAGAAAACTGTGTCCATACATACATACACGCGCGCATTTGCACACAAACTTATACTCATATAAACTTATATTCATAAACACATACATATATATTTTTATAAACATATACATACATATGGAAAATGAGAATAAACCTGTAAAAAGAAAGCTGTCAAAGGATTCGAAAAAGTGAGATTTTTAAACGGGTCAAAATAGATGGAAAGTATTTTTATTTTGATTGTAAAACACAACAAAAACGAAGAGACAACAAAACTACAGATAAAAAAGCCCACAAAAACCAAGATTCTCAACTTAAAGTTTCTATCCAACTCCACTCCATTTTTCTTCCCTGTCGAGCTTCAAACTTTATAACAATCGTTCTCGAATTTATTTTTTTTAGGCCAGTGCCACAGTTAAATTGCTTTGCAACGGATGTTAAATTACGTCACTTGGTACGTTCCACGTTCAAATTCCGCTAGAGTCTTAACAACTTTGACTTAAATTCTTCTGGGATATATATATATATATATATATATATATATATATATATATATATATATATATATATATATATATATATATATATACTATAAATTATGTCCATAGAATCATATATATATATCTACACTTATTTATATATATATATAATATATAGTGAGGTTAACTTTGCCTTTCATCCTTACGGAGTCGATAAAATAAAGTACCAGTAATGCACTGGGTAATTGCTGGCCTTGTGCCAAAAGTAGAAACAATTATATATATATATATATATATATATATATATATAGTACTTATATAAAGTTTTGGGCTACAATGAAGGAAAAGAACAATATAATGTGAAAGTTGAAGATATTTATATTAACTTGGTGTTGATTTACTTTTTGCATTTCCAAACTTTTGGTTCACAAACCGTTTGGTAATGATAAAATAAGTCAAACTGTTAATATAAAGAGGAACTATATATATATATATTATATATATATATATATATATATAATATATTATATATATTATATATTATATGTATATATATATATATTAAATATATATTATATATATTATATATATTATATATATATATTATATATATTATATATTATATATTATATATATTATATTTTATATTATATATATTATATATATATATAGTATATAT
>OZ024747.1:74669303-74804303 GCA_964016885.1 Eledone cirrhosa
CCAATACATAATTTTACTCTTTCCTTTTGATTCTCTCTGTCTGTCTCTTTCTTAAACATTCACTTCACTTCACTCTCTTTCTCGCTTTGCTTCTATCTCTTTCTCTTTCCATTTATCTCACTTCCATCTCTCTCTCTATCGCTCAGTATCTCTCAGTCTCTCTCTCTCTCTCAGTCTCTCTCTCTCTTTCTCCCTCTCTCTGTCTCCCTCCCTCTCTCGCTCTGTATCCCTCCCTATCTTGCTCTGTCTCCCTCCCTCTCTCGCTCTGTCTCCCTCCCTCTCTCGCTCTGTCTCCCTCTCTCTCTCACTCAGTCTCCCTCTCTCTCTCTCTCTCTTTTCGTCTCTCTCTATCTCTCCTCATCTCTCCCTATCTCTCCTCATCTCTATATTAGCCTTGCTAATCTTCTCCCCTCCCCCTTTCTACCATTTTCTCCTCCTCCCCCTCCTGCTCCTGCTCCTGCCACTGTGACTCTCAACTCTCCTCCTCCCTCGCCTCCTCCTGCACCTTCTTCCTCTGTGTTCGCCTTTGGAAGATTTTACTCCGCAAAGACGTTAAACTGTGCATTGAAATTGGACTTCGTTCTATTGGACCTAGGCGTATCTTTTTTTTCCTGACCAGGAAAAGAAACTGTTCTTCTTATTTAAAGATACGATCGGGTAAGTAAATAAAACAACCCCCCAAAAAATATACCGAAAATTCGACAAAAAATATTTTAAAAATAATAAATTATACAAGAAAATTTGCAAACAGAGCATTATGGTTCACACACACACACACATACATACATACATACCATACATACATACATACATACATACATACACACAGTTACACATACATACACACAGTTACACATACATACACTGCTACACATACATACACACGGAGAAGTGCATTATATTTTATAAAAAAATTATAATCACTTTTAAACAACAAGAATATATCAAATCGAAGTGTGTCATATATTTTATACAGACTATATATATATTTATTATTAATGATGGTTATTATTATTTATAATACTTGTTTTTTTAATGTTTATTTCCGAACGGATGGACGTCATTTTTCACACTTGTGTCGTCTGCATTCTTCCAATTTTTTTCCTTGGCCCCACAAAACCCAATTCTGTTCTAAATTACGACCCACTACTACTTTCTATTGTCACATGTAAATATTTTAAGAGAAAAGAAAATATGTATATTGTATGGAATTATTACCGAACGAATTTTTACTAAAAAAAATAATTATTTATATATTATTTTATATAAGTATTCTGTGAGCCTTCTCTCTTAACTTAAAAATATTCCTTTTACTTCATTCATTCTAAAAGGAATACGCGTGTGTGTGTGTGTGTGTGTGTGTGTGTGTGTGTGTGTGTGTGTCTCTGTGTCTGTGTGTATGTCTGTGTGTTGTGTGTGTGTGTGTGTGTGTCAACATTGCGACCACCACTTTCTCTATATTTGCTTATATGTCTATAAAGCTGCCTATTTCTTCTTCTGTATCATTTATTTATCTTTCATTCCATCTCTATTTGTCGCTCCGCCGTTCTCTCTCTCTCTCTCTCTCTCTCTCTCTCTCTCTCTCTCTCTCTCTCTCTCTCTCTCTCCCATCTCTCTCTCCCTATCTCTCTCTCCCTCTCTCCCTATCTCTATCTCTCTCTCTCTCTCCATTGTCTATCCATTTTTCTATTCTGTCTCTAAATATCAATTTTATTACATGCATAACTACACACATACACACATACATACATACATACATACATACATACATACATACATACATACATACACATACATACATACATACATACATACATACATACATACATACGTGTGTGTGTGTGTGTGTGTGTGTGTGTACAGATCAAAGTGAAAGTATTACATTTTCTGTTACTGCTTATGTATTTTGTTTGTAGTAGTACTTATAATAATAATAATAAGGGTTCCGAATAAGGCACAAGGCCAGCAATTTAAAGGGAAGGGGGGAAAAATCAAGTAAATCTACGCCAGTGCATTACTGGTACTTTATTTTATCGACCCCGTAAAGATGAAAGGTAAAACTAACCTTGGTGGGATTTGAACTCAGAACATAAAGGGACGTAACTATATAATAATTGAGTCTGATCTAGGTACAAGGCCAACAATTTAGGAGAGAGGAGAAAGTCGATTAAATCGACGCCAGTACGTTACTGGTACTGGAAATAATAAAAGTAAAGATAGAAATATCAGAAAAAAATACATTGATTAATAAATGATAAAATTGTTTTGTGTGTGTGTTATTTGTTCTTGTGTGTGTGTGTGTGTGTGTGGTGGTGTAAAGTGAAATATAATCTGTATTATTTCACTGAAGAAATATAATTGTAGATATATGATACATAATAAAAATAACCACCCTCCTTTTAACTAAACATCGAGTTAGTTACAACTCCCATCATAATATATACAGAAAAACACATCACACATAATATATATATATATATATGTGTGTGTCTGTGTGTGTATTTATATATACATATAGATATATATATATATGTGTGTGTGCGTGTGTATGTATATATATATATATATGTACATATATATATATGTGTGTGTATGTATATATATCTATATATATAAATATATATATATATAATGTGTGTGTTACTTGAACAATATTCGCAGACCGGGTGGGCACGATCAAATGTTTATTCCTCCAGGGTTAATACAATAAGTACCAGTTATACACTGAGATTTGGGTTCGAAAGACTGAGGGTTATTAGATATTCAGCTTAAACATCTTCAAAATGCACACTAGAGACATGCATCTATTGATATTTTCAATATACATACACACACAAATATATATATATATAATCACAGATATATAAACATGTATATATATATATATATATATATATATATGTGTGTGTGTGTGTGTGTGTGTGTGTGTGTGTGTGTGTGTGTGTGTGTGTGTATACAATCACTGAGATATATATATATATATATATATATATATATATATATATATATATATAATCGCTATCATACGGACACACATACACACGGCTAATCTTTAAGGCTAATTGATTTCTTCACCACCATCCCCCCTCCCTCCACTATCTTATGACGGAGTAATTGTACTCAGTTAACAGTAATATAATGGTGTAAACCGACTCTACATCCCCTCCACCGTGGTCGTGTACCAGTGTGAAAAAGTCAATCATCATCATCACTAATAAATTATTATTGGTTTGGCATAATCGTTGCAGCGTTGGACAAAAGGCCTTGCTGTATTTAGTTACATCCCTTCACGTTCTGAGTTCAAATCCCACCTAGGTCAATATTGCCTTTCATCCATCCATGGTCGATAAAATACAATACAAGTACTGGGATCGATATGCTTTTTCCTTACTCCCAAAACATTGCTGGCCCTGTGCCTAAATTAGAAATTATTTCATTTAATTATTTATATTTTTATACACTATATTGTGTGTGTGTTTTATATTATCATACATAATATATATATACACAACCAACACACATATATACATACATATATACATACATATATACATATATATATATATACATATATATATATATACATATATATATATATACATATATATATACATGCATATATATATATATATATATATATATATACATACATATATACATACATCTATACATACATACATACATATAACCTTTAAGAAGTAATAACTATATTATGTTTATTGTTTATGTGGTCTCTGGTAGTGGTTGTAAGGAGTGTTAGTGGCTGTTGTAGTGGCGGTGGTAGTAGTAGACTGCTGTTGGTAGTGGTGGTGGTTACAGTGGCGGTAGTAGTAGTAGTAGTAGTGGTGGTGGTGGCGATATCATTGAGAGTAATGGTGGTGGTAGGCTATTGGTTCTAGGAGTGATGGTAATAGTGGTGATAAGTGTTATATTGATGATGGTTGTGATAATGGTGGAAACGGTGTTTAAGCTGGAGGTGGGTGTATTAGTGGTGGTGATGGTGGTGGTAATTGTGATTATGGTGGAGGAGGTGGCCGTGGGTGTATTAGTGATTTTGGTGATGGTTGTAGGAACAACTGTGATTATGGTGGTGGTGGGTGTAATAGTAGCGGTGATGGTAGTAGCAGTGTTGATAATGATGGTAGAGGTAGCAGTTGTGAGTGGCAGTTGTGGTAGTAGTAGTAGTAGTAACAGTAGTAGTGATGGTAGTGGTAGTAGTAGTAACAGTAGTAGTAGTAGTAGTACTAGTAGTGGTGATTTAAGTAAGAATAATAATTTAGAAATAATTAATTGCAATAATAATGATATTGTTTTAAGAAATCGGAGTGGGGAGCACTGAGGATGGTGATGAGAAGGGGAAAGACGATGATGATGATGATGATGATTACGATGCTGCTGAAGATAATGATGATAAAAAATTATAATTTTGATTAGACTCAAACGAATTAGTTTTGCTTTGATAAAAGTATCTTAAATGTGGTGTTTAATACTTTTCATTTTTACAGAAAAATATAATGTTATACAATTATATATATATTATATATATAATGTTATATATACAATTATATATATAAGAACTAACCCTGTCGGGGTCACTTTTAAACATAACTTCCCTACTTGATGTATTGGGTACCTATAATTGTGATCCCTATTCAATCCCTAACAAAATTATTTGCAACATTTATATATAGATAGATCTATATGAATATGTAGGTTCCCGAGTGATGTGGTGGTGCGGGGTAACCACAGTCTAAAAAAGGTACTCAATACGTTGGCAGGTTATAAGTATTTATATATATATATATATAATATATATATATATATATATATATATATATATAGAGAGAGAGAGAGAGAGAGAGAGAGAGAGAGAGAGAGAGAGAGAGAGACGTTTTTTAAAGAACTAGAACTGTTTCATTCGTATGAAATGATCAGGAATGAGTTCTAGCCATGTAGTCATTTGTATATATATATATATATATATATATACAGACAAGGTGTCCCAAAACAATGTATACATACTTTGATTACCTGTATAGGCAATATTTATAAGAATGCTATTGAAGTATGTATACATTTTTGGAGGACATCCTGTATGTATATATATATATAAAATCACATAATGTAAAATAATTTTTCATTGGTATCTGAAATTTGACTAAACTATAAATGTTCCTTAGTATCATATAAGATACCAGTTCCTTGTGAACTAATCTCACTTCATCAATTGATCCTACCACTTCATTCAATGGCATCTAGAGCTAAGCTTTACAAGCTGATACTTGAGCCTTTCTAAGTGATCCTTACTCACGTTTTTATCTGATCCTCGTTTCTTGAGCCTATACAACTTATACTTATCAATAGATGATCATTTATGTATATATAATCTATTAGCATTAAACATCAATATATCACCTTCAGTTTTTTATTCTTAATATCGTGGAAGTTGTTTTCAATAAAATATAATAGCAATAATATATTTAGCTAGATTTACATAAGAGCAATCAATATTTTTATGAACACTTGATTATTTGTTAAAAAGTAGAAAATATTTTAAATGAAAATGTTATGTGAGCATGAGTATATACATATATTTATGTGAATATATAAATATATATATACATATGAATATATATATACATGTTTATATGCCTAGATATGTATATATATGAATATATACAAATGTATATATATATATATTTATATGCATATATATATATATATATATATATATATATGCATATATATATATATATATATATATATATATATATATATATATATATATACATACACAGTGTCCCCAGAAAATGTATACACACTTCAACAGCATTCTTATAAATATTGCCTGTACAGGTAATCAAAGTGTGCATACATTTTTGGGGGACACCGTGCATATATAATATATATGTATTTATATACATAAATATATATGCATATGCATCCATAAGTATGTATGTATATACGTATATATTTGTGTGTGTGTGTATATATATATATATATATATATATATATATATATATACAAGGTGTATACATACTTTGATTACCTTTACAGACAATATTTATTAGAATGCTGTTGAAGTGTGTATACATTTTTTGGGACGCCCTGTATATAGATATAATATATATATATATATATATATATATATATATGTATATATATATATATATATATATATATATATATATATATATATATATATATATATATTTGTATATATATGATATCTATATATGTATATCTATGTATATATAATATATATATATGTATATATATGATATAATATATGTATATATAATTTATATATGTGTGTGTATATATTTAAAGTATAAATTAATTATAAAATATCCTTGGTGTATAATTTCAAAGCTTCTAGGATTTAGCTTTAGAAATATTTAACATAATTCTAATTTATGTTTCTGTGTCTGAATATCTTAAAGATGTTTCTTGTTTTATATATTTCATAATGTATCTATATATCATTGTTTTTTTTATATTAAATCACAAGGATTTCAATGTGTATATATACATATATAATATGCATATATATATGTGTGTGTGTTTATATATGTATATATATATGTGTTTTTTTATTAAATGTCAGTGAATATATATATATATATATATAATAATAATAATATTTATACTTAGATATATAATGTTATATATATATATATAATATGCATGTACGTATGTATATATATATATATATATATGTGTGTGTGTGTGTGAATATATGTGTATGTATGTATATGTGTGTGTGTGTCTGTGTGTAATGCTTATAAATTATATTTCTCTTTGAAACCATTTTGTTGGAGGAATAAAAATAGCTTCAAATTTGAGAAAGTTACCATCTTCTTTTGTGAGTTTGTATCGATAATGTATTCTGGTTAGCTCATACACACCCGTACGAACACACGCGCACCCACATATATATGGATAGATATACATACATACTCGTACACACAGATATATGTAGGCAGGCACACTCTCTCACACAGAAAAAGACTCATAATTGTTCTCCATTGCAGGTGATTGATTGATTGATTGTGTGTGTGTGTGTGTGTGTGTGTGTGTGTGTGTGTGTGTGTGTGTGTGTGTGTGTGTGTGTGTTGTGTGTGTGTGTGTCAGAGACAGGGCAAGTATATATAAGTGTTAGAGTATGTATGTGTATAATAAGTGTTAGAGTATGTATGTGTATGTATGTAAATCATAGGTATGAATTGTATTCAAATATTAGTGCGTGTATGTGTGTATGTGTGTGTAGTTGCGCCAGAGAATGTAAGTATTTAAGTGTGTGTGTGTGTGTACCTACGTGTGCCGCACAGAGTGAGAAAGAAAGGGAAGAGAAAGAGAAGGATAAAGACTGTAACTTGTGTGTAATAGATAGATAGATAGATAGGTAGATAGAGAGAGAAGTAGTGGAGTGAAGGAGATCAGTAGAGCGCACACACAAACACAGTGTTAATGATATGACTGACAAGTTGGTGCTGGCAAATCTCTTCTTCCTAGGTTTATTATTGGCAAATGACAAATGCGATTAAATCTATCAAACAGATTACAATTATACAATTTACATCTTGATTTCGATACAGTTTAAATTAATCTTATCAATAAAAAAAATAAACACAAAAGTTATTTCCTAAATATCAAATTTATATTTTTTTTTTCTATTTTTTTTAAGATTTAAATTTTTTGTTTGTTTTTTTTGTTTTAAATAAAAATTACATTTATCGTTATTTGCCTAAAAAGTTTGGCGATTTAGCAACTAACATTGAATTGTTAAGTTAATTTACATACCTTACATTTCACATTCACAAACACTTATATATATATAAGATATTAAATTAATAATTGTTTCTACTTTTGGCACAAGGCCAGCAATTACCCAGTACATTACTGGTACTTTATTTTATCAACCCCGTCAGGTTGAAAGGCAAAGTTAACCTCGGTGGGATTTGAACTCAGAACGTAATTAATAATGAAAATAAAAAAACAACAATCAAGTTACTTATATATATAGAGAGATTAGTATGTTCGTTGTTCTTTTTTATTTATTAAATTCTTATATATATTTTGTATGTATATCTAGATGGTCGCTTTTAAACTACACTGGATTGAGAGGATCTTTCATTTACAAAAATGAATTATGTAGTTAGCAATTGAAATAGTTAACGTGCCCCACAGCAATGAAAAGTATAATAATGATGGTCAAGAATTTATGGTCAAGGGGTGGGAAAAATCGATTAAACTGACCCCATTGCGTTAGTGGTTTATCAATCCTGTAAGGATGAAAGGCAAAGCTAACCTCGGCGAGATTTGAACTCAGAACGTAAAGGGACGTGTCTAAATACATCGAAATATTTTGTCCGAAATTCTAACGATTCTGTCAAGCAACCAATAATGATAGTAAAAAAATTTGTAATTACAGGTATAACAGTAATGAGGATACACAACCACTTATATAATATATACAGGGACTTGTTCATATTACCTATAAGGATAGACATAAGCACGCTCCAGAAAAAAATAGCTATTCATAATATCTGTAAAGTATTAGTCTCCTGTTTTTAACCTTGAACATTTTAATGTATTTTCGAAATTGTACTTGTTTGAGCTATAAAGGCACGTCAGTTGGATTTCCGAACCGGGCGGCGCGCTGTGTCCTTGGGCAAAACACTTTATTTCACGTTACTGCAATCCGTTCAGCTTGGGAAATAAGTTTTACCTGGAATTTACCTGGGGAGAAGCTTTGTCACACGTTATGTCGCACTGAAGTCTCTTGAGAAATACGTTAAGGCTAAAGATGGACATGCCTGTGGAATGCTCAGCCACCATTATTATATGCTAATTTCATGATCAGGCAATTAAATCAACTTGAACACTCGTCATTGCCAACGACGGAGCTCCAGCAACACTTGATTTGAGACCACCTGTTGAAACTGAAGCAATTAAATCGTGAAAGAGTCACTTTAACCACACAAGACATTATATTCATTTTTCATCTATTATAAGTTGTCACAGTTTTTCGTCACAGTGAGAGCTGTTCACTGTGATACACGAGAGGTAACTCTGTGTTTATCGAACCACCAATAATCTATATAATGATAATGATGTAGCTTGCACCTTTGACACAAGAGTGCAGGAAAAGAAGAAAATTAACTGGTACCAGGATCTAAAGTATGAACTGAAAATGATTTGGGACTGTCATGAGATCAAGGCTGTCCCTATCATCACTAGGTACTATCTCGAATAGTTTCCAAGGCTGGTTAAAGAAAATTAGCCCACCCCTTTTTTGGGAGCACTTCAAAGAGCATACCTTTTGGGAATATCAAGAATCCTCCGATACACCCTAAATATCTGAGGCTACAGGCTTGATGTTCATTAGGGCAAATTTTCCAGTTAATAATATCAATGACTGATATATCAAATTATTAATAATAATAATAATAATAATAACAGTCAAGAAAATGTGGTATGGTGAAAGCAAGAGTGGTACCAATTGTGATTGGAGCACTTGGGTCAGTGACAGAAAAACTCCAGAAAAAAACTTGGTAGAATTGGAATCAGTCCCAGCAATACAACATTGCAGAAAACAATACTTTGGGGAACAGTAAATATCCTGTGGAAAGTACTGTAAGAGGTTACATAACTTAATAGGGAGACAAATGATCTAGTGTTAATAAGATCATCTCTGTAAATGAACATGGGTAATAATAATAATAATACCGTTACCAGTCTTGCCAACTTTCTATATCATCATCATCATCATCATTTTACGTCCGCTTTTCCATGCTTGCAAGGCCAGCAATTATCCAGTACATTACTGGTACTTTATTTTATCGACCCCCGTAAGGATGAAAAGCAAAGTTAACCTCGGCGGGATTTGAACTCAGACTGTGAAGGGACGTAACTATGCTAGAAAGCATGGCGTCCAACCCTCTACCGATACTGCCAATGGTTTCTAATTTAGGCACAATTTTAGATGAGGGATATGTCAGTTGAGTCGACCCCAGTATTTTATTTTATTGAATTTGGAAGTATGAAAGACATAGTTGACCTCAATGGGAAGGACATAATGAGATGGAAGAAGTATTTCAAAGTATTTCTTCTGATGCTATGTAATAATATTAATAATAATTTTTTTTAAACTTATTTACCTATCAACTTTTGTGATGTGACTTAAGTAAATGTGAGGATGGAATAATAATAATACTAATAAAAGGGTATTGAAAACTGCCGAAACCAATGAAGCCTGCTCTAAGTGGCTGGTTGGTATTTGGTAGTCATTGAATATAAAGTGAAATTGAAGGAAAATATAATGATATGGGTTTCTAATTTGGCACAAGGCCAGCAATTTTGGATGGAGGAGGACGTCAATTAAATCAACCCAAGTGCATGACTGGTACTATGTTATTGACCTCAGAAGGATGAAAGGTAAAATTGACATCAGAGTGCAGCTTATCAGACTGACTACAGTAAAGCATTCTAATGCAATTCCCCAGCCTAATTATAATATTGGTAGTAATAATGTACATACTTTGCATAATATGTTAATTTTGCATTTGTACACAACCTCACAATTGTAGAGGGGGGGGGGGGGTATGTTTGATTGTATTGATGTATAAGGGTACAAATACAGGGGAGGGAGGTGTTTTTAAAATTTAAGATTTTACAATGATAATGCCGGTGAAATCAAATGAAGAAGTGATAATGTTGGTGATATCAAAAGACCATGTGATAATGTTGGTGATACTATATGAACAAGCAATAAAAGTGAGATAATTATGATGATATATGAAAAAGTGATAATGTCTGATATTATAATAGGAACTTATATAATGTAAGTGATATCATATGAACATGTGATAATGTTGGTTATATAATGTAATATATATAATGATGATATCATATTATAATGTCATATATAAACAATGAGAGTGTTGGTGATATATGAACAGGTGATATAGGGTCAGTGTTATATCAATAATGATAGTGTTGATGTTACCATATAAACAAGTGATATTGACAAATAAACCTCATTTGGTCATTCAATGAGAGTATCATGATCAGCCTATGAACTTGTCAGTCAATCTTCATACATGATATCAGTATGCTTACATAAATACATGTATTGATAAAGACATGCACATATAAGTGTGTGTGTGTATGATAACACTTTTGTACTCTTTTTATCAAAATACTTGATTCCCCCACAATATACTATAAATTTTGTTATGTATATATCAATAGTGGTTTTTTAATTTAGACACAAGGCCAGCATTTGATACCCAAGCGAGACCAGCTGACCTTATAGATGTTATCCAACCAACTTTTTTCTTAGGAGACAAAAACTGAAACAAAAATAGACCTTCATTGGTTTCAATGATGAGTGTTCTAGTTGTTTTATCAACAGACCAGCCTACTTGTTAAATGAGTATGTGGCTGAGTATTCCACCAAGACCCTTTACATAATTCTCAAGGAGAATCAGCATGAAACAGTAACAAGTCCGGACCTTTGAATTAGAGGTTCATTCTGACAGACTTTCTAATAGTTTCCAAAAGCTTAGGTCAACCAGAGGCTATCATAAGACACTTGCCCAAACTACCATACTGTTGGATTGAATCTGGAATATCATGATTGTGGAGTGGACATTATAACAATTGAGCCATCTGTGTCTAAGTGAAATATCTTTAACACATTTGTATAAATATATATATATATATATATATATATATATATATATGTGTGTGTGTGTGTGTGTATGTGTGTGTGTTCATAGATACGCACACACACATATAATATATATATATGTACATGTGTGTGATGAGAGTTGGTAGAAAAGTTCATAGGCTGACCATGATACTCTCATGGAATGACCAAATGAGGTTTATTTTTCAACATAGTCCTTGGAAAGAAACTATGCAGTTGTTATTAATAAGAAGAGTTTAAATTAATGCATGCAAGATTTCATAGCTCTAGCATCACTTCCTCATACTCAGCCTATGAACTTGTCAGCCAGCCGTAATAGGTTTGTTTTCCTTTCTGGGGCAATGTTTTACAGTCAAATGCCCATCCTAGTGTCAGCCCTTTTAGTTGCCTCTTATTACAGGCAGAGGTTTGATATAACTTAACTGTACCTGATACAGGTTGCATGTGATGAAAACTAATGATAATTAATGTGAAGGTAATATTACTCATGTCTTAAGATATGTCAAATTAGATTAACATAATCTTTTGCTAAAAGCTATTTATGGCATAACTTAGATTTTTTAATGATCTGCCAGTGAAATGAAGGTCACAATAGTTAAGACATCAAAGCTCTTTTCTACTTTTCTTAGAAATTCTTATGCAATTATAAATCAGTAACTAGATCTTTGAACTATTGAAAATTATAAATTTTTCTAATATTTGACTGTAATTAAAATGCATTTACATCTGTACAGATAGATTTATTTATAGATACCATTAATAGAATCTTAAAGATGAGCAACAAATGTGACCAGTCACACAGATGCATATATATGAATATATCTATACTGCTATCATCATGTGTGTTTGTGTTACTTGTGTAGATATATAGATATATATATATATATATATATATATATATATATATATATATATATATATATATATATATAAAATGAAGGAAGTGTGGTAAAGAACCAGGTGGACCACAACGCACCAGAGTACTCAATACTTTGGGTAGTAGAGTAGGTAATAGGAAAAAAAGTCAGGACCCCGACGGCAGAGCTCAAGTCGTTTCAATGGCTATTTCTGGACTCAAATCCAGAAATAGCTGTCCAGAAATAGTCGTCAAAACGGCTTGAGCTCTGCCGTCGGGATCCTGACTTTTTTCCTATATATAATATGGGCATCCAGCCATAAAAAGCTTGCCAAACAAAGGGTTGGAAGGACCCTTTAGTTGTGTCAAGGACATGACAACCTCCCTAGCATTGATTGATCTACACGGAAAGCAGGCATTAAAGTAATGATGATGATGATATATGTATGTCTATATGTACATGTACACATGTATGTATATGTGTGTGTTTATCTTTATATATATATAGGTAACAGTGTCTGTATATATGTCTAAGATGTAATCCAGAATTTAATGCAGGTAATGGAGAAAGAAACATTTAAAATATATAAATTTATTAACATTTAAACCTTTACTCTCAAACTACCTGAAACTGTCTCTGATTCTACAAAAAGCATCCCATTTTAATATGTTCCTACTTGAATTAAAACTTTCCAACATAATTTTATATACAAATATTTTGTTATGTTCCAAATACATCTTAATGAAATTATAATTTTAGTAAATCCTTCCAATCTTTCATTAATTAAAATACAAATTATTTCATTAGAAATATTCTACCAAAATGGTGAATGGACGGGAGAAAAATACTTCTTAGAATACATACTACCAGGTGTATAGAAATATCTTTTCTGAATAGTAAACTGGTGGTGACTTGAACACTTATATACATAAAATTGTATAATATATTTAAAATAGGAGTAAGGGAATAATTAGTATTTAAAATTCAGTGTCTAATTTATGATAATTATTTCTATCTCCGTGTCTAATTATGTATAAAATAAAAATATTGTTATAATCGATTTTTATATTACACATTGATAATCTCTTTTATGTTTAATTAATTGAGAACCTGTTTTTGATTAACCCATGATATTGAAAGTGACTAGCGTCCGAAACGTTAAGACCCTCTTTCTGCTATATCAAGCGTGAACCTAATATATACCTTCCATATACTGTACCGATTGTGTTGTTATTTCTTTACATACATATATATATATATATATATATATATATGAAAATGTATAGTAATCGCATATATACAAACGTCTCTCTCTCTATATATATATATATATTAGTGAAAGTAGATGATCGACTGCAAGCTCGGGCACTTTTGGCTAGTTACCTCTACCACATACCATGTATCATGTATTGAGTACTTCTCTGACCTGTGGTCTTCCTAGTCTCCATACTGCAGACTATAATATATATATATATATATATATATATATATATATGCCTTTGAAATGTGTGCATCGCAACACAAAGGACCATAATAATTAATCACTATATATAATTGTTTCTACTTTAGGCACAAGGCCAGCAATTACCCAGTGCATTACTGGTACTTTATTTTATCGACCTCGTAAGGATGAAAGGCAAAGTCAACCTCGGCGGGACTTGAACTCAGATCGTAAAGGGATGTAATTATGCTGGAAAGCATGGCGTACGACCCTCTACCGATACTGCCAATCCAATTGAGAAAAATCAATGAATTTCACTTTTTCAGGGGTACTTTACTTGATTTTCTCAAATGTTATTTATAGTGATTGACAATTATTATCCTCTTTAGCATTGGGTTGGGACACACACATTTCAAATTTTTGCCGTGCTTCCTAAGTCAACAGGTTTGTTTACATACATGTAAAACACGTACATATATCTATATATAGGAGTCTGTATGTGTGTATGTTAATGTTGGCTAGAATACAATTATGAAGTACATTATCATATTTATAGCCTAGAGAGAAATATATGAAAGAAAGTATTAAAAGAAATTAATTTTGGTTGAATTACTTATTAAAATATCACAAAAAAATTAGCCTGGAAAAAAATATAGGGAGATTTTTCTGGTGATTTAATAATTATTATCCTGATTGTGTCATCAATTTATAATAGTATCTGGCCTGTTAGGTATTGTTTTCATCAACATAATTTATAGATTATTCATCTTTTGCATAAATCATAAAACAAACAGATATCAGAAATAGAACAATTTGAAAATATTAACCAATAGCAAGTGTGTGTGTGTGTGTGTGTATGTATATATATATATATATATATATATATATAATAAGTGGTTGACAGGACTAGCATAAGTTTTCCCTGCTAGTCCCAGTTGCATCGCAATGTACTCAAAAGGTAAATTAATGAATAAATCCCAGAGTAGACACAAAGTTATTTGCCTCGATACTACACACGTAAATGGGTACCATAAATTTATACCCATACTCGAGTTTTGGCCACACTTAATGCAGCAAGAGAGTGTACAGCATCCACTGCCTACATTTATCATGCAATAATGTACTATCGGTGCAGGTATATATATATATATAATATATATATATACACAACGAATATAGTGATGAGTTTAGCGTAAAAGTTGGCGTCCATCAGGGCTCTGTTCTCAGCCCACTACTATTTATTATTGCCCTTCAGGCTATAACAGAGGAGTTCAAGACAGGCTGCCCATGGGAACTCCTATACGCAGACGACCTGACACTCATAGCGGAATCAATGGCCGAGCTAGAGAAGAAATTCCAAACATGGAAGCACGGCCTAGAGTCAAAAGGACTTAAAATTAACCTGGCTAAGACCAAAGTACTAGTTTGTAGGAAAGAAAACAAGGCGGCGGTCCCTTCTGGGAAATGGTCGTGCTCGGTGTGTAGGAAAGGCGTAGGTAGAAACTCCATTTTATGTCCTAAATGCAAAGTATGGGTGCATAAAAGATGTAGTGGGATCACAGGTAAGCTAACTAAGAACATAGATTTTACATGTTGCCGGTGCTCTGGTGCAATAAGTAGCAGCAAGTGCCCACAAACTACTAGCTCTTTCAATTGCGCAGAGGGTTCTATAGAAATAGTGGACAGCTTCCGTTACCTGGGCGATAAAATCAGCAGTGGGGGAGGGTGCTCTGAAAGTACTGTAGCTAGAGTCAGAACTGGTTGGAAAAAGTTCAGAGAGCTTATACCACTATTAGCTGCTAAAGGGTTCTCACTAAAAATGAAAGGCAGGTTGTACGATGCCTGCATACGAACAGCAATGCTGCATGGCAGTGAGACCTGGGCATTGTGTGCAGAGGATATACGCAGACTAGAGAGGAACGAAGCTTGCATGCTCCGCTGGATGTGTAACAGTAATATACGTGAACGGCAAAGCATAAACGAACTAAGGAAAAAATTAGAGATAAGAGGGATCAGATGTTGTTTACTCGAGAGAAGGCTACGTTGGTATGGACACGTGATGCGCATGAAAGTCGATAGCTGTATAACAAAGTGCAGGGCAATAAAGATAGACGGTAGTCACGGAATAGGCAGACCTAGAAAAACCTGGGACGAGCTGATAAACTCCGACATCACACACTTACACCTCTCCAAGACAATGTCACTGGACCGAGACCTTTGGCGGTACTCAGTAACAGAGAAGACCCGCCTTACCTAAATATATAGTAAAACCTACTCCAGCCAGTAGGCATCTCTAACAAAATACACCCCGTCCCACCACCCCCGCCCCCACCCCATCCACACCACCCCGTTCTATGTAAAGTTATGTTGGTGCCGCGCCATCGAGGCCGAAACAAATGAGATCGTGTAGGTGTCACGACAAAAAAACACACAGTCCACGCTGTAATGTGGCCGTGTAGGCAACACGGTAAAAACCTCCCAGACCCACACTGTAAATGTGGTTGGTGTTAGGAAGGGCATCCAACTGTAGAAAACCTGCCAGACAGTCCTATGCGAGCAAGACAATCACTCTTGCCTCAAGTGGGACTACCCCCGTCCAAACCCATGCAAGCGTGGAACACGGACGTTAAACGTTGATGATGATGATGATGATGATACACACACACACACAAAGTTCAAATATATGTAGACAATTATATATGATAGTATGTAATTGCCAAGTAGTTTAAGAATTAGCTCAATGCGTTTATATATTATTTATTCTTCTGAAGATGAAGTGCAAACAATATCCCTATATCATTTTGTATCTATAGATCTTGATTATACAAATTTATAGCTAATATTCTTCGAATAATTTGGTGTATGACTCTCTTAAAACATGTGTAAGAATTAAGCATGATTTAAAAGCTAATTTTTCCATCTATATATTTGATTATATATATATATATATATATATATATATATATATATATAAACGATAATGTGGGTCTATGAGAGAATTAGAGCTAAAAATCCAAGACCTCAGGGCTTTGCACACCTCCAGTACTATAGGAAACTACATAATTAATATTTTACAGAGAATAATCTAATCAGCTTAAAAAAACATAGAAACATAAAAGCATTATACTTACACAGCCACTAATTTTTCACAAATGGCCGATGATGATTCCTTTGTCCAGAATTTGTCGGTTATGGATTTATCATTCATCGATGACTCGCAGATTCTTGACGGAATTTGAAACAATACTGTACCAGCTTAAACATGGATGTTTGTACTCCGGCAGATTTGTATGTGTTAAACTAGAAGAATACTGGCTGTTTTAATTGATGAAATGTTTTTATATGTTAATCTGTCGATACAATAATTACACCATTTTCATAGCTTAGACTTCTGGCTGGAGATGCTGTATTACAATTAATCCGATGTGTGTGCTCCAAAGGAATTTGTTGATCAAATTGTGAGTGAGATCAAAATCACTGAGTATCGATCTAAACACTTTATATATATATATATATTATTATTTACTATTAATTCAGTATTGCAGTAACTTCTTTTATAGTGCTTTTTCACTTAAATAATGGGTGTTTTTCAATATTAAAATTATTATTATATTAAAATCTTATTTCTAATATGTAACAAATTACACTTAATCTAGATCAAATTGGTAATAAAAACACTGACTACATCAGATCTTTGGACACAATATTGAGACCAGATACACTTTTTGAGCGTCATATGTAAATATTGACAAGATGTACAGTAATAAGCGTGAGCCTATGAAGATGTTAAGAGTAAAATAATTCAACAGTAGATAAAGACATTATAAAAATCTTTCCTTACAGAAGTTCCGAGTTTCCTGATTAAAGAGCAATCATTACCAGAAAACAAAGACATGTGAAATAGTTGGTCATATCCTAAGGCAATATAAATATGCATCATTCCTTTTCTTCTTTTTGTTACTATATGCTACCAGAAAAGTAAACACTATTCTATAGCACCACAATATAACTACACTACATCATATGCTACCAGAAAAGTAAACACTATTCTACAGCACCACAATATAACTACACTACATCATATGCTACCAGAAAAGTAAACACTATTCTACAGCACCACAATATAACTACACTACATCATATGCTACCAGAAAAGTAAACACTATTCTACAGCACCACAATATAACTACACTACATCATACGGCTGTATTTCTACTTCATCAATTCTAGTAGTATCAAAGTTAAAGTTTACTTTAATAAGACATAGCCTGAAACTAAACAGAGCTCATTAGTGGCTCTTTATACCAACTGAATTATGTTCTAGTTTCTTGTTATTTAAACTCATTAGCAGTGAAATAATTTGTTATTTAGTTTCATATATATATTTAAATAAGGCAATGAATTGAAAGAGTCATTACAATGTTGGACAGAATGCTTTGCAGTATTTGATCTGGCTCTCTGCTCTCTGAGTTCAAATCCTGCTGAGGTCAACTTTGTCTTTCATCATTTCAGGGTGAATAAAAAAAAAGTACCGGTCAAATACTGGGGTTGATTCTTCTTCTATATCTCTTTCTGACTATCTTTCTCTCACTCTCTCAATCCTTCTCTGGAAGAAATCTGTTGTGTTCAGACTTGGAGAGGAGATGAGGTCTTCCAGGCTTAAAAGGCCCTAGAAATGCTGTATGCCATTATAGCACCCCTACAACTCCATCAGGAGTTATGGGACCGTGCATGTATGTGTCAGAATCTGACTAAACCTTGCAGTGGACTGGAAGAATTGTTAAAGTTTAAGATAAAACATTTCTTCTCTCTCCACTCCAAGTTTGTATCTTGCAGAGGTCAATTTTACTTCACATTCTTTTAATATCGATAATATGAAATAAACACCCAGTA
The DNA here is from genome assembly GCA_964016885.1 of Eledone cirrhosa. Taxonomy (NCBI): domain Eukaryota; kingdom Metazoa; phylum Mollusca; class Cephalopoda; order Octopoda; family Eledonidae; genus Eledone; species Eledone cirrhosa. Next base: position 74,688,212 of record OZ024747.1, read on the forward strand.
AAATGTGTGTGTGTGGAGGGGGCAGAATTGTTAGAGCAATAGATGAGATCATCATTATCATCATCCTTACAACCATTTTCCATAATTGGATGGGTTGGATGGATCCTTTTCAGCAAAGTATCTCTCCACTCATCACTTTCCTTCATCATCTCCTTTGTGAGTCTCAGTAATTTGAGATCAGCTCTCACCACCTCCCTTTAGGGATGCCTTGCAATATTGTGGCTCTTTGTGTTCTGAGTTCAAATCTTGTTCTATCCTATCTAGGTGGTAGACTTAATCCATCATCCAGTTTAATACCGTCATTTGACCCTTGAATGCTTTTAACAGAGTTTACTCTGTTGTAAGCATTCAGACCATGTCTCTAATTTACAGACATATGCCTTATTAACTTCCAGTCTCAGAGGCTGTGGAAATGGTCATGAGCACTGCTCCTCTCTTCTTGACTAAACTGTAAAAATGAAAAATGTTTTGTAAACCTTTGAAAACACAAATTAAGTTATAATATATAATCAAATATAAGCTGAGGAATATGTAACCAAATAATCGAAGGTAGAATGGGGGCTTGACTTTTATTTGGGTTCAATATTTTAACGATTTTCACCAACTTCAAATTCTAAGTAAATAAGGTTTGGATCTTTGCCCATTTCTCCAACATAAAATAGTGGGATTAGCTTTTATTCAAGTATATATGGTAATTGAAGATTATTCAGATTCACTCCTTCATTATTGTATTTCTAGCCGAAGAAATGAGGGAAACATATTTCTAGATTTTATCATTAGAATTCAGCACAGGCATAGCTGTGTGGTTCAGAAGTTTGCTTTAAAGCCATATGGTTTTGGGTTCTATCCAAAACCATATGGCTATATGGTCAAGTGCTTTCTTTAGCCTTGGGCCAACTAATGCCTTGTGAGTTAATTTGGTAGATGGAAATTACATATATATCATCATCATCATCGTTTAATGTCCATTTTCCAGGCTAGCATGGGTTATATATGTATATGTTATAAATATATTTTTATAATATTGACACTCCATCTGATAGCAAATAAGTAACACCTTATGGTACCCATGTTGTGGAGTGCTTATACATGATTACACCAAAGTTGGTCAATTGATTGATCAACCAACATTTATTACTTGGAATTGAATTATATATATATATATATATATATATATATATATATATATATATATACACATGTATATGTATATATGTGTGTATATATGTATGTGTGTGTGTACATATATATATACATACATATGGGGAGCATGCAAATGGTGATATTTGTTTAGATTCTTTATAAAAAGAGGCCCCATGTTCAGCAGTAACACATCAAAGAGCCATACCTTAACTAGAATAAAAGTGTTATGGTTAATATCAGTAATGAAGGCCAAGGAACATTACCTCAAAAAGTAATGTCCTACTCATGCAATGGATATAAAACTGATGTGGATGATAATAGATTAATAAGGCTTTATTTTATAATCTCCAATGAATAAATATTTAGAATAGTGAAAAGGCTTCATAAAAATATATAATCATGTTTATATACACACACACACAGACATACATACATATACATACATATACATACATATATATATATATAAGCGCACACATACATACACAAGCACATACAAGTAATGAAGTATTTTTTTTTGTTTAACGTATTATTTTTATCAAATATTTTTCATTATAAAACGTACAATTCAACTTCTATTCTGTTTATACTGTAATTATACAGTCATTAGTTTTAATTACTTGCTTAAAGATATTGATAATAAATCCTGTGTTTTCTTTTATTTTTGCTTTTGTTTTTTGCAGCTTTTAAAATTACACTTCAAATGTATATTAATTATTTTCTTAAATTTTATGTGTGGAACTTTCAATAAAAAAAGCTTGAAGGATCTCTTGTGAAGAATTAATTTTCATTTTATTAATATCAATATTATTATTAAGAATTCCACTTGGCAGCCATGTGGTCTTAAATTTGATATTACTGTGTGGCACCTTTGGCAAGTATTTTCTACTGTAGCCTCAGGCTGACCAATGCCTTGTGAGTAAAATTAATAGGAAGAAACTTTAAGGAAGCCCATTATATGAATGTTTGTATGTATCTGTGTGTGTGTATATATGTATATATCTGTGTGTGTGCTGAGTTTCCATCTGTTCTGATGAGTGACCAGTTGATCAAACAACAAAACAGCCTGTTCAATAAATTAACATGCAAGTGGCTGAGCATTCCACAAACATGTGCACCGATAATGTTTCTCAAAAGATTCAGCATAATGCACAAAGTGATAAAGCTGGCCCTTTGAATTAAAGGTACAATTCATTTTTGCCAGCCGTGTGGACTGGAGCAATGTGAAATAAAGTGTCTTGCTCAAGGACACAACTTACTGCTGTGAATTGGCCTCATGAGTATGAAGTCAACACTCTACCCTTTAAACCAGGCATGTTCATGATATGTGTGTATGTCTATTTGTCTCTGTTATATTTGACACGGAGGCAGTGGTCTTCGTTAACATTCTGTAAAGATCTGTACTGTACTTAGAAAACAATTTAGAGTTTTATTACATATCTCACAATGCTGCATATATTCTATAAAAATCATGGTAAGGATGATGATGGGGTGGGAGTATTAGTGTTCTAATCTTCATTATTCAATTCAATATCTAGTGGTAAGTGATTTGCATATTTTCGACAAATCAATTTTACCTCATTCATCATAAATATTATTTGATAGATCAAGAACTACAGTTGTATTGCTCAGCATCTCTCCACTTGTCACGGTCTTTCGTCATAGATCAAGAACTACAGTTGTATTGCTCAGCATCTCTAAGTAGGGTCACAAGTCCTGCAGTGTCGCAGCTCTTTTCAATTGCACATTTACAAATATACTCACTTATTTAATATGTCTTTGGCATATTCTGCTGCCATGTTATCATTTTCATTTTCTTCTTACTTTCTTTATTCCAATTACATTTTTCTTGATTTATCTTCCTTTGTTTGTATGTATGTATGTATGTATGTATGTATGTATGTATGTATGTATGTATGTATGTATGTTCTTCTGGTTTTATAATTTCACAAAATTTTACCAATAGAGAGAGAGTCAATTTCTAACATAGACACAAGACTCTCTCATTGGAATTTACACAACATCAACTAGGTAGGTATGTATGTATGCATGCATGTGTAGATATGGATGTTATTGTATGTGTGGATGTGGATGTTTTGAGTTGTTTGTGTGCATGTGTATATGCTTTGTATCTGTACATGTGTATATGCAGTTATTAGATGCAAAATTTTTGGAATGTCTTACATATTTTTACTGTTCCATTAATGGATTGTACTTGTAATTTTTTAACTAGTTGTGTTCTTTCTGTTCCTGTGAAGCCTAGCTTCTCAAGATTTGTATTGAGGAAGTTACTAATATATCCCAGTGCCCCAATAATCACAGGCATAAATCTGAAGGTGTAATCAGGGTGGAGTATCTGCAGATTTCTCATCAGTTCTGCATAAATGTTCTCCTTTTCACTAATCTTTGATATTATATTGGCATCTGCTGTGCAGCTAATTTCCACTACTGTGCATGCTTTCTTCTCCCTGTCCCATATCATAATATCTGGTCTGTTATGCCTGTATTTTATTGGGGTTTTTACTGGAACATTCCACCAGTACTCTTTCATATTATGTCCATGGATGTCTTCCACATTGCTGTAGCTTTTAATGTATTTATTATCGGGGCTATCTTTTTTACGAACTGCATTGTACAGTGTTTTGGCCACTACATCATGCCTCATAGGTAGATAGTACCGCGATGACATCTTTGGACAGCTGCTGATGACATGGGTGATATCCTCGATGTTAGTTCTGCAGAGTCTGCATTTGTTATCACATCTAGGTGTTTTGTCTGCATCCCTATCTCTTTTGTGAATCAGGTATTTTGTGCTAATCTCCTGTTACTGGATTGCGAAAGTGTATCCTTCTAAGTGGGAGCCAATATAGCAGTTGTTGGTCCAAGATAGACTATGTTCCTTATCTATATTACTCTCACTCTAGAGCTTCCTGGCAACATATCCATGCATGATATGTGTGTATGTATGTATGTATGTATGTATGTATGTATGTATGTATGTATGTGCATGTGTGTACATATATTGTTAATAGTCTCATCTGAGACAGAGAACTAGAGTTTAATTCAATGTATTATATGTGTGTGTATATATATATAGTCTATATATATATTCATCATATGATGATGATGATGAATATATCTTGGATTTTAGCTTTAATTCTCTCATTGAGCGATCATAGAGCTGCATGATTGATATATATTATATATCGATCTCTTTTATATATATATATATATATATATCTGTGTGTGTGTGTGTGTGTGTGTTGTCATCATCATCACCTGTACCTCTCTTTCTTTGTTTATCCCTTGTCTGGCATGAATTCTACAACTAAATGCCCTCCCTCCATATCACTTCTCTCCATATCACAAACTACTTTGATATCACCTCTTTCATATCCACTATTCTGGGCTATACTGGACACAGTTTTCTGAAGCAGTGTTTTATGGTTAGATGGCCTTCCTAATGCCAACCCATTTAATCATAGTGTGTGTATGTGTGTTTCCCAAGTATATTTAAAAGCTCTAGAAAACCTGCTAAGCATCGTTTGGCTGCTATTCTGTCTGGCCTGACCAAACAGGCTTATATAAATCATTATGAAACTAACATGTACTGTTTGTTATTGCAGTTCACAATATTTATATAGAGTATATAATGAAGACATATGTCTTTCATGTCATGTTACTTCTTATAATTAAAGCCTATTAATATTGATATGTTAATTAGCTATTTGTTAATATAGCCATCAAATCTTTCATTAGAATTCATATCTATATGGTTAATTTTCTCATCATACTAATTAGATACTTCAAATGGATTTTGTTGCTGTTATTTTGTTTTTTCATTTTTTTTGTTGCTGTTGTGTGTTTTCTTGGTGGGCGGGGAGAGTTTTTTTGTTGATATTTTAAGTTTTATGCTTGAAATATATAATTCTGAATGTTTTAAAATACCCCAAATGAACTGATTGGTGTTGAGTATCTTCGCAATACCCTCCATATTCTCATCCAGCAATATTCTGTTTCCTCTCTTTGCCTTTTCTACCCATTTTACTTTGAAGCTGATCCTGTACTACCTCCATTCATATTATATCCACCATCTCACCTTTTTACCTCTAAGTATTTCACTGCCGAGGTTGACTTTGCCTTTCATCCTTATGGGGTCGATAAAATAAAGTACCAGTAATGCACTGGGTAATTGCTGGCCTTTTGCCTAAAGTAGAAACAAGTATTTCACTAACTCTCACTCTATCCTTCCAGCTGTTTAAGAGGTACACTGTAATGTTTCTCTCACAATTCACAAGAGTGGAATTGCAAGGATTCATGAGCAGTGCCCCTTCCTCCAAACCAATGTAATTAAATGATTTTTTTTTTTCATTAATCAGTATCAGTTAGTTTGATAAAATGTTTATCAAGATAACCTTCTGTCCATAAAATAATAAAAACCAAATATAGAGCCAAGAAGTGTTAAGCTTTATTGATTATCACAAAATATTCAATACTGTTTATGGTTATTATTTAGCCTCAAATTGGTTCTGCATTCCAGCCTTCAATCTGTACAGTGTAGCATTATCTGAAGTCTCATTTTTCTGTAATATGGTAGAATATAATTAGAGAAGATTTAGCTGCTATTTCTCGCATGGTGAATGGCCATGTAGAGGTTCCTTCATTGAATGCAAAGTATTTCATTCCACACCAGGAAGCTAAAATGGAGCAAAATATTCCTTGCTAAAGGATAAAATATATATTTTGTTGTTTTCACTGAGTTTGACACTGGGAGTAAACAGGATACTCATGACAATTTGCAGGATCTCTAAGACTGGTGAGTAGAAAGGGACATGTTATACTCTAACTGGTGTTCTGGCCCTAATGCTTGCAATTGTGTAGACTCTTCTAAAAATGCTTAAAAGTCAGTGATTTACAAAGCTTAAAGTACCTACTATTGCTGCTACTACTACTACTAAATTCATCCACTTCTTTGTGGTGACATGATAAAATCTTTCCATCTCTCACAATCAAACATTAACTGCTTCAGTACTTCATTGGATAGTTCGGTACCTTCCCTGATGACTCTATCAATGAACCTATCATTTTGTATCAACAATCATATATACCAGTCTAAATACTTTGTTTCTTTGATAATAGATTATTGTGGTATTTAAGATAGAATTGCATTATAAATATGCAGTCAAGTTTTAAACTTATTAAACAGCTGAATTTAACTCACTACTGGAAATTCACCAGTATGGATGAAGACTGTCCTTCATGTGAGTTAATAAGGGACATGTTTAGGCCTTAGGTAGAGGAGCCTGTTTGAAAAATATATTGCAATCTCCATCTCATGCTGCACAAACTGGTGATGGGCCTAGGCCTGTGACCTGCCCTGGGAGGCATAGTACGCACAAAGATTGTATATCCTGCGACTTCAAAGATGGTTTGGAAGGGAGCAGACCCTAACCATTAGAAGAAAGATAAAGATCGTTGGGTGAAGGAATTTTAAATGGAAGGGAAAGGTGGTATAAGTTAAAAAAGACTTGGTTAGAGATAATGAGAGCAGATCTCAAGAGGCTGAACGCTACAAAGATAAAAGACAAATGAAGGAATATTGTGTTGAAGGGGATTTGTCTAACCTATGCAAGCATAGGGAAAATAGTTATAAGGTTGATGATGATGATTATGATGATGATTCAATTTAAAACTTTAAAAAGACAATCAATAATGAAATAAAACCCAATAGTTGTTACTTTGAAGTGTTAGTGAATTGACCTCAAGGTCATAAGTTCAGATTTTACTTCAGTCATTGTCTGGTGCTCCTGATCAAGGCATAAACTCTCTTTTACTCTAGCTTTCCTTACCAAACAAAATATAATAGTCTTCACTCCTACATTAGAGTTTATTGGTCTGCTGTAGCAAGGGTATCCGACTGTGTAAACATCATCATCAATAAATTAAAAAAACAAACAATAATTCAAACAAATAAACCATCCCAGATCTGCAAATATTGAAAAACATGGATGGAGAACACGATGAAATAATAAAATAAGATAAATATAAACATATATAATTGATATTTATTGATCAGAGCATATTTCTTTGGACACAATTTGGAAAAAGATATTTATTCAAGCATCCTCGTCATTTTATATTTGTTCTTATTCTCACAAATCTATATAACAGAATATATAGGTGGAAGATTGGTGGAGTTGTTAGAGTGTAACACAAAGACCAGACAAGATAACTTGTGGTATTTGGCTCTTCATATTCTGAGTTTAAGATGTTCTGAGTTTTAAGATATATACTACAGTTCTTAAACTACAGTTCTTAAACTACAGTTCTTAAACTACAAAAACAGTGAAAATGTAATGGTGTAAACACACTCATTATTCTCTTCATACACAGAAAAAAACACAAGATATTTCTTTTACATGTTTCACAGCTTTCTGATCATTCATCAGAAGACAACCTTACACTTTAAAAAGGATTTATAGCAGTCTATATTTATGTCAAAGAGAAAGTAAAATTTAACTGGAACGACCAATCTAATTTGCATAGCACACATTTTTGTTTGTTTGTTTGTTTTTAATCACCAAATATTATTTTTACAATGTTTGATGGCTTTTTTTAGCCATTCATTAGAAGACAAGTACAAAACAATTCATGGCAGTCGATATTTATGTCAAATACAAAACAAAATTTAGCTGAAATTATCTGTCTAATTTACATAACACATATTGTGTTGTTTTTTGTGTTGTGTTGTTAATGTCTTGTTTGATCCATCTTCATAAGATTTTACTTATGTGAGCAAAGTTCTTTTGCTACTTGGTTGATGGAAGATTTCTATAGAACATTGTATAATTCAACAATCAATGTGAGTGGGTGTCTGCCTGTCTGTATGTGTAAAGGTGGAGAATTGGCAGTCAATAGAATGTTGGATAGAATACTTTGCCCTATTCGTTTCTTCTCTCTGACTTCAAATCCCGCTGAGGTCAACTTTGCCCATCATCCTTTCGAGGATATAACAAGTACCAGTCTAGTACTGGGGTCAATTCTTCCTCTATATATCTTTTTCACTTCCATTCTCTCACTCCCTCTATCCTTCTCTGGAAGAAATCTGATATATTCCAGTCTGGACAGGGATGGGCTCTGCCAGGTTTAAAAATGCCCAAGAAACTCTGTATGTCAAAACATCACCCCAGTGACGCCCTTGGGAGTTATGGGACTAACAAGACGACATGTATCTGTATCTAGGGATATCTTAGTTCAAATTGTGTAGTATCCTGAGCCAAGATATGAAACAAGAGATAAGTCTTTGATACTAACCATTCTCACCTTATAGTATAATCTTATATTCTATTAATCCTATTTTATCAATCTGATTTAAGAAAAACAAATTGAATTACTGTTTTATTGTTCATGCATGTGGCCATCTAAATATTAATTCTTTCATTATGAATCTCATCTCATTGAAAAACTGAAATATTACTAAACTATCCAAGAACTTGACCGCTGTGCGGAAATCAACACTGACCGGAAATCAAGAATAACAAAGAACATAATGCAATATGTTTACACGTGTGTCTTGTGTATGTAGACGCCCCACCCTCCTTCCTTAGTTGAAATGTTAACCTATTTGCCTGAATCCTAGCTGTAAAATAAGTATCATTTCCATCATATAATGATGGAGTGTTTTACTCTAGAATGTGGCATCAATCTGTAATACCAGCTTCTCCCTGCAAAACAATTCTAGCAAATGCTCAAATATTCAGAAATATTCAACATTCTCTCTCTCTCTTTTTCTCTCTCTCTCTCTCTCTCTCTCTCTCTCTCTCTCCTCTTCTCATTTGTTTTTCACTTGTAATTTTTACAATTTTACATCCATTTTTCCCATTCTATCATGGGTTGAATGATTTTTGCAAATTTAGATATTTGCACGTGAACTGTTAAAGCAAATAGTTTGAATATTTTCCCTTCCAAATGTGAAGTAAAAAGGGAAACCTGAATTTTCATCTAGAATGACTAAAATACAAGGATAAAGTAGTTTGTCTAAGAACACCCCCCCCCCCCCCCCACATACACCACAACTGGTTGTTGCAAGGTTAAAACACATGTGCCTGCTATTAGTCATCAAGCACTTTTGCTGCAAAACTAGTTTATTTTGAATTTTACAAATGGTGTTGTAATAGGTTGACAGAAAAAGCTTTAAATCTTACATTGCTATATTTTTTATGAAAAATACTGCCTATGATTTTCAAATAATTTTGAAAATAATTCTACCACTCTTGTGTGTATAAACATGTTTTGTATATAATATTGTACATCTTATACAATTGTGGGTTGGCAGAATCAATAAGTGATGAACAAAATGTCATGTGGTATTAAGCCTTGTCTTTTTATATTTTAAATTCAAATATTAACATGTTTGGCTTTGCCTTTCATCTCAACAGAGTTAAAATAAATTATGCAAAATTCAATTTTATTCAACAAGCAAGTGATGTGTATAAAATCATATAATGTTTGATTTTCAAAAGAAGCAAATGAATTTAAAATAAAAGAATCAAAAATAAAGAGAAAGAAATGAAAGATTGTGAGATGTGCATACTCAATTACACACAATAGAAATGCTTTTAGATAAGCTAAGACACTCACAGTGTTACCATGACAAAAAGCACCCTGTCCACCCTGTGAAGTTGTCATACGGTGCTATGACAAAAAAAAGCACCCAGTCTACGTTGTAAGGTGATCACACTGGTGTTACAACAAAAAAGTATCCAGTCTACTCTGTAAAGTGGTGCCATGACAAAAAGGACCTGGTCCATTGGTTGTTAAATAACACCAGATGTTTGTTTCAAATGAATGTCACACACTGCTATCTTATACATATAGATACTTCTGTATACTTTACTTTTACTATATTTAAGTGTTCATACATTCTTATATATAAACATACTATATCGGCTGTATCCAGCTTGTGTTCTGAAGATATCTGGGACTCTATAAATGTAGTATTGAGGAGCTGTGAGCTGAGTTCAAAATTTCAACTGGTTGTAATGTAAATGTATAAGTACTCATGATACAAATAAACTTTTAAAATTTCAAAACTTGTTTATAAATCTACTAGAATAGTCTACTATTTTTAGGCAGTTTTTAGAACCTGCTCTAAACTATGAACTAATTTGGAAGATAATGTCAACAAGCAGTATCAACCAAGTCTTTCATTTAATACTGCCATTTACAACCTTTGAGAGAAATTTCTCAAGGCAGATGAAGTCTTCGTACACCTGAATGGGGGAAGTGCTTTGCAAAATTCAAGGGACATCAGAGATTCTTTTAAGATGAGCAAAGGTATCAGATATTCATAAACTCCTCCTTGAATCCCCAGAACCCAGACAAATGTAGTGGCTAAATCTCACTGTCATAGACCCTGGTTCCACTTATATGTTACATACTGTATATACTCAAATATAAGCCGAGGAATATGTGACCAAAAAATTGGTACATGTGGGGGCTAGCTTATATACACCTTCTAAACAATGTGTTGATTAGCTGCATCGAGTTATAAATGAAGTTTGGATTTTTATCCATATCTGAGACATAAATATTATCATCATCATCATCATCATCATTTAATGTCTATCTTCCATGCTAGCATGAGTTAGACGGATATGTATAATAAATTCTGATAGTTAGACAGACCTTTCTAAAACCAGGGTTTCATGGAAAAATCCATTTAAATACAAGGGGTTCTTGTTAATGTAAAGGTTGAAAATAACTGCTTGATATGTGTGCAGGCATATGTGTGTGTGTGTAGGAATATGTGTGTGTGGGGGGGGGGGGGGGCATATATGTGGGGGAGGGCATATATGTGTGTGTGTGTATGTGTGTAGGCATATGTTTGTGGGCATATATGTATGTGTAGGCATACATGTATATGTGTAGGCATATGTGTGAGTGTAGGCATATGTGTAAGTATGTAGGCTTGTATATATGCGTATGTATGAATGAATGCTTTGTATATTTTTTGCATACTGAATTAGATGTTTTACAAGCCCTATCAATGTAAAATTCTTCTATCCAAACACTTAATTTGAATTTCATCACTTAATATGTCTTGGATAATTCTTAACTATTAATCATCAGTTATCATCATCCAGTCCATTATATAAAAAAATATATGTATATGTTAATGCAAGTTCTTTCATCATGGATAAAGCTTTACTCTCTTAGCTTTAATCTAACTTTGAGATTCCCATTATATATCTACTGTTTGAATATATTTGTATAAATATATTTAAATTTACCAGCATATATTCAGCTAAATTGTGAATTTTATTGATTTATATAAAACTTGGAAGCTATGTTATTGCATGCACAATTATATTGGCTATGTTATTCAATTGAAATTGTTTTTTTTTTATGTTAGTCACTGAATTTTAAATTAATTAAGATAGAATTTATTTCAAAGATATTTACTTACAGATTTATATTTAAGAGAGCTAACTGAAAAATTATTCAAAGCAGCCTTTTAAAATAAGAATCTACTTTTCAATTTATTTTGATCTAGTTTTTCATCTAAGGATTTCTATTTTACAGATTTTTTTTTAAAGCTCAGTTCCCCATTGATAATTTATTATAGAGAACACAACAGACTACCAACATCTTTTTTTGTCAACTGATAGAATATTGAGCTGTTTAATGGCCATAATGTAGAGAATTACTTGTGATTAGAATGTCTGCAGCAAGATATTTTGCCCAGTTACACACAATCTTGTCCAGGGTTACTCTTAGTGGAATATAGTTGATCATTAATATTTTTTATTAAAGCTGATTGTGTTATACAACAACAACAACAATATCATATATGCTCCTATTACACACACTCTCACACACTCTCTCTCTCTCTCACACACACACGCACATGCACACGCACACAAACACACACTTAAAATGAAGAAAACCAAGGTTTTAAAATTAATCCATTTTTAATCTTTATGGTCGTTTCTATACAGGTGATAAGCTTACATGCATATGCAAACGAATCAATCAGTTACAACTAATTAACAATTATTTAAACAAAAACCTGTATATCATCAGGATTATCAGAAAAGGATATATATATATACATTGGATTTGTTCCAAAGCTCTTCCTTCTGAGTTCAAATCCCACTAAGGTCAACTTTGCCTTTTATCATTTCCAGGGTTGATAAAGTACCACTCCATGAGCAGTGAATTGATGAAATAGTTAATAAGTTGGACAGAATGTTTTGCAGTATCTGTTGCAGCTGTTCCAGCTCTGTGTATTCTGAGTTCAAATCTTGCTTCCTATCACGAGAAAAGCAGTGAAGCTTCTGCCAGGAGATTACTGATAGATAGGATCTGCAATGGAAAGAAAGACCAATGGAAATATAATTTCCTAAGTTCAATCAGACAATCAAATTCTTTCCTTTTTAAACATTAAACCTTCAGTATTAGGAAACATTAAATCTATTTATTTGATGACATAAAAAATCATTTACCACTAGGGATCTATAGAATAACATAAAATCCATTTTCTCCTATAGATCTATAGAATAACATAAAATCTATTTTCTTCTATGGTCTATTGATCTTCATCGAATCAGAAAATCTATATTCTTGTATGAATCTATATAATAACATAAAATCTATTTTCTATATTATAATATGAAATCTATTTTCCTCTGTGGATCTATATAAAAAAACATAAAATATGTTTTCAATCATGGATCTATATAGAAATTAAACAATATTTTGCTTACTATATTTAATATCTTAAAATATTTGATGGTTGTGAATGTTAGATTTGGTAGAACACCAAAACAAATGCCTTGGGATATACAAGGACCAAACGAAAAGTTCAAACGCTGATCAAGATACTCTGATGGAACGACCAAATGAGGTTTTTATTTCAACATAGTCCCTGGAAAGAAACAATGCAGTTATTAATAAAAAGAGTTGAAATTAATTAATGTAAGCTTTCACAGCTCTAGCATCAATCTTTTATAGTCGGCCTATGAACTTTTTCAATCATAAGGTTTCTGACTGTATGGATAGAATTTTTTAAATTAGGCCTTTTGTTAGAAACCTTGTTTAGTTAGGCAGGGCAGGGCCCATGACTCTTTTCAGGGCCTCAAAGACTGGCAAGAGAAAGGGAGGAAGCTATCCTTAAACTAAAGACCTAACTCAAATGCTTGCAACAGCTTCTACAGGCCTAAAAATGTTTCATTCATATGAAATTATCAAGAATTCTTGATGATTTTATATGAATAAAACAGTTCTAGTCCTGTAGAAGCCATTTCTATATTAAATATTGATGTTTACACTCTACTAATGAATCGAGTACTTTACTAATTGTGGGTACATACGATTTAACTCAGTATCTACACACACACACACACCACACACCACACACACACACAAACACGTGTGTGTGTATATATGTATTAGAGGTGCAAATTAATTGCATCTGCAGGTGGAACTCATCAAATTGGACCAAGGAAATAATGTTTCCATTGGTCTTTCAATTACTGATACTATCTATTGGTTCAAAAACAATAATGAATGAACAAATCATTACTTTACTATCAAAATCATATAACTTCCTTTTTATTTTATTTTATTTTTTTTTTAAATCTTGACATCATCAAATACATCGCAGGCCGAGATTAAAACCTTCTTATCAAATATGTGATGAAAGTCCACTTTATCAAATACCTTTGTGTCTGTCAGATGTGGAAGATTTCCAACTATTTAATATGAACCTTAAGCACTTCTGTTGGAATCTTTTTAGGATTCGGACATTGTGTCATGTCTCAGACATGAGAGAGAGGGTGGGGGAGAGAGAATCGTTTTAAAATGAAAGATTCTTAGACACCATCTAGAATATATAAATCATACTTAAGTTGGAATATGTTCTACTACTTTCACCTAACATGACTGAGCAATCACATATTGTTAAAGTCTAAATCATCTTTGATTATCAATTATTTCAATATAATTTTATTATTTAAACCAAAACTACCATTTTTTAAGAATTCTATATATCAACATAGAACTTATGAATAATTAAACATAAAACAAAGAAATTATTCTTTATATGAGAAATATTATATTAATAAATTTAAGGAGTTGAATATGAATGAAGTGAAGAATTTAATGATACAAAATACAATTATTGAAGTAATTTTACTTCGATTTGTTTAATAATTGGTAGAATAATAACCAGAGAAAGAGATAATCCAATTTTGATAATGGAGTTACATAATTGGAGGAATACAGAAAATAATTAAGAATTATTGGTCTTCTATTTTTTTTATTGCATTTAACAAAAAAATGTTGGCTTTCAACAATCACAATTTCCATTCATTGACTCATATTTATTATTGGCAGTGATGTTGCTGTTGATGCACCCCAAAGGTATTAGCTAATACTATCTCATCTTTTCTCTTCAGAACAAGTGTATCTAGGGTTACATTATTCAATGTGTAAATGTGACAGTAAGATAGTTTATTTCGTTGAGTTGTTAGAGCATTAGATGTTTGTTCTAGGTCTCCACATTCTGAGTTCAAATCCCACTGAGGTCGATAAAGTACAAACACAGTGCTAGTGCAACTCTCTTTCTTTGAGCTGTCATATCCTGGGTGTTGCACTGAATCAAAGACGTTGAGTGAGAAGAGGAAATGTGTGATGTCTGAATGAGTATCCTCCACCTCCAACTAACTTACCTCCACCTCTTGGTCCCAGCCAACAGGATAGAGAATACATTGCCCCAATGAAGTCCTCCTACTTTTAATATCGTAGGATATGCAGGAAATTTATCTTATTCTTTTCTAGCAGCTCCAAGTGTGTAAAGCAGCAGTTCCAAGTGTGTAAAGCAGCAGTTCCCAATCCTTGACTCATAGACCACATCAGCTAAGTTGAATATTTCAAGTGGCTGCAGTGTAAAATGTATAAGTACTTATGATAACATAAGTACTCGTGACAAGCTGATAAAAACGTCAAAATCGATTCCAAATATATAGGAATACTCTAATATTTTTAGACACTTTTTAAAACCTGATCTACACTTAAAAATGTCTGCTATTGAACCTGAAATTTTGAATATTGTATCAATAAAGCAACATCGACCATCACATTAAACAGGTTTTTTGTTTAACACAGCCATTTATTTAACACATAACATACTATAATGATTTAGCAGATATCTAGAATATCTAGAAACAGGTTTGTTAATTCAAATGTTTACTTGTGGTCAAATCTTTTTGAAAATTTACAAATTTAGAGGAAAGACTCATTTTTAATATAATGCAGTCATAGTATTGTTTCATACTTTTCTAGAATGCCCCACTAAATACAGTTTTATGTGGTACAGGACATTGAGCTAACTAAATATTAGGTAACATATATCTTTCAATCGAGAGATTGAGAAAATGAGTTAGTTGTTAATTAACAAAGTAGACAGACCTTTCAAAAGCAAAAGCAAGGAGAGAAAGAGAGGCCATAGGAAAATTTATTTAGGAAAAGGTTAAGGAAAAGGTTTGGAGCCAGTGATATCGAAACTCCTTGAACTTTCCCATCATTGATTGAGTTGTCAGAATCATTTCTTTATACATGATCTGTTTCATTTACTCTAATATCTTTGAGATGAGCTCATAGAATTTTTTTTTTCTGGCAAGCTTAGTCATTTGTATGTTCTGTGATCTTAGTGAATTCTATGCATAATATTGCCTCCAATGTTAATCTCCCATTCCCATCACTATTCTCTACAGTTCCTCGCTTGTGAACTGCATTTGACCCCCTTTTATACCCTGCTATGTCCAGTCACCAGAACAGTGAATCATTAGTTATCTCTCATGCATGTCCTCCCCTTCAGATATATCCAGTGAGTCATACTCATCATTTTTCTTTATTCATTTATCCTGCCTTTCTAAGGTTCCCTACTATCCTCATCAAGAGAAATAAGTTGAACTCTGTAACTCATATATGTATATTTGCAAATTAATATTTTAATTATTTGTAATTAAATTATTTGCAAAATTAAACTGAAGGGGTTTTTATATTCTTCATAGTATGGCTACCAATGTATAATTCAATTTTTTTATTAATACATATTAATTCATAGGAAACTTAACAAAAACGCCCACCACTCATCATGTACCTCATACAAATGAAATAAAAAAAAAAAAGAGCCAGAATAATTGTGTTTTTGGTATCTTGTTCAGCTTATCAGTTCAAAGTCTTAAAAATTACTTTCTCTTTCATTTTCCCTGGACTGATACAAATCAATTACAAATGATTTTCTGGAACATTAAACTACAGAATATTTTCCCTGGGCTGATATGATGAATACAAATAATGTTCTGGAACATTAGTTCAGTTTACTATGATTCTTCTCAAAACTAGCTTTGTGTCAACTAAAATGGAGACTAAAATCAATTTTAATTTTTCATCATTTTTACGCCTGCTTTTGTTTTTGTTTTTATATGATATTGTAGGCTGAATGAGTCCATGGAAAGTTCTAGTAGTATATGATTTTGTTTTTTCCCATTTTTGTCCTTTTTTTTTCGATGACGCCATGGGCTGGATGAGTAGATAAGTTCATGGAAAGTTCCACTAGCAAATGATTTTTTTTTTCTTAAGTCTGTCAGCCCTTTCCCCAAAGCTTCTGTATTTTTTTTTTTTTTTTTTTGTGGGGGAGACACTGTGAAGGATTTCTCATGAAACTTCTTACAACCCAACGTAGGAAATTTAGAACCAATTTACAATAAACTTCTTAACCACACAACCATTCCTTGCACATAGCTTCCATATCATAATCATTATTACCGTTTTTTCCTTCTTTTTTCTTTTTTTCTGATTTATTATTGACAGTCTATCTATAGAAATTCTAGCTTCAAAATGTTTTGTATGTAGAAGTCCTGAGGAAATCATGTTAAAGCCTCATGATTTAATAACCATGATCTTGATAGTTGAATAACAGTTATAGGAGAGTATAGAAACATGCCTGCAAGTCATCTTCTCATGGTGTAAACAATATCAGAATAAATTTTATTTTTAACTCAACAAAACTTCATTGATGCTTTTTTTTTTGTTAAACTAGAATATAAAATAATTGATGTTCATGCACAAAACAGCATATTTAAAGAAATCTAAGTTAAATTTAATGTATGTATAACTATTGACTATAAACCGGGCTTTGAAAATTTAAACAAATGTGGAAAACTTTCTGTTATTCAGAATATAACAATGTTTTTTCCACATTTATTTTAGTTTTTAGGTGAAACTTATAAACTGTAGTTATACTTACATTAAATTTAGCTTAGGTTAATATATATTGTGTTGTAACTAATTATGCTAATGATGAATGCACATTATGCAAATAAGACTGAGCAGTTCAGTTAAATCCTAGTTTGTGTTTGATATAAATTGTATTTGACTGTAGGCCTCTTTGTGGAGAGAAGGATAAGGGTACATGTCTACTGATAATCAGCCAATTAAAACCATGAATGACTGCAGACCAATGACTTA
This sequence comes from Eledone cirrhosa, assembly GCA_964016885.1. Classification (NCBI taxonomy): domain Eukaryota; kingdom Metazoa; phylum Mollusca; class Cephalopoda; order Octopoda; family Eledonidae; genus Eledone; species Eledone cirrhosa. The sequence goes on from OZ024747.1 coordinate 74,705,891, forward strand.
ATCCAGTAGAAAAATAAAACAACAGCAAAATATTAACATTTATTTTTATTGTTTGTGGACAGATATTTTAATATATATATATAAATATATATATTTAGAAAGAGAACAACACAAAATGTCAATTATTTAACATCATCATCATCATCATCATTTTTCGTCCGCTTTTCCCTGCTTGCAATTATTTATCATGTATATCATCATCATCATATATTTAATTAGAAAGTGAACAACAACACAAAATATAACTACTCCATTACCAAAGGTTTCTGGATCACAGACGATAATAATATACATCTGGATTGTTTGTCGGACAGAGATGCTATAGATAAAAGATATGAAATGAGATTTAAAATCTGTTAAAAATCTGTTAAAAATCTGTTAAAAATCGTCTGTTTATCCAGAAACCTTTGGTAATGTCGTTCACTTTCTAATTAAATAGCTCTGTTCTATACATAGAGTACTCTTTTTTCCTTTGCTTTTCCTTTGCAATTACCTAACATATATATATGTATATATATATATATAGCTTAATGTATTTTAACCTTATGTTACTGTTGGTTCACCAACTTGGGCACTCGATGTGTAGATTAGTCCATTTAAAAGTGTAGTACTTGGTGTTGTACATTTGGTGTTATACTAATGTCAGTTTCCTTCATAAACAGAGTGTAATATTATTAATAAGTAGGAACAAGGTGTCAGAGAATCATCATTAAGTTTACTCAGGTGTGATGCATGTTTCGCTATTGATCAGTTCAAGGCTTGATCTCTGATCTGTATTGATCGAGCCCGACTCTGGAATCAATAGTTTATCAGACTCTTGGTTCAGTAAAGAGTCTGATGAGCTATTGATTCGAGAGTCGGGCCCAATCGATACAGATCAAACCTTGAGCTGATCAATAACAAAATGCACATCACACCTGAATAAACTTAATGATGATACTGACACATCGCTCCTACTTGTGTGTGATAAAACAACTGGTGGTTGTGAAAAAAGAAACAGAGAAGCAATGCTCAATCTGTTGTGAAAACAGATGTATTTATGCACAGAACAAAAAGCACTACCTTGGATTTCAAGGTCCAATTATGACGGTCTTCCCAGATTGTGCTCATTGGTGCAGAGTGAAAGAGTGATCAAATGTGTGATCTAGTCATCAGGAACTTGAAACTTTAGGTAGCACTGTTTGTTCCATGTATGGACATAGACAAATAGTATATATATATATATATATATATATATATATATATATATATATGTATGCATATATTGGCGTTAGAAACAGTATCCAACCATAGAAAACCAGCCAGAAACACACCTATATGAGCGAAACATGGTCACCTGCCACAACTTGCCTCTAAATAGGACCCGTCTAACCCAAGCTAGCACAGAAGATGGACGTTAGTCGATGATGATATATTGTGTGTATGTGATTTAATTATGAAAGTTTTCATGTAATTTGGAGAAAAATGTTCTAATTACTGTTCAAATCAAGTATTAACATTTACTACTAACCAAAAGTCTTTTTATCAGTCGAACAGGACAATGATATGATATTGATAACTGTAAGAATGCATTCTTGCTATTTGTAAAGAGACGGATATCAAAAATAATGAATTTCCTGAAATTATAGCTAGCTTCTATTAAGTAACCAAACAGATGTAACATAAAATAAATTTTAAACACAATGCTAAGAATCTGTTGTAAGTGAAGAAATGTAGGTTCAGTATTGATTACAAACTTTTCTGCTATTAATTACCATACAATGTACACTGCATGACATTAAATATTGCTTAGTAAGATAAAAATAAAATTAATCTAATTACTGTGAGAGTAATTACTCTAATATAGATGTAGGCATGGCTGTGTGGTTAAGATGTTTGCTTCACAAACATGTGAATTAGGGCTGCATCTTATATATAATTACAGTATATACTCAAATATATGCTGATCTGGAAATAAGCCGATCCCCCACTCCTATTTTATGTCTGAGAAATTGGCAAGATTCCAAACCCTATTTATAAGCTGAGGCAGGTAATCAACAGTCTGTTTAGATGGCACAATTTTGAAATTCTTATGAGTAAAGAATATATTTATGAAGTGTTTTAATATTTATAATGTCGTTTAGAGTATAGTTTTAGTTTTACAACTCCATTACATAATGAGTTTTTACCAATTTCCGATCTTTTTGAAGGCCATATTCATTCAAACACATATTTAAAAAATAATAGGAAAGACGAATTTCATGCCACAAGTAAAATCAGAGTAGTATTCAACTCCAAAGGGAAAATATTTTAACACCACATTTACATAGAATTTTGAAATTGGTAAAACATTGTGCACTACATTATATCCTTTAGCAAACATTTCCCTTCATAATGTTTCAATACACTTAACTGAAAAAATAAATGAATACTAGAAGCAGGTAGGGTTTAATTGTGTGACAACCTGTTCAGTGAGGAATCTTGTATTTTCAGTCATTTTACACTAATGAAACTAGAGTAATCTCTAGCCTGGTGAGTCTCAGGGCTTCTCTGAGACTTTCAAACTCCATATCTTTTTACATTCAGAAAGAATAATATAGAAAACCATAATGACGAACACAATGATTTAAAAATAAATCGAAGCTTCTAAATTATTGCTAAATTATTGAACTTGGGCTAAGAACTCATAACGCTATAGTTAGTATTGGTGATTTCCTCTTGGAATTATAAGCTGAATAATGTTGTTAAGTTGGTATTGTTTATTTGATAAGCTATTAGAGTCAAATAGATAATATTGATTTCTGTTTTCATAATTACATTTGATATAATTTAGTGATATTATATTGGATTGTTTTGAAGATATTGGAGGTGATAACATTAATTCAACGAAAGGTTCAGATTTAAGACTGCCTTAGTAGTTAATGAAAATAATATAATATAAATCTGTATGTAGATATTATTATTCTTATGCTTGTATACTTTAACCCCTTTAAGTATAGAAGTCCTCAATTTGCCAAAAGTATACCAAGAGATTGATTGATCCATTGAATTGGTCAACAAGATCCCAGACCTCACTTATTGAGTGGGGTGGAACTTGTCAAATTGGACCAAGAATACAATGTTTCCATTGGTCTCACCATTTCTGATGCTATCTAATAGTTGCAACTCCTGGCAGAAAGAGCAATAAGAAATATTGTTCAAAGACATAATGCATTTCCCAGTCTGAGAATCAAACTCACAACCTTACAATTGTGAATATAATTCTCTAAACACTAAGCCATGCTACTTTATAGGAAATTCGTTATAACAGCTGAAATTATCAAATATTGAAGTAGATACCTTGCAATATATAGTTTAACCCTTTAGCATTTACATTATTCTATATTTACTATTATATTTTCATGATAACGGCTTCGCTACACATAACTATCTCACATAATATCGAATCTATGAGATTTTGATACTGAGTACAATACCTTAACATTAGTATTGATTTTGAGTACAATACCTTAACATTAGTATGAGTGGTCAGTTACAGCCAGTTTGAACAGAAAGTGGTGAGAGAATTCTGTTTGAATACGGCCAGTCCTATATTTGGTGTTCAAATCTCTCAAAGATCAACTTTAATTCTTTTCTCCACCTCTGTGGTAAATAAAACACTTTCCAGTAATTTACTGGTGTCAATTTAACTGACTATAAACTACAAATTTCCATTTTTGTACCAGTGTAATAAATCTCTATATCATAATAAGTTTGACCTCATTCTTCTTGGCTGGCTTCATTTAAATGTTGCAGAGATTTTACATCTAATTAGCATAGAAATTAACATTTCTTTCTCTCTAAATTATTCTGTTACATAGAAAGTGCCTTAGTTACTGCCTAATTATCTCATTCCATGCCTTATTTTTAATCACACCCCAACTCTCATCTCAATATTTACACCAAACACATCATTCATTATTATATCTTCAAATTCTTGCAATTTCTTTTACCTTATGAATCAGTCAATGTATATGAATGCTCACCTTGATTTCAGAACACCTGGCTTCCTTTCAAATTTATGCTAGACATATTAGAAATCTTATTCAACTTATTCTTTATCAGCTGCTGTTGATTTACTTTCCACATCTCATGTCTCATATTACGATCAGCCTTTTGTGCTAATATATAATGATTTTATCATTATTAGAAATAGGAGATTACAAAAGTCCATCCCACCACTGTTACAATTTAATCTCAGAACTTAAATCACCGAGGTAACAACAAATCTATGAACCAACCAGGAAGCTTCCATGCTGTCTTTTAACCTACTAGAAATAGCTGCCAAATCTCCTTCAGTTTACATTGTCTTGAAAAAGAAAGAACACATTGAACAATGTAATATGTATGGTTCCATAACTCTTGAGGGTCTCATTAGGACACCCCATTGAGATACAGCATTTCTAGGACAATTTTTTCAACCTGGCGGAGCCCATCTTCTCTCCAGGTCTGAATACAGCAGATTTCTTCCAGAGAAGGAGAGAGAGAGAGAGAGAGAGAGTTATAGAAGAATTGACCCTAGTACTAGACGAGTACTTTTATTCTCATGGTGATGATATGGCCTAGTTAAGTGGTAGGCTTAATCTGTCATCCAGTTTAACAAAGTCATCTACCCCTTTAGCAAAATCATGTCTTTTGCAACTGTTCAACCCAGACTCCTGCTTAAGGATAACTTCCACCCTCTTTTTCATCAGTCTCAACAGGGATGGGGGCCAAAAACAGTTAGGAGCGTTTTTTATCCTTGTGGACTAAGCAGTAAAATACATCTTAGCAAAAGATCAAATTATTCAAACGTTTGGGAATGAAATCTTCTGATGATTCAAAAAAAGTAAGAGTTGTTTGTTTTTACATAATTTCAAATAAAAACATGTGAATCTCTCTAGACAAAGAAAACTCAGTGTGTGGTAAAACTGCACAAGTGATTAACAGAAATAAACACAAGGGGACAATGAAATGAAGCAAAACAGACATAAATATCAAAATTCCCATCAGCTGCCATATATGTGTATGTTGGTGTCTGTATGTATGTGTGTATATTCATGTATGTGTGTGTGTCTGGGAGAGTATTTGTGTGTGTGTGTGTGTGTGTGTGTGTGTGTGAGTGTAGGGGGTATTTGTGTGTGTGTGTGAGTGTAGGGGGGTATTTGTGTGTGTGTGTATTCTGGAAAAGATCTACCCCCTCCATCTTTGTCTAACACAAAGGTAGTAGTGGGTCGATAGATCAGCTTGATCAAGTTTTGTGAGTTAATATTTCAATTGTTTCTAACTCCAGTTTAGCCATTATTATTTTCACCTACTTTAATCATATGGTCTATCAGTTTTAATGACTCTACAATTAATGTTCTCTATTATATTATATATATATTTATATATATATCTTAAAACATTTCATGGTGATAATAGTATCTCTCTATACACATACATATGTACACACACAAATACATGCACATGCATATATATATATATACATTTATATATGTGTGTGTATATATTTATATATACATATATATGCTCTTGTCTGATGACCCTGTGAGCAAGCAGCTGAAACTCCAGGGTAATAACACTCACTATTTAACAATATATATATATATATATATATCATCATCATTTTACGTCCACTTTTCCCTGTTTGCAAGGCAGGGACAGATCCTATTCAGTACATCATCTCTCCATTCATATATATATATATATATATATATATATTGTAGCCTGAATGTGTGGTTGTAATCACTAAAGTCCGATCATGGACAAACAAACTAACTAAATGAACCTTACTTTCGGGAAACTTGGAGTACCTAGAAAGGTATATGACAGTTTGCCATGTATTTTATATAATATTTTATATATATATATATATAGAGAGAGAGAGAGGATGGCATGTATATGTGAAGGTATGTATATTTTCTCTGATAATTTGTAATATTTTTACATAGATCTTAAACATGATATACATACCAACACACACATATACATCCCAGAAACGATCGTAAAATGATGAATTTTTTATATAAGGAACTTGTTCTTTGTTTTTATTTCATTGTTTTTATTAATTTATATATATATATATATATATGAGCGAGACACGGTCACCCGACCAGCCTTGCCTCAAGTGGGACAACTCCCGTCTAACCCATGCTAGCGTGGAAAATGGACGTTAAACGAAGATGATGACGATGATATGGTTAAGATATTTTATGATAAATTTAAACATTTATTCTTGGGGAAAAGTGAAAGAACCACTAACAGGAATGAAACCATGTATCTGTCACATACTGAATAACCATATAAACTACTACACAAAGAGGATCTGACAGCTTTGCAATGTTGAATGTTACATAGCTAAATGTCTTCTCAAATGACAATTACCTCCAGTCATATCAACAAACAACCATTGGATATGGATCTGTCATTTAACTATTATGGGATAAATAAACCAACACAATATACAGGGGGAGTCATAAGTAACAGGGCAGTCAACGCATTTTTATTTCAAGGTTCACAGATAACGTTTGAGCATCCACTTATTTTGTGTAATCAGCCATGGTCATAATTTTTTAGCAACTTTTGTTTAATGTATTTATATTTTTGTAATACATGACCAGAATTTTTGTAAATAATATCATTGGACTTCCCCATTACATATGACTCACTCTGTATATATTATTTTACAAAGGAAATGGTGGTAGTCACTTTAACATTCCCACTGTACTTCACTTTTCAGTCTAAAGAGGTGAATTACAATCAAAATATTGAAGTCATTACAACCTTTATCTTTGTAAAATATAATCTATACTCTGCTATAAGTTTTGAATGGTCATTCAGTTAATGTCTAACTCTTTTTGGGTATAATTATATATAAAACACAAACATTAAATTAACCTACATATTTGAATACACTCACACACACACATATATATATATAATCATAATTTTACATCTGATTCTCCGTGCTAGCATATCTATATATATATATATACATACATGTGTGTGGGAGTGTGTGTGTGTGTGTATTATCATTATTTATACAGCATTTTTTACATGCTGACATGGGTTGAACAGGACTTTTTCAGGCAATGTTTTACAAGATAGTAAAGTGAGGTTACTGACCTCCCAAACACAAACTAAAGGGTCCTCCAAATTCCTTTGTTTGGCAAGCTTTCTATGGCTGGATGCCCTTCCTGTCACCAACCACTTTACAGCATGTACTGGACGTGTTCATCATGTAGATCACCAACACTATAAATAATATTCTATTATTACTAATCTCTGAGCTTTTACAGCCTCTGTTGTTTGCACTGAAAGAAAAACAATGTTCTCACTAATTTGTTTACCAAATTGCAGTTTGATTTATGTTGTCTTTCATGCAGCCATATCAGTATTTCCATACTCTTCCTTTTTTATCACTAAACGCTAGCAACCATGCATAATTATAAATGCATAATTCAAAATATCTGCAAGCTATTTTAAAATATATAACATTTGTTGTATTTGTATTTTGTGTCAGAGGCAGTTTCATATAAAAATAAAAATAACAATGTTAAAAAATACAAAGTCTTGGATAAAGTATTTACAATTTTTTTTATCTTTACATCTAAAATTAATATACTCTGAAGTTAATGTTACTTTTCCCTCCTTCTCCTCTTCATCGTTATTCCAGTATGACTAATCACTTAAGCAAACAAAACATACATGCAATACTGGTCTCATATTACTGATTAATATATGATAGAACGCTTTGCTATCATGAAGGCTTGGCCCCCTTTGACTTCCACATGAATAACCTTTGAAAGAGGGCCTTAGAAAAACGCTATATTTCATATGATAAACTGTTGGATCTGATAATGCATGACTGGCTGTGATATGACGTCATTTTTCCATGAGATCTCTTCAGAGTCCATCCAGCACCTAGAAGTTTCCACACAACTAGGCACGTTGCTAGACAAAAGAAGACTGTATTGATTGTTGAATCATGTGATTTCCTACACAAAATCTACAGATGGGAAAACTGAACTAGAAGTTTATTTCTATTCAATATATTTCTAATTTCTTTGTGATTTTAGCCACAAATATTTAACATTTGTAACTTTTTTTTTTCACAACGAATACGTTTATATGTATATATGCCATATATATATATATATATATGATTTATATGGCTGGGGGGTTATTAAAATAAATTTGTTGAATTCTGTAGTATATATATATATATATATATATATTAGATGCAACATGGATGACTAATGTAGAGGATGTTGAAATCCCAATTAGATTATAACACACACATGTATATATATATATATATATATATATATATATATATATATATATATATATATAATTACACTTTCTAATATATGTTTAATTTTGATATATATACATGTGCGAGTTATAATCTAATTGGGATTTCAACACCCTCTACATTAGTCATCCATGTTTCATCTAATATATATATATATATATATATATATATATAGTTTCGATTTCTTGCAACTTTTGAAATGCTATATGTATTGCTGTAATACATACATACAAATGGATTTTTGCTTATTCACTTTCAATAAATTATATGGAAAATTAAACAATTTACAGTTACTTTTACTAGATTAGATGAAACAGATAATATATTCCTCCTTTGTCTCCTCTAGAGCACTTTAGATATTTGTTTATGTATGTATGTATATATGTGAATAATTTTACCACGTCATAAATTACTTTCAAATTGTTTAGAAATTGAGGTAGTTAGCTTGTTTTAATTAACCATAAATATATAAATATTTAGTGGTGGGGGGGTGAATAGTGCACCTGCTTATTCCATTATCTTAGTAATTTTTGCTAATTAAATTTTTGGAACTAATATTAGAAAATGAATTAAAAATTAATTTGCTTATTATAAACATTGTGAAGATGTTATTATATACTATAATGAATATCTCTAATTCAGCTCTATTGTTGGTTTTAAAACATCTAAGTCGATTGGTAGAATTGTTAGCATTGGACAAAATACTTTGAAGGATATATTTAGAGTCCTTTATGATCTGAGTTTAAATCCCACTAAGGCAAACTTTGTCTTTTATTCTTCTGAAGTTCATAAAATAAAGAACAAATCAAGCACTATGGTCAATACAATCAAATTAACCCACCTGCCAACATGTTTGGCTTTGTGCTTAAATTAGAAACTATTATTATTGTCAAATCCCACCGAGGTTAACTTTGCCTTTCATCCTTATGAGGTCGATAAAATAAAGTACCAGTAATACACTGGGATAATTGCTGGTCTTGTGCCAAAAGTAGAAACAATTATTATTATCAAGAGGAGGAATAGCAGAAGGACGGGAAGGGTGGAGGATTGGCAGTCATTAGCAAATCAGACAAATGCTTTGCAGTATTTGCTCTTGATCTTTCCATTCTGAGTTGAAATCCAACCAAGTTCAGCTTTGCCTTTCATTCTTCTGGGGTCAATAAATAAAATAACAGTAAAGTACTGGTGTCAATATAATCGATTTGTCCCTCCTAACAAATTGTGTGTCTTGTACCTAAATTAGAAATCATTTTAGGTTGGTGGATTGGCAGTGGTAGGGCATCAGATAAAATGTTTTGTGGTATATAGCTACATCTTTCTACTTTCTGCATTCAAATCCTGCCAAGGTCATCTTTCATTTCATCCTTCCAGGGCTGATAAAATAAAGAACTAAGAACTGTAATGGGGAGGGGGGGGGGGGGTAGTTTATATACACGAGTTGATTAGCTGCCTTGGCTTATAAACAGGGTTTGGATTTATGCCTAATTTCTCAGACATAAAAGGGTGAGGGTGACTTATATTTGAGTATATATGGTAAATATTACATTTTCAAATCTGAAATATGATGGAAAAAAGTAGACAGAAATCGAATTGCATATATGTGTGTGTGTAACTGAGTTTGAAATTTTCAAATAAATCTGTCACTTATGTTAAAGTTTACTCAATATATTTAGATTGTGTAAATATTTCTATATATTCATAATTCTTAATATCCAATTAATCTATTTCAAAAATATTTCAGTATATTTCATTTGCAAGTTGATTCATGTAATTTTTATTCAACTTCATATATATATATAATATATATATATATATATATATATATATATATATATATATATATATATATATATATATATATATATAGTTAAATGATATATAATATCATTTCTTAACATTTGATATGATTCAAAATAGACAATATGAGGTTGATGTTTTACTCTTTGATTTATTCATGGAAAAATGGAGACATTTTATAAAATGAAAGATTCTCAAGAATTTACAATGACAAAAACAAACTGAAAATAACTGATCTTGTTATTAAGTACTTCAAACACACACACCTGTACACATACTCCTACACACTAACCAAAGAAATCGATAGAATGTGTGCATATATCCATATATACAACAAACACAGAATTGCATTTCAATGTACTTTATGTGTAAGTATATATGTATATATGTGTGTGTGTTTATGTGTGTACATATATATATATATATATATATATATATGTTTGCTAGTTACACATTTTGTAGTTTTAAATGTGTATTAAATTCCTTAGTTTATAGCAAGACAAATATTTTACAATAATTGTAGTTATTTATTTTAAAAAAGAAAAATATGCCAATATTTTCTTAAATACAATTTTATTACAATTCAGATCTTCAATACGTTTTTTTGTGCTTTGTTGGGAAAAAATATTTCACATTTTTATTTTATTTATTATTATTCAAAGTATTACTTTGAAAAAAAAAAAAAAAATATTGCTATCCAAAACCTGTTTTTACCCTGTTTAATGATGACACAAAAATATTCCTTTCAAAGAACAAGAGTAAATAATATATTTGAGTCATTCGATTGTTTATTTTATATGTCCTACATTATGTAATATGTGTGAAATCTGTATCATCATCAGTGCTTTAAATCTATTTCCCACAGTAGTATGATTTTCATGGATCATCAGGGTCTGAGCCTAGATGGATCAGAGAACCACATCTTGCTCATTCGTTCAAATTTTGCCAATGCTGTATTTTATCATGAGTGTGTTTTATCATGGCACCAGCACTAGAGGGGTTCATGTATCCTCATCATAACTGAAGAGTTTTTTCAACCATACATTGCTTCTCTTCACTGACTAATCAGTTTATAATATGTCAATTTCAATCAATATTTCTTTGTAATTCTTCAATAGATTGCTTCTTATTAAAATTGTCACATAGTAATATAGAACAACATATTTTCTGTAAATACCCATCATATTTCTATCACTGTCCTAAAATAGTGACACATTATTAAATGTGTCTTCAACTAAAGTGCTAGCTTATTTTAAAACAGAATTTGTTACCAGAAATAAACAGGAAAATCTTTAAAATTTCCTGTCTAAAAATAAGAATACCCTTCATTTGATGACACATTACTGAAATTGTTATTCTAATGCTTTGCAGAGGAATGTGTAAATTTATGAGTTCAAATATTACCAATTTTTAATATAACATACATGGGTGCAAGTATGGCTACATTGATAAGGAGTTGGCTGTGAAATCACAGGATTTAAGGTTTATTCCAACTGCACAGTATTTTGAATGAGTATCTTGTAGCCTCAGATTTTGAACAAGTATCTTGTAACCTCAGACTGAAAAAATACATAGAGAGTAAAATCTGGTAGACGCAAATTGTATGTATGTATACACATATATTACACACACTTACATATATGTATATATACAATATATGTATTTGTCTGTGACGTTTCAGTTTGGAAGTGCCTTCTCCAATATACAGTTGTGGCCATAACTAGACCCCAAAACCAATGTACACATATACATGTTAAGTGTTTGAAACATTATTTAAACTAAATAAGCTCTCTTGCAACAGATTGAGTATTGTTTTCCTTGATCTTTCATCTACGGATATCCTGCACACACACATACACATTATATATTATATATATTGTGGATTGGCAGTATCACCATGCTTTGACGCATAGAGTTACGGCCCTTGCCATTCTGAGTTCAAATCCCGCCGAGGCTAACCTTGCCTTTCATGGTCGGGATCGATAAAATAAAGTACCAGTAATGCACTGGGTAATTGCTGGCCTTGTGCCTAAAGTAGAAGCAATTATTAATCATAAGCAGAGTTGTTAGACTGTCAGATAGTGCTTTGTGGTATTTGTTCCAGATCTCTGCTCCCTGAGTTCAAATCCCACCAAGGTCCACTTTATCTTTCATCCTTTTGAGATCAATAAAACACGTACCAGTCTAGTAGCAGGGTCAATTCTTCCTCTATATCTTTTTTCTCATCTCCTGTCTCTCACTTTCTATCTTTCTCTGGAAGAAATCTCAACCTGGAGAGGGATGGGCTCTGATTTCTACCCTTAGAAATCAGATTTACCTGAAATTGATCACTATTGAATTTATCCATTATCTACTTAATTAATAGTGGTATTGGTGATAGAAAAAAATGTATGAATAATATGAAATATTGATCTGTAAATTAAATAAATAGAATCACTAACTGAATTAACTGACATCTCTATATATTTAGTTACAAATAATTTCAGAATTTATAATTTGATTATTGAGTGAATCAAATACAATCTACAAATTACATATAAAATCTATATATGCCATAGAGTTGTTCATATGAACCCACAAAGTTAAGGCAAACTTTTATTTAATCAACACTTTTGTTTAAAACCAGGTTTCCATTTAACTGCAAATTTTAATGAAATAACCGTTTTCACTTTTTTATATTCTTTTTCCAATATTCAAATTATGCTTCTAAAAACAATTGAAATATAATTCTATCTTATTATTATTGGTCGATTGGCAGTACCGGTAGAGGGTCAGACACCATGCTTTGACGCATAGTTACGGCCCTTACCATTTTGAGTTCAAATCCCACCTTTGCCTTTCATCCTTACCGGGTCGATAAAATAAAGTACCAGTAATGTACTGGGATAATTACTGGCCTTCTGCCAAAAGTAGAAACAATTATTATTATTATCCTTATTCTGAGTATGTGTCTGTAAATTAAAGGTGGAACACTGGGAGAGGGCACTTGCCCTGGTGGTCAGGGTCACTGTGGCCTTTTAATGGGCTTTCTCCACAAATGTCCCTCAGAGGTCTCCCCCCTATTGGGGAATTTTTCATTGTTATTTTTTTGTTACATCCTCTGTTTTTGTTTTTTACACGCAGAAAGGCCCATTTGTACCATCCTGTATTGTCCTATACTGTCCTTAATGTCTACTTTATGTAAACCCTTGTGGTTAATAAAGAAAGCATTATTATTATCCTTATTATTATTATCATTATTATTATTTTTATTTTCTTTCATTATTGTTTGAGATATATGTTGAGTGTCTTCCTGACACCTAGGGCAAATGGTTATTATTATTATTATTATCCTTATTTTTATTACCATTATTATTATTATCCTTATTTTTATTACCATTATTATTATTACCATTATTTTTATTACCATTATCATTATAGTTGTTGTTGTTGTTGTTAAAAAAAACTTATTATTGAAGCAGAATCTTGAGAAATATTTCAATAAATTATATTTTCTGTATAAATAACACTCTCAATAGATTTCAAAAATAATATTTGCAAAATTCAAACAAAACTCTTGACATTTGAATATCTTTGCATATATTTGTAACATTTATTAGTATTGCTGCCAAACATCATGTGTTGGTGCTTTCAGAAATGTATTTGACTTATTCATTAGATTTTAAATTATCATCTACAGAAAGAAGATTAATATATATATATATATATATATATATATATATATATATATATATATACATATATATATATATATATATATATATATATATATATGTATATATATATGTATATATATATGTATATATATGTATATATATATATATATATATATATATATATATATATGTATATATATATATATATATATATATATATATGTATATATATATGTATATATATATATATATATGTATATATATATGTATATATATATATATATATATATGTATATATATATGTATATATATGTATATATATATATATATATATATATGTATATAAATATATATATATATGTATATATATATATACATATATGTATATATATATATATGTATATATATATATACATATATGTATATATATATATATGTATATAAATATATATATATATGTATATATATATATACATATATGTATATATATATATATGTATATAAATATATATATATATGTATATATATATATATGTATATAAATATATATATATATGTATATATATATATACATATATGTATATATATATATATGTATATAAATATATATATATATGTATATATATATACATATATGTATATATATATATATGTATATAAATATATATATATATGTATATAAATATATATATATATGTATATATATCATCATCATCATCATCATCAACGTTTAACGTCCGTGTTCCACGCTTGCATGGGTTTGGACGGGGGTTTTCCCACTTGAGGCAAGAGTGATTGTCTTGCTCGCATAGGACTGTCTGGCAGGTTTTCTACAGTTGGATGCCCTTCCTAACACCAACCACATTTACAGTGTGGGTCTGGGAGGTTTTTACCGTGTTGCCTACACGGCCACATTACAGTGTGGACTGTGTGTTTTTTTGTCGTGACACCTACACGATCTCATTTGTTTCGGCCTGGATGGTGTGGCACCAACATAACTTTACATAGAAGGGGGCGGTGTGGATGGGGTGGGGGTGGTGGGACGGGGGTGTATTTTGTTAGAGATGCCTACTGACTGTAGTAGGTTTTACTTTGTATTTAGGTAAAGCGGGTCTTCTCTATTACTGAGTACCGCCAAAGGTCTCGGTTCAGTGACATTGTCTTGGTGAAGTGTAAGTGTGTGAGGTCGGAGTTTATCAGCTCGTCCCAGGTTTTTCTGGGTCTGCCTATTCCGTGGCTACCGTCTATCTTTATTGCCCTGCACTTTGTTATACAGCTATCGTCCTTCATGCGCATCACGTAACCATACCAACGTAGCCTTCTCTCTAGTAAACAACATCTGATCCCTCTTATTTCTAATTTTTTCCTTAGTTCGTTTATGCTTTGTCGTTCACGTATATTACTATTACACATCCAGCAGAGCATGCAAGCTTCGTTTCTCTCTAGTCTGCGTATATCCTCTGCACACAATGCCCAGGTCTCACTGCCATGCAACATTGCTGTTCGTATGCAGGCATCGTACAGCCTGCCTTTCATTTTTAGGGAGAACCCTTTAGCGGCTAATAGGGGTATAAGCTCTCTGAACTTTTTCCACCCAGTTCTGACTCTATATATATGTATATATATATGTATATATATATATGTATATAAATATATATATATGTATATATATATATATATATATATATATGTATATATATATATCATCATCATCATCATCATCCGGTTTAGCGTCCGTGTTCCACGCTTGCATGGGTTTGGACGGGGGTTTTCCCACTTGAGGCAAGAGTGGTTGTCTTGCTCGCATAGGACTGTCTGGCGGGTTTTCTACAGTTGGATGCCCTTCCTAACACCAACCACATTTACAGTGTGGGGCTGGGAGGTTTTTACCGTGTTGCCTACACGGCCACATTACAGCGTGGACTGTCTGGCGGGTTTTCTACAGCTGGATGCCCTTCCTAACACCAACCACATTTACAGTGTGGGGCTGGGAGGTTTTTACCGTGTTGCCTACACGGCCACATTTACAGCGTGGACTGTGTGTTTTTTGTCGTGACACCTACACGATCTCATTTGTTTCGGCCTGGATGTTGTGGGACCAACATAACTTTACATTGAAAGGGGCGGTGTGGGTGGGGTGGAGGTGGTGGGACGGGGGTGTGTTTTGATAGAGATGCCTACTGACTGTAGTAGGTTTTTACTTTGTATTTAGGTAAGGCGGGTCTTCTCTATTACTGAGTACCGCCAAAGGTCTCGGTCCAGTGACATTGTCTTGGAGAGGTGTAAGCGTGTGAGGTCGGAATTTATCAGCTCGTCCCATGTTTTTCTGGGTCTGCCTACTCCGTGGCTACCGTCTATCTTTATTGCCCTGCACTTTGTTATACAGCTGTCGTCTTTCATGCGCATCACGTGACCGTACCAACGTAGCCTTCTCTCGAGTAAACAACATCTGATCCCTCTTATTTCTAATTTTTTCCTTAGTTCGTTTATGCTTTGCCGTTCACGTATATTACTATTGCACATCCAGCGGAGCATGCAAGCTTCGTTCCTCTCTAGTCTGCGTATATCCTCTGCACACAATGCCCAGGTCTCACTGCCATGCAGCATTGCTGTTCGTATGCAGGCATCGATATGTATATATATATATATATATATGTATATATATATATGTATATAAATATATATATATATATATATGTATATATATATATATATGTATATATATATATATATGTATATATATATATGTATATATATATATATATATGTATATATATATATGTATATAAATATATATATATATATATATATATATGTATATATATATATATATGTATATATATATATGTATATATATATATGTATATATATATATGTATATAAATATATATATATATATATATATATATATATATATATATATATATATATGTATATATATATATATGTATATAAATATATATATATATATATATATATATATGTATATAAATATATATATATATATATATATATATATATATATATATATATATATATATATATATATGTATATAGATATATATATATATATATATATATGTATATATATATATATATATATATATATGTATATGTATATAGATATATATATGTATATATATATATGTATATATATATATATATATATATATATGTATATATATATATATATATATATGTATATATATATATATATATATATGTATATATATATATATATATATATATATATATATATATATATATATGTATATATATATATATATATATATATATATATATATATGTATATATATATATATATATATATATATATATATGTATATATATATATATATATATATATATATGTATATAT
Source organism: Eledone cirrhosa (assembly GCA_964016885.1). Classification (NCBI taxonomy): domain Eukaryota; kingdom Metazoa; phylum Mollusca; class Cephalopoda; order Octopoda; family Eledonidae; genus Eledone; species Eledone cirrhosa. Next base: position 74,723,040 of record OZ024747.1, read on the forward strand.
ATATATATATATACAATATTAAATAATAATAATAGCGTAAACCTCTTCAAATGAAGTCGATGTTTATTATGGTATGTCGAATCTATTTATCTATAAAACTGTTTATATTGTATTTTGTCTGATGAAGGCATAGCATATTGTTAATATGATATCCCCGAAATATATATAATGAAATAAATATGGTTTTATAAATATAGTTTTCCATTTATTTAATATTGTAAATATACTCCAAATATTTGTCGAGTGCTTTTATATCAGTTATAAATATTTACTAGTTGTAACCCAACAATTTTAAATATAACTTTACATGTATATATATATATATATATATATATATAGTAATAATAATAAATTTGAAGACTAAAATCCAAAGAGGGCTCGATAAGGATAAATATATATCAAATATATAAGAACCGTAGAGCAAATATTTAATAAAATAACAGATTAAACTTTAATCTGTTATTTTAATAAATATATATATAACGAAGGAAATGTGGTAAGGAACCAGGTGGACCATAACGCACCAAAGTACTCAATACTTAGGGTAGTAGAGTGGGTAATAGGAACGAGTAGGACCCCGACGGCTGAGCTCAAGCCGTTTCAACGGCTAATTCTGGACTGAATTAGCCGTCGAAACGGCTTGAGTTCAGCCGTCGGGGTCCTACTCATTCCTATATATGTATATATGTATATATATATGTATATATGTATATATGTATATATATATGTGTATATATATGTGTGTGTATATGTGTGTGTGTGTGCGAGTGTATATATGTGTGTGTATATATATATATATATATATATATATACACTTGCGGACACACACACACACACACACACATAGACACAGACAGTCACACACACAGACAGACACACAGACACATACACATAAAGACACTGTTATGCACACACGTACACATAGACACTAGACACAGATACTTTACAGTCACACATACACAGACTGACACAGTCGCACACACAGACACAGTCATAAACAGAGATACATACACATCTATGACATCATCATCATCTTCATTATAATTTTACATCTATTTTTTCCCATGAACTAGACAGATTGCCTTGTTTATTGCTTCCTCTCATAGTTCTTATCATAAAAACAATCACAATCCGAATGGTGTGTGTGTGGGTGTGTAGGTCAAGTAGTTAAAGTGTTGGTCTTAAAATTTTAATGTCATGTGGTGAGCTGCGTTCTTGACACTCACACACACACACACGGCACCAGGAAGGGCATCCGACTATAAAACATTGCCTCAAAATGTCTTGTCCCACTTATGTCAGTATGAAAACGTGCACATAAAAATGTTGATAATGATGAAAAGAGGCTAATAGCCCTGAAATATCATACTAAAATGCACCTGTTAAAATACACCTGTTAAAATACACCTGTTCAAATACACCTGCTAAAGTACACCTGCTAAAATACACCTCTTAAAATACACCTGCTAAAATACACCTGTTAAAATACACCTGTTAAAGTACACCTGCTAAAGTACACCTGTTAAAACATTACTTGTTTCATTTGTCATCATTTCCTCTTCATATATTTCTACCACATTCTACCGGCTTTTTTTTTTATTATCGGTCTTTACTATTCATATATAGAATTAAAAACCAACCTTGTTATTCAAATTCCATCTTTAATTTCTACATGTTTTTGTTTATATCATGGTTGTACAACATAAAAGTGATCAAAACAGCCTTGTGTTTAAATTAATTACAGTAAAATATGTCATAAACAGTATTCCATATCTAAACCAAGTTTAGATATTAGGCCTGAATATAATAGGTTTGATTTGAACAAAGTTTAGTTCCCATATGTACTCATGTTTACCTTACACAATACAAACTTCATACATTCAAAACATATACATATATATATATACATATATATATATATATATATATATATATATATATATATATATATATATATATATATATATATATATATATATATATTTCATATCTTCATATGTATGTGTGTTTCTGTGTGTGTACATATGCACACATACATATATATAAAAGATGGGAATCTATTACTTGCAGGAAGAATTTACAGTTTCTTTTATAGAATTCTGTTGTAGAGACTCAGACTAGACTTTTCGAGGCAATTCCTGTTTATTGATAGACATCTTGAATGAATACATTTGACAGAATCTTCCCAACACTGCCACTAGACATTTTTCTTGTTTCACCATTTTTTTTTATTCTTCTTCTAATCTAATGTCTTAGAATCAATATTTTGTTTAATCTTCTCTTCCCCGTTGTAGCTTTCAGGCTCTGTAAATTTCTAATCATTTCTTATAGACTGAATCCAGTCAATTTCAAGAACTTATTGGGAATATTTTTGCAATATTCAACAGTTGTGATGTTTTGAAATTCTGGACTTAATAGGAAGAGGGTTTCATGTGTGTGTGGCTCTTTTTTCTGAACTTCAAAGAAGAAGAGGGGGAAAGTTTGTGTGATTGCTTGACCTGAGTCAAGAGGCTCTTACACATGTGACACATCTTTGTGTAATGTATTATTATTTATCTTTGAGATGGCAGTATGGATAGAGCATCGGATAACATGCTTCACTGCATAGTTTCATTCTGAGTTCAAATCCCACCAAGGTTAGCTTTGCCTTTCATCCTTACTGGGTCAATAATGTAAATACCATTAATTCACTGGGGTTGATTTAATCGACTTTCCTCACTTCCAAAAACTTTGTTGGCCTTGTTCCTCAATCAGAAACCGTTATTTTTTTCTTTGAGATTTACTGCCAGGTGCTAGTATCTGCCACAGTTACAAACCAATCACGAAGTGATCTAACTAACCAGAAAGATGACAGGAATGTTTCTCAGGTGGGATGTCTCCTTCTAGAATGTCAGGAGCTAGGTACACACATTTATATACTTGGATATATATGTATCTGTACCTCTTCAAGTATTTCAAATCTGATGGAGCGCATCCTCTCTCCAGGCTGTAAGACAGCCAAATTTGTGATAGAGAGGAAGAGAGAAAGATATATAGGGGGAGAATCGACATCTGTTCTGAACTGGTACTTTTCTTATTGACTGCAAAAGGATGAAATGCAAATTTAACCTCAGTGTTAGTATAGAGAGCCATAACGAATACTGTAAAGCATTCGATCCAAGGTTCTAACCCTAACTACTCTAACAATTTGGCACCATACATTTACATACACAGATTTGATAATATTTATAAAAAATATCAGTTCAATATTTAGACTCTGATATTGAACAGCATGAAACTACCCGTGGTTCTTTAACAGAAAGTTATTTTAAGTTGTTTATATTTACCTAAAAACCCTGCACTGTAATTTTATGTAAAAACTTATATTAAGCTATGCTCCAAACACCAGCTTAATAATTGTTTATACTTTTGGCACAAGGCCAGCATAAAACACTAGCTTAATAATAAAAATGATTATTTTACTAAATCCTTCCAAAATCTTGAAAATGTTCATAAATATTTATAAATCACAGGCACTCTGAATTCAAATACCACTAGGGACAACTTTACATTTCATCTTTACGTGAGTCAATAAAGTAGTAGTCCGAGGGTAGAAGATTAGCAGAATTGTCAAAAATTTCAACAGATAGTTTTGCCATATCTCTTCCAGCTCTATGCATTCTGATGAATTCAAATCCTGCCTCTTATCATTAGAAAAGCTGTGACTGGCAGATAGTATTGGCAATGGAGAGCCCAATGGAATCTGATGATCAGTTCTGTTTTTCTTTTGTTAATGTGGTTTGGTAGAGCATCAAATGAAATGACTAAAAGTTACATTTAGTTATGTCCCATTACATTCTGAATTTGAATTCTGCTGCAGTTGACTTTGGATTTCATTTTTCCAGAGTTGATAAAATAAAGAATCAGTCAAGTACTGAGGTTGATTTAATCAACTTTTCACTCCCTGCAACTTGTTGGCTTGATGCCTGAACTAGGAACCATTATTATTTTTATTATTATTATTTTGTCCTCCCTCAGGATCTTAATTCCTAGTTTAGTCAAGATAGCAGACCACATCCAGTGGTCTTACATATCATGACGTTGTTTCCTTCTTTTCAGTTATTATTATTTTTATTATCATTATTATTATTACTATTATTATTTGTGTTTTAAAGCATACGGACGTCTCTAGAGACAGCTCCAAGAAAATTGGATTATTACTGGAGTTTTACTGGATGAAAATACATTTTTCTTTTTGGGATTATTTTGCAAACAGGGGACATCAGAACTATTGGACACCTATCCCAATACCTGGGGTAGATAAAAGGTCTGTCTTTTAGACATTATTTTATTTTGTTATCCAAAAAAGTTTTATTTTTGTTTGCAATTTATCCAATATGGCTTCCTCTGCTAATTTGTAGTAAGAGCTATTAACATGAAGGTGGTACCACTACTCTCTAAAGGGATAATAGTGATGTCATGATAAAATACACTCAATACACTCTGTAAAGTGGTAGTGCAGTGCTCCAATAAATGCACTCAGTATACACTGTAAAATGGCCGTAGTGACTCCATGATAAACTACACTCAATATACTCTGTAACGTTAGTGCCAGTGCCACAATAAAAGGCATTCAGTATACTCTGTATAGAGGTTGGTATTAGGAAGAGCATCTTGCTATGGAAACCATGCCAAATATGGAATAAGATGGCCTCTCCCTTAATCTGTCTATTTTTGGACCATGACAACCAGTACCAGTCCAACCCATACCAGTATGAAGAGTGAACATAAAATGATTGCAATGAATTAGTACTGGATGTATTGTTTTGGAAGTAATTCATGTAACAATTTTTGAATACACAAAAAGGAAATTTAAGAACAGATGAATATAATTCAGTAAAAAGATGGGATGGTCAGGGTTAGAATGTCTGTGATATCAGGTCTCCTTGATGAATCTTTTCTAACATAATGTCAAACAATCAACAAACTTCATATCAATAGAGCTGTTGGCATCTGGGAATTAGTTTTCTCTTCAGCATCATAAAAGCCCATGACTTGGAGATATATTTTTTTTAAAAGAAGCTGGAAATACTTGTGAGTAAAGACATATATATATCAGGGTTTTACCAGTTTTAAACTAGTAAGACCATTATTTAGCAGATTACTCAATACCTGGGATAGTAGAATGTAAATATCTGGAATTTGCTGTCAAAATGTCTAGAGCTCAGCTATTGGACCCAAACTCTCTAATATATATATATTCCTTATTTTGAGGTTACTATACCCATATATTCAGAACCCAATATATATATATATATGTATAATGGAAGGAATGATACTTTAAAGATAAAAATATGTTGCTGACGCATGAAACTAAATATAAAAACAAAATTCGATATGATTCTACATTATAGATTCCTGCCTATGTTATATCTAAATATTACATTTTAGTATGGTAAGTTCTTATTTATGATAAAGATAAGCAGACAGATCCATTTTATTACTACTGAAAGATTCGAGATAGTGAATCAATAGAAATATTTTATCTTCACTCTGATCAACACAAACACACTAATGTCAACTTTAATAGATATTCTTGTATAGATGAATCACTTAAAGTTGTAGACAGAACTTTTTATAAATGTTTCTGTTGCAGTGCTGATAAAAACACCCTTTGAGTCAATGAAGGATCGAGCTTCTATGTGGTCACTTAACTTGCTAGATATAGCAGTCAAATATCCTTCGAACCCTTCCCTATCATCCTAAATAAAATGAAGGAAAGACACATTGACTAATGTAATAATAGCCAAATTTCCTTCAAATCACACCTTTTAAAAAAGAGAGGTTTATAACATAATACCAGACATATATAAAGAGGCAAAGGTTATGGCTGGTGCAGTTTTAATCATAAATCTTCTTAACAAGAAAACAATAATATTACATATATGCAGTGACTCTACTTGCTGGAAATAGCAGACAAATTTCCCTCAAATCATATCTTACTTTTTTAAAAGAGAAAGGCATATTGGACAATGTAAACATATATATATATATATATATAAAGAGGAGACGGTCATGGGTAGAAGACTTTAGATCATATGTCTGTTCAGTCAGGAATGAATTGGAGTTTAACAACAATAATTCCATCTCCTTATCTAATTCAGATCGTAACATTTATATAAATAGAGCACATTTCTTTAGACACTCCTCCTCACTCTGCCCCCCCCCCCCTCTCTCTCTCTTTCTCACTTCTCTCTCTCTCTCTCTCTCTCTCTCTCTCTCTCTCTCTCTCTCTCTCTCTCTCTCTCCCTCCACACACACAATTTACTGTGTAAAATAAATATATTTGTTCTCCATAGCATACCAAACAGAACTGTGTCCAATGAATTCTATAATTCCAAATAAAAGAAACTAAATTATTGCAATTCGCAAAGGATTCCAATTCATCTAAATCTAAAAATATATTTCTCAATATTAAGAAAATAAATTATTCCAGAAGATTCAATTCAAAACTTAAATGTTTCTCTAATAGTTTTTTTTTACACCCATTGAATCAAATTCAATTTTTAAATAATTTCAAAATAATAAAATTCAAAATGGAAGCCACCAGAAAAATCTTCAAATTAAGGTGGATAAAGATAGAAACAAAAATATTATCAACAGAATCTTTGTATGTTCTATATCTCTTAGATTATATTTAGAATAGGAATCCATTTGTTCAAAAACCTCTGTCCTGTAAAGACTCTCCACAAGGATCAAATTGAACATGCTACATTAATATTGATTTCTATATTTTTCCGAGAAAGTTATAGTCAATTAGATTTTTTGTTACTATATTTCTAACGAAAGACACTAACCATGGTTTTTTTTTAAATTTGAAAATAATCATGAATTTGGTGGGATTTAGTAATATAACTAATTTTCAAGCTATTATGTTGGTGTTTAGAACATAACTTAATAAAGGATTTAACATAAAATTATGATGGAAGGTTTTTAGATAAATAGAAAAAAAAACATTTTAAAACAAGCAGCTTTGTATTACTGGAATAATCTATTAAATCATTTGATGGGATGCCATGTTGTATCTGTTCCAGCTATGTTCCAAGTTCAAATCCAGCCTCCTGGTTTTAAGTTCAATCTCGTTGCATGTCTTGGGCAAGTGTCATCTACTATAGCCTTGAGTTGTCAATGAAATTTTGTAGATGGGAACTATATGGAAGCCTGACATGTATATGTATATATTAGATGTTAAATAGTGATGATTATGCTGATGTGTTTGTTTCCCCATTTCAATGTCTGTGATTATGCTGGTGTTTGTTTGTGTTGTAACTTAATGTTTCAACAAATAAAGATTGATGAAATAAATACAAGACTTGTAAAAACAAGTACTGGGGTTAATATGATAAACTAAATTCCTTCAAGGTCGTGCTCCAGAATAGCTGCAATCTGACTGAAACCAATAAAATAATCATAGAATTCAATTCTATAAGCAGAGACAGAAAGGATTATATGCAGATTAATATATTATTGTTGTTTTGTTTGTTTGTTTAGATAAATCAGTGAGAGAAGAAAGCAGTACTGTTAACTTATTCAGGCCTCACAAATTGTTGATATAGTTCCATGACAGCAGAAAGAATATGATCAGACAGAGGGCTGGGGTTCTAGTCTGCTAGAACAGCACTTTATGATTGATTGAAGCATTTAATTCAAATTTAATAGAACTAACAACAGCTAACAGGAAGGAAATCTCTGATTTCTCTGACCCAACCTTCATTTGCACCCCACCCCTATTGATAATGGATGGTAAATCTGAAAAATTTTGGGAATAATAAATTACTGTGGTAACTTACAGTAATTCCTTTTCTTTTCTTTTTATCTTTCTCCCTCTTTTTGCTTTCTACAGCATCTCTCTTCATTCCCTTCTGACTTGTTACCGTAGTAATTCTAATCTACTTGCATTGTACAGCTTTCTACACACACACATACCCACTTCTCAGTTTCATATTCCATAATGCTTCAAGCAAACTATTGCATCTTATAATCTTTTATACCTTTTATCATCATTATCATCATCATCATCATCATCATCATTATCATTATCATCATCATCATCATTATCATCATCATCATTATCATCATCATCATCATCATCATCATTATCATTATCATCATCATCATCATCATTATCATCATCATCATTATCATCATCATCATTATCATCATCATCATTATCATCATCCTCATTGTCATCATCATCATTTTTATGCCCACATATCCATGCTGGGCTTGATTGGTTGAAACCTTTGAAATATAATTATTCCATGGCTGAATAATCTCCCCTGTTAATCACCTCTTGCAATACACAAGTATATGTGGTACCTATTCTAAAATCTTGACTACACACTGAACATATGCTGAAACCACTTGACATTGCGGTCAGGTTTTTACTTCTACACACAGAATATAGAGATGTCAGTGTACCAAATATGGTATGAAGCTTGGATATACACCACAAGTTCTTGGCAAAGCAACATGGTTTTGTTGAAGTTAGTGCAGTTTCTGCATCATTGTTTAACTTTACATAAATTTTGTCATTTTTCCAAGAGATCATTGTTTAAAGGTAGACAGAAACGTTCTTCTCAGCTTACAAAATGGCTAAGGCTAATTTATATATCAGTTTCACTGTTACAATAGCTTAAAATGATTGTTAAACAAGTATAGCATGAGCACTAAAAAAAACGTCTACCAAGTATATTATCATCATCTTCATCATCACACCATCATCATCTTCATCATCATCATCATCTTCATCATCATCATCATCATCATCTTCATCTTGTTCATCATCATCATCAACACCATCGTTTAATGTTCATTTTTTTCTGCTAACATAAGTTAAACAAGTTGTCCTAACATTATGAGACAAGTCAGATCAGATAACCATGTCTTGCTTGCTCATATAGAACTAGTGCTGGCTTGGTTTCTATGGCTGGATGCCCTTCCTAACGATAACTATATTTACAACATGGACTGTGTGCTTTTTATTGTGGCACCAAAATGAGCAACTGACAAGCTGAACTGGGTACTATGTGTCGTGTCACCATCACAACCACTTTACATTGTGGACTGGGGGCTTTTTATCATGGCACCAAAGCGACTGCTTTACAAGGTGGACTGGGTGCTTTTTATTGTGGCACCAACATAACCACTTTACTATGTGGACTGGGCACTTTATTATGGCACCAAAATGACAGCTTTACAGAGGGGACTGAGTATGTTTTATCGTGTCATCAATTGCAAGATGAACTGGGCACTTTTTGTCTATACATTTAATGAATTTACACTATTCATTAACTCTATTAATGGTTTCAACTAGTGGGCTGTGGCCATGCTGGGGTACTGCCTTTGAATTTCAAAGCCTTAATACTCTGAATGATGTAGTTTTGTATTTTTGTAAATGTTTTAAAACTTTGATATAATGAACCGATCAATGTTTTGAAAATATTTATTTGAATAGCCAGACTTATCAATTAATGGAACACCATTTCCATAACATAAAATTGTTTTTAGCAATCCATCCTAAATTTCTCTTTGTGTGCGTAATGTAAATACTATGATAGCCATCTGTGATCAATAAAATCTCCTCCACTCAAAACACACATAGTCTGCCTGATTGGATTACATGATCAAATCTATAGTGATCATAACACCAACAAATATTCAATATCACCAATGACTCATACACTACTTCTGTTAGTTTCTTCCACTGATTCTCCTCCTCAACATTTCTTTCTTTATAGCTTTAGTTTGATGATATTGGATCCATTATTTCCTTATTCATGTGTGTTAGCTGGTAAACATTATATCAATCCACACATTAATCTTCTCAGCTGTCAAACAGTGTACATGTTAATTAGATGCTCAACCTGGCAGAGTAAATCCTGCCAAAATAGGAAAGGTTAATAACAAAAACAATCATCATCATCATATTTATGACCATTTGTTTTTGTTTATATATATATATATCTAATAATATATTTTTCATTGAACTGTGTCATTTGCTTAGTTACTTCTGTTTACCTTTTGCATATGTTTATATATATGCATTTTGCATATATATATATCATCATCATCATCATTTTACGTCCGCTTTTCCCTGCTTGCAAGGGTGGGATGGGTCTTATTCAGCACAGCATCTCGCCACTCGTCACGGTCCTTCGTCATCTCCACCGTGAGCTTCAATGATCTGAGGTCTGTTCTCACCACCTCCACCCATATATAAATATATATATATAACGAAGGAATTGTGGTAAGGAACCAGATGGACCATAACGCACCAGAGTGCTCAATACTTAGGGTAGTAGAGTGGGTAATAGGAAAATGTATGACCCCGACGGCAGAGCTCAAGCCGTTTCGACGACTATTTCTGGACGAGAAATAGCCGTCCAGAAATAGCAGTCGAAACGGCTTGAGCTCTGCTGTTGGGATCATACATTTTCCTATATATATATTTATATATACAATATATTAATAGATGGAAACTATATTTATAAAACCATAGGTAAAGGTATGTCTTTTAGAGAAGAAGAGATGCTAAAGAACTCCATTTTTAATCAGTTATAATTTAAAGCGCTCAACAATAAAGGAGCTAAATATATGCAGAGGTTATATTTAATTTGTTGGGATTCAACAAGCTTAAACATTTTTATAACTGATATAAAGCACTCAACAAATTAGTGGAGTAAATACACAATATATTAATAAATGGAAACTATATTTATAAAACCATAGGTAAAGGTATGTCTTTTAGAGAAGAGATCCTAAAGAATTCCATTTTCCATCAGTTATAAACATTTTTAAGCTTGTTGAATCCCAACAAATTAAATATAACCTCTGCGTATATATATATATATATTTGTATCATATATCGAGTTGTATGTATGTATGTATGTCAGGTCACCAGTTGGTGCTACTGGTAACATGTATCCCAGTACAACCTATCCCATGGTCGGGTCATTGGCGACTAAACTGGCAACCCCACCAAGGTTTCTTGGAGGGGAGGGTGACTTTGGACATCCTGCAGGACTAAAAACAAAACCTGTCAAAGGGCAAAGGAGCTCTCAAGAGTCAATGGCCATCCAAAATCACCGGGAGAGATGACCCCTTAGCCTTTGTCAAGGCAGAATTCTAGGAGAAGGAAAACTCTGATATAACCCCTGCAACCCTGATGGTATCCAATGATGTTGACTTGTTCTTCTTTTTGGTAAATATCATCTTGGTTAAGAGAGTGGGACTGGCTTTGTGCAGGGCCTTTGCTCACTATAAAAGCTTCACGGCACAGGCATTGCTTTATATCTGGAGATCTCTCTGCACCTGGAGATCTCTCTGCACTTGTCATCACATGGTACCATGGGCCCAGCACTATGTGTCAATAATTGTCACATGTGTAGTGTTTGTACCAGAGTTTTCAAGTCGCTGGCTGGACTAAAAAGTCACACTTGTTCAGCGCATTGGTAGGGGTTCTCTTACATGGATATAAAGTAGTGGCTTTCCTCGAAAAACGAGTTGGCAGCCACCATGTATGTATATATGTATGTATATATGTATGTATGTATATATGTATGTATATATATATGCATATATATGTATATATATCATCATCATCATCATCATCACAGTTTTACATCCGTTCTTCCACGCTAACATGGGTTAGACGGGTTGTCCTGTTGTGGGCAGTGTCTGGTCGGCTGACCATGCCTTGCTCATACAGGAACTGATTTGGCTTGATTTCTACAGCTGGATGCCCTTCCTAACACCAACCTCATTTACAGTGAGTGCTGGGTGCTTCTTCGTGGCGCCTACACATCCACTTTACAGTGTGGGCTGGGTGCTTTTTTGCCGTGGCACCTCCACAACCACCTTGCGGTGAGTGTGGGGGCATATTGTCTATATGCTTTAGCTTGTACCCATGGGAGGTCGGATACTCTGTATTACTGCGTGACGCCAGAGGTCACGGTCGTGTGTCATTGCCTTTGAGAGGCACATATACATATATATATATATATATATATATATATGTATGTATATATATGTATATATATATGTATGTATATATATGTATATATATATATATGTATATATATGTATATATATATATATATATGTATGTATATATATGTATATATATATATATATATATATATATGTATATATATATATATATATATATGTATATATATATATATGTATGTATATATATGTATATATATGTATATATATATATATGTATGTATATATATGTATGTATGTATATGTATGTATGTATATATATATATATATGTAGGTATATATATGTATGTATATATGGAGGCACATGGCTTAGTGGTTAGAGCATTGGCCTTGCAATCGAAAGGTTGTGAGTTCAATTCTCAGACTGGGTGATGTGTTGTTTCCTTCAGCAAGACACTTTATTTCACATTGCTCCAGTTTACTCAGCTGTAGAAATGAGATGATAGGGACTGGGGTCCATATCATTCCACTGCAAAGTGGTCGTGGAGGTGCCACAGTAAAAAAGCACCCAGCACTCACTGTAAATGAGGTTGGTGTTAGGAAGGGCATCCAGCTGTAGAAATCAAGCCAGAATCAGTTCCCGTCCCACCCTTGCAAGCAGGGAAAAAGTGGACGTAAAATGAAATGAAAAATGAATGAAAATGAATATATGTATGTATATATTTGTATGTATATATATATGTATGTATATGTATGTATATATATGTATGTATATGTATGTATGTATGTATATATATGTATGTATATATATATGTATGTATATATATGTATGTATATATATGTATGTATGTATATATATGTATGTATATATATGTATGTATGTATATGTATGTATGTATATATATGTATGTATATGTATGTATGTATGTATATATATGTATGTATATATATGTATGTATGTATATGTATGTATGTATATATATGTATGTATATGTATGTATGTATGTATATATATATATGTATGTATATGTATGTATGTATATATATATGTATGTATATATATATGTATATATATATATATGTATGTATATATATGTATGTGTATATATATGTATGTATATATATATGTATGTATATATATATGTATGTATATATATGTATGTATATATGTATGTATATATGTATGTATATATATGTATGTATATATGTATGTATATATATGTATGTATATATATATATATATATATATATATGTATATATATATATATATATATATATGTATATATATATATATATGTGTGTATATATATATATATATGTATATATATATATATATATATATATATGTATATATATATATATATATATACATGGAAAGTTATATTTAAAATTGTTGGGTTACAACTAGTAAATATTTATAACTGATATAAAAGCACTCGACAAATATTTGGAGTATATTTACAATATTAAATAAATGGAAACTATATTTATAAAACCATATTTATTTCATTATATATATTTCGGGGATATCATATTAACAATATGCTATGCCTTCCTCAGACAAAATACAATATAAACAGTTTTATAGATAAATAGATTCGACATACCGTAACAACACAGACTTGCATTTGGAGAGGTTGAGCTGGCAGTGAAAAAATTTTACACAGAGAGAAAGAAAGAGAGAAAAAAAAGACAGAAAAAAGAAAGAAAGACAGAAAACGAAGAAAAGGAAGAAAAAGAAGAAATGCATGGAACAAAGTAGAGAGATGGAGAGATAGACAAAGAGAAGAACTTCATGTAAAGAAACAGAAAGAGATATATATATATAGAGAGAGAGAGGAAATAGAGATAGATACATATATATATAGAAAATTCACTAAACATTAAAACCCACATCGCTAAACTATTTTTCAAAGCTCTTGATAATCGCTTCCCTAGAACACATAGATATCACTCAATTTTCAATAGGCATACAATTAAATTAACCTACTCATCCACCAAAAATTTAGCACAAAATATTAATAGAATAAATAATAGGAACTTAAAACCTAGTGATAATAGCATAAATAATATACAAGTTAACAAATGTAACTGTAGAGATAGATCTAAATGTCCGTTAAATAACAACTGCTTAGTTAAAAATATAGTATACAATTGTAATGTTAATACTGACTCTAATTCTTTTAACTACGTCGGTTCCACATCGACGGAATTTAAACTTCGCTATAATAACCACAAGAATTCTTTCACAGATCCAAGCAAAAAATCTTCAACGGCACTATCAGGCGTACTCTGGTAACTTAAGTTAGATAACGTTAGATATTCGACGGCTTGGAATATAGTCTCAAAAGGGATTCCTTTTAATTCATCCTCTGAGACATGTGACCTCTGCGTAGAGGAGATATTCTTTATACTAAAATCTAAAAATTCCCTTAATCTACGGACAAATTTATTCAGTTGTTGCAAACATAGATTTAAATATAAATTTAAATTTAAAATGTAGTATATTTAGTTTGATTTATATTTATATGGGAAACTAGCCGATAAACCTTTGATTCCTTCTTTTTATTCTTTTTATTGTTTATTGTTTATTTTATTTTTATTTAAACATTCCTCATGAAAAATTAAGCTACCCTAAAAGCTGATGCTCCAAATATTTTGAATAAACCTTACACTAGATAAACCTCTATATTAAATATAAGAACACATGTAGACCATTTTGGGCATCATAAACTTTTTGAAATGATCTTTGCTAGATGTGATTTGATGGATAATTTTTTGGCTTTGTCTGTTTTTCGACTCTGATGCTTATAATGAACTTGGCAATATATTGTCAATTAATTTTGAAGGGTTGATCTTTGTGGTTTATTTTTATTTTTTTATTATTGTAATATTTTCTAATATTTGTAATATTTTTTTTATTTTTATTCTTAATATCTTTAATATGTAAATTTTTTAATATGTAATATTTTTAATATGTAATATTCTTTCGTAATATTTTTTTAGTTTTCTATTTTATTATTACTTATTATTATTATTGTTATTTTTTTTATTTTTTTAGTTTTGTTTCTGATATATATTTTTATTAGTATATTGAAATCTGCTCTCTATCTCTGCTTGATAGATAATCTTGTAGAGTAAAGACAGGAATAATAATACACATATATGTATACTCAAAGTTTTATACCACATTGAGAATGTTTTCCGTGAACTTAGAGTTTGCAGAGTTGATCATGTGGATTCACATAGATGTTTGTAGCTTTCACATAAACATATGAATTTTTTTTTAAAAACTAAACATAAGCTAATTAATTTTCACACACTATGGATACTTGTCTCATTCAGGAATACTGATATTTACAATATAGTGGAAGTTTTATAAATACTAATACATTAAAACATAGGATTTTTACGCCTCGAATATATCTGGCTATTTTTAAATTTTTTCTCTCGCTGTTTTTTTTCTCTCTCTATATTCTTTCTCTCTCTATATATCTCCCTTACATTAATACTAGAGCTAAATAAATAAATAAATAAATAAATGTACCATTGATACATTTACTCAACTGACCTCCCACTACCTAATTTTCTATATATATATATGTATCTATCTCTATTTCCTCTATATATATATATATATATATATATATATCTCTTTCTGTTTCTTTACATGAAGTTCTTCTCTTTGTCTATCTCTCCATCTCTCTACTTTGTTCCATGCATTTCTTCTTTTTCTTCCTTTTCTTCGTTTTCTGTCTTTCTTTCTTTTTTCTCTCTTTTTTCTCTCTTTCTTTCTCTCTGTGTAAAATTTTTTCACTGCCAGCTCAACCTCTCCAAATGCAAGTCTGTGTTGTTACGGTATGTCGAATCTATTTATCTATAAAACTGTTTATATTGTATTTTGTCTGAGGAAGGCATAGCATATTGTTAATATGATATCCCCGAAATATATATAATGAAATAAATATGGTTTTATAAATATAGTTTCCATTTATTTAATATTGTATATATATATATATATATATATATATGTATGTATATGTATGTATATATATGTATGTATATATATGTATGTATATATATGTATGTATATATATATATATGTATGTATATATATATATATGTATATATATATATATATGTATATATATATATATATATATATATATATGTATATATATATATATATATATATATATATATATATATATATGTATATATATATATATATATATATATATATATGTATGTATATATATATGTATGTATATATATATATATGTATATATATATATATATATGTGTATATATATGATGGCTGCCAACTCGTTTCCGAGTACAGCCACTACCTTATGTCCATGTAGGAGAACCCCTACCGATGCGCTGAACGAGTGTGACTTTTTAGTCCAGCCTGCGACATGAAAACTCTGGTACAAACACTACACTTGTGACAATTATTGACACATAGTGCTGGGCCCATGGTACCATGTGACGACAAGTGCAGAGAGATCTCCAGATATAAAGCAATGCCTGTGCCGTGAAGCTTTTATAGTGAGTAAAGGCACTGCACAAAGCCAGTCCCACTCTCTTAACCAAGATGATATTTACCAAAAAGAAGAACAAGTCAACATCATTGGATACCATCAGGGTTGCAGGTGTTATATCAGAGTTTTCCTTCTCCTAGAATTCTGCCTTGACAAAGGCTAAGGGGTCATCTCTCTCGGTGATTTTGGATGGCCATTGACTCTTAAGAGCTCCTTTGCCCTTTGACAGGTTTTGTTTTTAGTCCCGCAGGATGTCCAAAGTCACCCTCCTCACCAAGAAACCTTGGTGGGGTTGCCAGTTTAGTCGCCAACGACCCGACCATGAGACAGGTTGTACTGGGATACATGTTACTAGTAGCACCAACTGGTGACCTGATGTATATATATATGTATATATATATATGTATATATATATATGTTTGTGTGTGTGTGTGTGTATGTGTGTGTGTGTGTGTGTGTATGTATGTAAAATGTAAACAGAAATAACAACTCAAATCTAAACGTTGAATCCCACATTGGTAGCCAGACCCAAATATTAGCATTGTGTGCTCAAATGGGTGAACCATCAGTAACTAAACATTACCCACAAATACACTATATATATATATATATCATCATCATCATCATCATCAACGTTTAACGTCCGTGTTCCACGCTTGCATGAGTTTGGACGGGGGTTTTCCCACTTGAGGCAAGACTAATTATCTTGCTCGCATAGGACTGTCTGGTGGGTTTTCTACAGCTGGATGCCCTTCCTAACACCAACCACATTTATAGTGTGGGGCTGGGAGGTTTTTACCGTGTTGCCTACACGGCCACATTACAGCGTGAACTGTGTGTTTTTTGACATGACACCTACACGATCTCATTTGTTTCGGCCTGGATGTTGTGGCACCAACATAACTTTACATTGAAAGGGGCAGTGTGGATGGGGTGGGGGTGGTGGGACGGGGGTGTATTTTGTTAGAGGTACCTACTGACTGTAGTAGGTTTCACTTTGCACTTAGGTAAGGCGGATCTTCTCTATTACTGTGTAGCGTCAAAGATCTCGGTCCAGTGGCATTGTCTTGGAGAGGTGTAAGTGTGTGAGGTCGGAATTTATCAAGTCGTCCCAGATTTTTCTGGGTCTGCCTATTCCGTGGCTACCGTCTATCTTTATTGCCCTGCACTTTGTTATACAGCTATCGTCCTTCATGCGCATCACGTGACCATACCAACGTAGCCTTCTCTCGAGTAAACAACATCTGATCCCTCTTATTTCTAATTTTTTCCTTAGTTCGTTTATGCTTTGCCGTTCACGTATATTACTATTACACATCCAGCGGAGCATGCAAGCTTCGTTTCTCTCTAGTCTGCGTATATCCTCTGCACACAATGCCCAGGTCTCACTGCCATGCAACATTGCTGTTTGTATGCAGGCATCGTACAACCTGCCTTTCATTTTTAGGGAGAACCCTTTAGTGGCTAATAGTGGTATAAGCTCTCTGAACTTTTTCCATCCAGTTCTGACTCTAGCTACTGTACTTTCAGAGCACCCTCCCCCACTGCTGATTTTGTCACCCAGGTAACGGAAGCTGTCCACTATTTCTATAGAACCCTCTGCGCAGTTGAAAGAGCTAGTATTTTGTGGGCACTTGCTGCTACTTATTGCACCAGAGCACCGGCCACATGTAAAATCTATGTTCTTAGTTAGCTTACCTGTGATCCCACTACATCTTTTATGCACCCATACTTTGCATTTGGGACACAAAATGGAGTTTCTACCTACGCCTTTCCTACACACTGAGCAT
This sequence comes from Eledone cirrhosa, assembly GCA_964016885.1. NCBI lineage: Eukaryota > Metazoa > Mollusca > Cephalopoda > Octopoda > Eledonidae > Eledone > Eledone cirrhosa. The sequence continues at coordinate 74,741,363 of OZ024747.1, forward strand.
GGCCACTTCCCGGAAGGGACCGCCGCCTTATTTTCTTTCTTACAAACTAGAACTTTAGTCTTTGCCAGGTTAATTTTAAGGCCTTTTGATTCTAGGCCGTGCTTCCATGTTTGGAATTTCTTCTCTAGCTCGGCCATTGATTCAGCTATGAGTGTTAGGTCATCTGCGTATAGGAGTTCCCATGGGCAACCGGTCTTGAACTCCTCTGTTATAGCCTGAAGGGCAATAATAAATAGTAGGGGGCTGAGAACAGAGCCCTGATGGACGCCAACTTTTACGCTAAACTCTTCACTATATTCGTTGTTAATTCTAACCTTGCTGACTGTTTCTTTATACATGGCTTGTATAGCTCCCACAAGCCATTCATCAACACCTAGTTTTCTAAGAGCCCACCAGATAATGGAACGGGGGACTTTGTCGAAGGCTTTCTCCAAGTCGACAAAAGCTAAGTATAGGGGTTTACTTTTAGCTAGGTACTTCTCCTGTAGTTGTCGTACAATGAAAAGAGCGTCTGTGGTACTTTTGCCTGACACAAACCCAAACTGCATTTCATCTAGATCAATTCTCTCTCTGATTAGTTGCGCTATTACTCTTTCCGTGACCTTCATGACCTGGTCGATTAATTTAATGCCTCTATAGTTACTCCTATCTAGGGCATCTCCTTTACCCTTATAACAGTTAACGATGATGCTGCTACGCCAGTCCTTCAGAACAACCCCATTCTGTACGACTTGGTTAACTATCCGGGTGACCATGGTGTGTCCCACCGTACCAGATGCCTTCAGCATCTCGGCAACTATTTCCGAAGGCCCAGCCGCCTTACCCGTCTTCATATCTTTGATTGCCTTACTTATTATACTACCCTCGACTAACACTGCTGGTCCCTCTATTGGGTCGATGTGGGGGAGACTGTCTTTCTCCCATTTATTCTCCTCATTTAGTAGCCTTTCATAGTGACACTTCCAAGCTACCTTCTTATCAGCGTCGGTGATGGCAAGTACGCCGTCATCATTAAGTACACACTTCTCCCCGACAATATCACGGTTTTCCTTGACACATTGCCTAGCAATCCTGAACACCTCACGTTTTTGGTCCTCGCGTTGTAGAACATGCTTGAACTTTCTTTCCTCTGCTTCCCTTCTTGCGAAGTACACTTGTCTCCTAGCTTCCCTCCTGGCCACTTGATAGTCTTCTCTGCTTCCCCCATCCCGCCATACTTTCCAAGCCTGCTTTTTGGCCTTAATTGACCCCTCCACCTTACTGTTCCACCACCATGTTACTCTCCTCCTGCCTACAGGCCTGCTCCAGCCACAGACTTCGTCTGCCGCCATCAGCAGGTTTGCTTTTAGGAATTCCCACTGCTCCTCTATATTGTACGACTCTAATTGCTCTTCCTTACTGTCGAAAGCATCAAGTAGTATACTTTTGAATTTATTTCTGGCTGTGGGGTCCTTTAGCTTCCATATTTTTCTCCTGAAGATAGTCCTCTTCTGTTGTCTAGTACGTCTCATCCTGACTATTAGGTCGCTAATTATCAGTCTATGTTGGGAGGTGCATTCTTCATGGGGGAGGGATTTAGTGTTTACAACAGACACTCTGTCACGTCTTCTGGTAAGGATATAATCTACCTGGCTTGTGTGTTCCCCCGATCTATAGGTGATCAGGTGATTGTCACGTTTTTTGAAGTTATATATATATATATATATATATATATATATTGCCATTTTTAATTTGCATCTACCAGATTCAGACACAAGGTGGTTGGCCCAAGGTTTTAGTAGCAGAGACACTTGTTTAATTTGCTGTACAAGGAAACCAAACCCACAAACCCAACATCTTAATTAGGCAGCCATGCTTGAACTTCTAATAAAATGAAAAGTGAAAAACAAACAAAGAATACACATTCCCTACCCCACTTACCCAACCAACCAGCCAAACACAGCAAAACTATGAAACTACCATCATAAATTGCAAGGAGGCGTGGGAGTTTTTCTTTAAATATATCGCTAATAATCCAAATAGAAGCTATTGATTAGGAATTTTCTACAATAGAAATCATGCCTTCTAATAGGATTTTCTAGAAAGAACCATGTCCTGGAGAGAAATGTTTCATCATTATATATATACATATAATGTAAACAATGTTTTCTAAAATAAGTAATGGTTTGTGGGAAGAAGGGGTGTTTTTTTGTAGGGTGAGGTTACATGAAATATTAGCCACAAACGAGAAACAGCAGAGACCAAAAATAGTTTATATAATAAATCTATAACTACAGCCAACTTATGCAAATGCAAGTTTTTTTATGTGCAAATATGTTGTAGGATTTTCAATAATTTCTTAGTAGTGATGACCGATGAAGCTTTATCTACAAGTAGATTTGTCTTTACTAACCCCCTACATGTCTATCTATCTGCCTTTCTATCTATCTATTTATTTATTTATCTATTTCCTATCTATCTATTTATTTATCTATCTATTTATCTTTTGATTTTACTATGGCTCCCTTCTTAAACGAATTCAATCAAATTTTGTATTTCCAGCTTTACAACCTGTTATTCTCACTGCAATATATATCTAAATATAACATTGTATCTATTACTTTCTTTATGTGAATAATTTTCTAATAGGGATTGTCTATAAAATATAAGCATGGGTTCCATGATATGGGGAAAATTGTATAAAGGTTCTACAGTAGACTAGGACAAAATACCTTCTGGTATTTGTTTCAGTCCTTTGTACCCTCTGAAGTCAATTATATTTTTCGTTTTGTTGGAATGGATGTGGTAGTGATATTTACTAACATCTTAAATTTTTAATAGCAACAAATGTGGGAAATTTCTATCATTGCAATTAACTAATTTATTTTGGGGGTGGTGGGTGGTTGAGGATCAATACTACTATGACCATCACTATTAATACTCAAACTTACCATCTTTATAAATGAAGGGTAGAAGCTCTATATTGTTATTTGACTTGATAGAAAAAACATCCAAATATCTCAAACTAAACAATCATTTTTTAAAAATTAAGAAAACATTAAATAATTTCAATTAGCTAAAGTATTTAAGTTAATATTAACATATTAACTTTTAACCATAAACATTTGCTTTGTATGCAGTCACTAGCCCTGGGCATCCACATGAATATCACTGAAACAATTATATTTGTCAAGTCTTTTATTTTCTATTTCGGGTCAGAATTTAAATGCAACACTTATATTAACTTTTTTTTTTTCAAGAATTGATCGTTTATTTCTAGGATAAAATTTCAATTTAATATTTAGTCAAACATAAAGAAAAATAAAGTAGGATTGTCAATTAAACCTGAAAAAAAAGATAATAGATATATGAACTTGACAAACATAAATATTTTTATAAATAAAATGCATTGCTTATTTCTAGGTTCACTTTTTTTAACTTTTAAATGTGAACTTCTAGTAGCGTTTGTAATCAACTTCCATTAGCGTTTGTTATATCATAACATTTCTCCAGAACACTTATATATTTTAATATATTACTAGCTGTCACTAGCTGACATACCCAGCTTTGCCTGGCGAAACAGATGGTAATAGAAGAGATGGAAGAGACAACGACTGTATTGGATGAGACAAGAACATGGTGTGTGTGTGTGAGTGTGTGTGTGACAAAAAAAAATAAATAAACAGTAAAAAATCCTCCAAATACACCAGATTCTTCGTTTTACCGTTTGTGCAGAGTATATGAAGATTTCTAGGTGTTCTCAACTCGGATAGTGACCTCTAGGAGATGGTTCATCTTCTGCCTGAATGTAAAGTGTGTATCATTGTATAGACGTGGTGGGTCCACGTTTCTCAAAAGGGTGGTGGAAGTCCAATCTTTTATATGATATTAAGATGAAGTCTTAAAATGTATCTAATTGAGAAGAAAGAATAGAATATAAAATAAGAAAATATATAAAAAAAACGAAATATATATATAGATAATTATATATAAATTATATATGTGAGTGTGTGTAAGCCAGCGTTCGAATCAGAGAATCCCTTATGGTTGATTCCCAACATGGCTAGCACATCCAGGATGTTTTTCTTCTCTAATGATGTTAGAAAATTTGTATCAATATACTTTCCTAGGTATACCCTTATTCCATTGCTGCACTTATTTTCGATTGTCAGTTTATGTTTACATCCTTCTTTTATATTATGTATAGATTATATATAAACGTTTCTATTATATTATAAACTTTATATTTCCGTCTCTAATCTCAATTTCTCCTATTTTAACATATCTATATACATATATAATTGCGTATACTACATATACTAGCAGATGGTTGTCTGCTAGTTTCTATAAAAACAATTCTAGGTTTCAAAGCAATTTCTGAAGCAGAATTATTATTTATCACAAATTAGAATTTTTAAATGTGTGTAAAGTTTTAATCAAATTACATTATTAGTGAATATAAACAATATTAGTAAATTGAAGAATATTGAATTATCATCTTTGAAAATGATTAATTATTAAAATATTTCTATTTGATAAATATATTTCTGTTTCTGCTATATAATATTTTACATTTTCTAATTTAATCATTTAAACAATTAACATTGTACAAGTTAATTTTCATGGTAAAACTGTAATAACTATTGTGTTATTTATATTTATATCCTTGGTTAGCTTTATTTATTTACGTTTTAACTTTTAACCCTTTTGATACCAAACCACACTAAACCAAAACTAGTTCTAAACCAAAACTAATTTCATGTAAGAACCTTTGTTAAGTTATGTTCCAAACTCCAGCTCCCTATAATGAGAAAATTAGTTATATTACTAAATCCCAATAATTCTTGATTATCTTCAAAATGGTTTTTAAATCATAGGTAATGTTCTTCATTTGAAATATGGTAACAAAATGGTAAAATGATATAATTTGTTCCATTGCCATTTTGCAGCCAGACTCGATACTTTCTTTATGGCATCTACCATTTATCTAGTATTGATGAAATAACTACCAATTATACTAATCTTACATTCAATTATACTTCTTTCTTCTAACTCAAGTGGATCTTGAATCTGGACAAAAGAAATCATTATTATTTTGTTACATACTTCATGGACATCTTCTGATCTAAACAGAATGTTCTTGGGTGGTAGACTTAATCAGTAGCCTGCTTTAATATGACTATTTAGCTCTTGGGTACATCTAGCAGAGTGTACACAGTTGCAAGTATTCCAGCTAGATCTCCAGTTTGCCAATACCTTCCTCCCTCCTTCCATCTCACTAGTGTTTGAAACCCAGAGCATGGTCCTTCCATCCATACTGAAACCAGGAAAAAAAACTAAATATTTCTTGCATCCTCTTTCCTCCTTTCATACTCACCACCAACAATGACAACATTAATACAACTGACAACCTTCATATAAATGATGGAATCACTATGTGGTTACCTGAACTGTTAGAAATAGTATTGAAATTTTCCTCAAACTAAAACCTATTATTTAACTCTTTTGATACCAAACTACCTGAAAGTGCCATTGGTTCTATGATATAAAATCCTTTCTTTAAAGTGTCTACATTTATTTTTTTTTTAAAAACCTTCCATCAAAATTTTATGTAATGACATTTAAATTATGTTTTAAACACCAGATAAAAAATGAAAATGTTAGTTATCTCTCCAAATTTTAGATTATTTTTTAAATGATTTGAAAATCATAGGTAATGTCTTTCATAAGAAATATGGTAATGAAAAGGTTAATTATTCTTCAGACTAAAACCTAGTATTTAAAAAAGGGAATGGCACATTAGATATTTACCATATATACTCAAATATAAGCCAAGGAATATGTGACCAGAAAATCGATGGTAAAATGGGGAGGCTGGCTTATATATGCCATCTTAACAATGAGTTGATTAGTTGCCTTGGGATATAAACAGGGTTTGAATTTTTGCCCATTTCTCAAACATGAAATAGAGGGGAGTGACTTATATTCCGATCGGCTTATATTCAAGTATATGCAGTAGTTCTAGCTACAGAATATTTACAATTATTTAATCTTCTTCTGCAACGAATTGGCAGAGTCATTAGATAGAATGCTTTGTGGTACTCATTCTGGCTCCCTGCTCTCTGAATTTAAATCCCAATGAGGTCAATTTTGCCTTTCATGATTGATTAAAAAGTACCAGGATCAAAAAAAGTACTGGGATCGATTCTTCCTCTCTCACTTTCTATCCTTCTCTGGAAGAAATCTGCTGTATTCAGACCTGGAGGAGGATGGGCTCCCCCAGGTTTAAAAATGCCTTAGAAACACTGTATGTCAATACAGCACCCTTATGACTCCCTCAGGAATTATGGAACCATACCATTCCAACCTTCTTTCATCCGGTACAATTTGGTTAACTTTAACTTTACTTCCAGCATTAATCATTTTTTCATCTTTTCATTGTTTCAATAATTTTTTTTCACCAAGTCTGGTATGTTTTTGAATTTTTTTTTTATTTTTTTTTTATTTCTTCTTACAGAACTCAGTATCTCTTAAAGTATCCCAATTCTTTGAAATCATAAATATCAAAATCCATTTGATGATTCCACAAATGTATGAAATGAAATCCTGATTAAAATAATTTCTTCTAGATAATCATGTTTGCAATATTTATGAAAATAGTTTTAAATATTTAATGACACATGATACGATTATAAGAAGATATAAAATATAAATCCTACATCAGGAGCAAGTATATTAATTTAAATATGTCAACTGGTTAACAAATGTTAAAGATGAACATTGCCATCAAATTATCGTTCACAAGCTAAAATTTTTCTCAGCTTTTGAATAATCTACGGATTACATAAATGACTGAAAAGTTTAAAATATATTTTTCAGCAATTTAAAAGCTACTTAAATGAGGTAAATTGAAAGAAGTTCAAATAGATCGTTATTAATGTACCAGTAATGCACTGGGGTAATTGCTGGCCTTGTGCCAAAAGTAGAAACAATTATTATGAATCCTTTATTGTTGCTTCAGTGGCACCCCAGTGACTGGCTGCACCACTTGCACATCTAGAGTGGCACCAGTGGCCCCACAACGACTGGCTGCACCAGTGGCACCCCCACGACTAGCTGCACCAGATGTTTTAAGTAGAGTTTTGTTAGTGGATTAATAGGTAGATAATTTAAAATGATAGAAGATATTTTTGTAGTGATAGAAAATGACAGGGAAAAGAAGCAGCCCCTCTATTACTTTGTATTTGCTGTGTGTTAGTAAAGGAATATTTGCTGGCAATTTGAATGGCTTTCTTGTGAGCTGCAATAGCATCACCATTCTAAATATGTGTACATTACAACATATTGTAAAAGCTAGATTCTACTCCTTAAGAAATAAATGTTGAACTTTGAGGTAAATTATTCTCTAAAGATAATGTGAAGAACCTATGTGAAGAACTCATTTATTAAAGAGAGTCATTGAGGAAGATACAGGGGTAGTTAATGCTTGATTGTATGAAATAGAAAAGTTTTATCATGTCACCACAAAGAAGTGAGTGAGTTTAGTAGTAGTAGCATAGTTGAAAGACAAATACATTCAGCAAATATGAAACTAATGTGATGTTATCATATAGATATATTACTATATCATCATCATCACTTTAATATCCATTTTTCATGCTTCCATGGGTTAGACCATCCTTCTCTAGCACAGCTTCCATCCACTTCTTACATTTCTTTGGTGAGGTTCAGCCTCCTGAGATCCACTTTCTCATCATTTCTTAGTTTTCCTCTTCCACCACATTCTTCCACTTAGAACTCTTAACACCTCTTCACCCAATAATCATCATCCATATGTATCACATGTCCATACAAGTGGTTTGAGTTATATGATACAATTTTCTAGGAACACCCACAAATATTCTCAATGTAAAATAATAGATAATAATATTTGGAGTCTTCTATTTCACTTATTATGAAGAAGAATTAATTTTCTATGTTTTGAGTAAATCAACTGTCAACTGTGAATATATGAAATGTTATCACTCTGAAGGTTCTACAAAAACAAATATCTGAAATTGATATCTATATCCAATCCAATCCAGGGCCTTTTTCACTTCTGTTAGAGGAACCTCTCCCTGGTTGCCACTTTCTGTTTGGTTTTGGTCATGTCTTCAGGTGTGTAGCCATACTTACCACACTTGACCAGTTTTAGGTTGGTGAGGTTATTTAACCCATTATTGCTGTGGATGTTGACTCTGAGGAGTTCATCTGCCTTTTTAACAGCTCTTCTTTGTTGTGCTGTTAGGGTTCCACTTACCTTCCTGACCAAACCAGGGTCTGGTGGGGAAGCCAGTTTAGTCACTGACCACTTGACCATGAAGAAAGTTGTACTTGGTTAAATGGTACCAGTAGCAGGCAGAGGCCTGACCTGACCATAGATATTTATCTAATCTAAATAAATAAAAAAATTGGGATCTTTCATCATCTTCATTGTCCACTTATTGCTGACAGGATTGTAGGGGAAGAGTCCTCAAACACTCCTATCAGTGGGTCCTGTCAGAAGCAACCATTTCTAACTGATTCAGCTAGATCCCTAAACTAGACCAATCATCTTGCTCAGGATCTACCCCTGGGTTTCCTGCTGGTTGGCTTTGCCTGTAAAATCTGTCCAGCAAATCTTTTTTGAGATATTCTTACTACATGCCCATAGTATCAGAGCTGTGATCTCTCAATTTGGAGAAGTAGCAGCTCTTCTTGGAGCAACTCTCTGATCTCTGAGCTATGTTCTCTATTGAGTAACATTACTCCAAAGATCCTGGTGTGGGGGTGATTCCTTTCAAGAAAACATAAAAATAATACAATAGAATTAACAATTCTTACAAAAGTGATATTGCAGTATCATGATGTTAATATTTATTACCAATATTGACTGATTACTTCAATGTTTCACTGAAACTGTTGGCTTCTCAAAACGGTTTATCACCAGTAGTTTTGGCAAAATTCCAAACTACATAGTCACTATAAATAATAAATATTATTTTGGATCTACAAACTCTATTTGAGTTCTTCATTCAATTAATGTTTAATGTATTTACTACACAACCTATACACAAAAAACAATATTATTATGTTAACAAACTTATATGTTGACAACTAAATTGCAACTCATACAGAAATGGATTTTAGTTGGTTTTATATCTAAGAATACGAAAATTAATTTGTACAACTTTTGTAATAAAAGCAAAATAAAATTTAAAAAAATCTCTTTAAATATTACAATTATTTGTGGAAGCAATTGTACTCGTTAACAATATTGAGAAAAATAATGACTTAGAAAAATACTTTATAAATCATAATCTTTGGAAAGAGGCAGCTGCAATTTCAGAATCTCCAAAATCTTCAAATAAAGAGAGAATGTATGTTTTCAAAACTATGTACTCTATCCACTTCAAAGCTTAATTTATAAAAGATATTAAATACTTGACTGGAATCTTCATATTAGCTATAACTGAAAACCTACTTAATGTCTGACAGAGAATCATATAATATAATGGTACTAGACTAAAATGTAATAGTAATATATCCTACCTGAAAAGCCAGCTTAGTTTCAGGAGAATCATATAATTTAATGGTACTAAACATAGTGTAATGGTACCATAACCATATATTGAAAGTATTTCAATTACATTGTTTTGTGATGGATAAACAGCTCAAAAACTACTCAAACTCCAGGATCCACCCACACAAGACTGTTAAAGCATGGGGGGGGGGTCTTGCAGTATTGTATTTATTTTGGCTTTTTTGCATTCAGAGTTCAAATATTACCATAGTCAACTTTGCTTTTCCTTCTTCCGGGATCAATAAATAAAGTATATGAGGGACTCGTGGATTTGTTAGCATTAGACGTTTGTTCCAGCTCTTTGTATTCTGAATTTAAATCCTTGGGTGCCTTTAGCAGAGTTAACTCTCTTGCAAGCATTTGAATCAGATCTCCGGTTTGAAGATACCTTCCTCCTCCCTTTTCCAACAGTTTTCGAGACCCTGCAAAGAGCCACATGCCATGCTCTTCCTCCTCAATAACCAAAAACAAATATCCAGTATTTAAAAAATTGAAAACAGAATAACCTCTATAATTTTTAATGATGTATATTGAAAATACAAAATCAATTAATAAGATAGTAATCAATAATTCTTTATTATATATTATATATATATTAATTTTATGACATCCTTTCGAATGTGTTATTGGACTATTCTGAATGTGGCTAGCTAACTTTATATCTCACCCCTGTTTAACATTTTCATTACCATATTTTTAATGAAAGACACTGCCTTATCACTTTCAATTAATTATAATGAACAGTTTAGAGAAATTTAGTAGTATAACTTTGTTTTTATGTTATTGGCTGATGTTTGAAACAGGTTTTTATATAAATTATGATGGACGCTTTTTAGATGAATTTAAACACTTTAAAATGAATAGCTTTGTATTATAGAGTAGAACCAGGGGGCAGTTTCAAGCTTTTTGGTATCAAAAGAGTTAAAGATTAAAGCAAAGGTTGAAAATGTGATACAACCAATTTCTACTTCAAAGGTTTATTCAGTTTGACCTTGTGGTTATATTTTCCAGGGGGGGGGGGGGGGGGGGTTTCATCAAATTGAGTGGAGTAAGTCATGTTAAACTAGCAGTAAATAATAGTTCTCTTTTATATTTTCTCCTTCATATATGTGGATGTGTGTTTGTGAGTGTGTGTGTGTGTGTGTGGTAGGATATGTGGTATGAGAGAAAGATAAAGAAACGGAAGGAAGGAAGAAAAGAAGAAAAGTGAATTATTGTCGATGATTATGTTAAACAGATAATCAATACCTTTTGGAATAATAATTTACTCGAAAAGTCCCAACAGCAACAAACTGAGAGCCCACATATCAAGGAATTATAGATTCCTGATACTGTGGCTACTGCTGCCATTGGCAAATAATGGTAAAGCAATTGTGAGGAGATTGTTGCGTTTGTATGAATTCGAGTTAATATTGGTAGTTTAGAGTTAAAGGGACATAACTATATTTCAACTTGGATATTACAAAATTAACCAGCCTCCTATTATCTGTTTTAACTCTTTGGAAATGAATCTTATTTACTTAATATGCAAAATGTATAAAATCTACATGAATAATCATAACCACCAGAAAAAAAAACCTTGATAAATGTATATTCTTTCACTCTTTTACCTGTTCCAGTTCACAGGCTGGGATCATGCTGGGGCATTACCAGTATTTGTAAACAGAATAAATAATAATTTCTGATTTAGGCACAAGGCCAACAATTTCAGGGGAGGGGAAAGCCGATTAAATCAACCTCAGTGTATTATAGAATAAATAGTGGTTCTTTGTTATAATTTAAATGTTTCCTTTTTATTTTATTTTTTATTTTTATTTTTTTTGCTGTTTAGTGATAGAGGGAGTTGACATAGTCTATGACCATTTCTTATACATTTCAGACTGGTGGATGGAAGGAAGCAATCCTAATTTATCATTTATAATTTTTATTTAATTATGTATTTGTATGTGTGTAAATTAGCATTTAGATAAATCATATACAAATTAGTTTTTGAATATAAAAAATTATTAAATAATGAGTTTAGTATATTTGTCTGTAGAATTAAGTTGAGGTGGAAAGTATGACAATATGGATATTTATAGAATATATACTTATAATACACATTTCAATACCCACCCACAAACATCCAGTCACATTTATACTCACACACACATCTATATGCACCGATATATATATATGAAAAACAGAAAAATTTATATATAATTTAAAAATGTATAATATAGTTTAATTACATATATTATAGATATTATCATTTGACATCAGTTTTACCTGGTAGCAAAATATATATATATATGATGATGATGATATTTAATATATAATATTTAATATAGAAAAGCTATATATATATATATATGACAAGTAAGTATGTTTTGAAACAGTGAGCAGGTTTGAAATTAGAAAATAGAATAGCTTTCACCGTACTTTTTGACTAAAGAAATTTTTAGTATTGACATACATGGGAGTCAAACCTACATCTTTGGTTATCCAGACCACTGTGCTACCATTACACCAACACATCACCCGGGTGGACATATATATAATATATATACACCCCAAATATACAATGATTACCTCTCTTCCTAAACTTCTCTAATGTGTAAGATACCCCTTGACTAGATCTCAAAAATGGCTGACTGAAAATGCTTGTTTTTTTTTCTCTCATTTTTATTTGTCCCTTCCTCTTCTCACACTTTATCTTTCTATTTTATCTTTTATTTCTAATTCTTCTGGTGAAGGACTTGTGTTCAAAACTCTGACTTTTTTTCCTGTTATTTCAAGTGTTAAATTAATATATTTCTTTAATGTAATATGTCTTTTCCTTTCTTATTTCTGTTTACTTTTTACACACACACACATACACATATATATATAGCACAAGCATATATGTGTGTGTATTGTGTATGTACATATAAATATATCATTCATATACACATATTGATACATCATATAAATTTATACATATATATATAATCCATATTTTCTATATTTTCCATACTTTTCACATCACCATTATATAAGAGGCTGCAAGAAATTGAAATTATAGCATTAGATCATTATTACAACACTTAGACATTCCCACATCTCTCTATAACACAGTATTACAAATATTACACATTCCCACATCTCCCCATAACATAGTATTACAACTGTTACACATTCCCACATCTTTCTATATAATCATTGTTATATATTTTTATCAAAACAAAAACAAACATCAAAACCAAAACACGATTCTGCTTACTTTATGTTGGTCTACTTTGCTTCAGATTTTCCTATTATTTCAGGGTTGAATAGTTTTAGTAAAAGAAAGGGTTATCCAACTGTAAAAAGGAAAATTCTTCAACACAATGCAAATGTCCAAAATGACATAAATCATGCCAACTTTTGTTAGCATGAAATAATGGATTGAAAACAGTATTACCTCTTTGTTGTTTGTGTTTGTGTTTTGTTCTCTTCTCTTTCACTTTGATGTTAACTTGTTAACATAGGTTATGGGGTTCTCACTATTTTAGGTCATTTGCATGAATTGTTTTTGTTCTTCCAGTCAATATTTTACAGTTAGACCCCCTTCTTAATAGCAACTGTTCAGCTAATTATTTAACAAACAACTCAAGCCAGCTACATGGCTGCTCAACATGATGAAATAGTAGACAAATCTCCCTGAAATATGTTATCTTAATGCCAATTATGAGGATAATATCCATTGACTGAAGTTTTCCACTCACCATATTTAAAATGTGAGACTTCATTTGTATATTTGACATCAACACAATTTTCACCACTACTACATTTTCTAAGAATGTTTAAAAGGGATCAACTGACAATATAGATGTTTTTTATCATACTTGCTTTTCTGGATTCAGACAAACCCAAAGGGAGTTTTTGTCTTGAAATTACAAGGATAATATGAAGCAGTTGAGATTCTTCGTGTATATATGGATTTCATTCAGAACGTTCTCTTTAGGTATTTTCCCTTCTATCTGTTACATATAAAAACCATCACAATTCTATGATGACAAACCTCTTATTTTAAAGTATATATAATCAAATCTAAAATGTTATGGAAGAATATTTTTAAACTATTTCAACATAATAATGGTCAGCTATTTCACTAAAGTCTTACAAAATGTTGAGTATTTACAAAATTAATTGAAAAACATAAATAGCAACAACCAAGAATATTTTTCATTTTCTGTCTCATCATTTGTGTGTGTGTGTGTGTGTGTGTGTGTGTGTGTGTGTGTGTGTGTGTGTGTGTGTGTGTGTGTGTGTTCATCCTATCTTTTCTTTTCCTCAAGTTTTTCTGCCTTCATTTTAAGATCAACTGTTGAAGTACATTTTATATTCTGGAAATATGACAATGCATCATCATCATCATCATCATCATCATTTTTTCCTGTAATGGAAGAAACATATAGGAACCCACCGTTGTAAGATTAAAATGTTACAGAACCCCCAAAAGATATTGCTAAGCTCCACTTACTAATTAAACTTGCACATCTTCAACCACAAACAAACAAACTGAGAGAAAATCTGTGGTCAACTCTGATATACATAACACGCACACACGAGTGAGTATATAAAGATAATGATAGCTTTGGCTTTATTATATAGAACTACATAATATGACAGTTGTAGCTTGATAACGTCTGTCTTCTCCATTAGGTGGCTATTATGGTCTGGTTTCATTAGCAGAGTTTAGGAGAATAGGTGGTCTGTTTATGATTTGACAGTAGAAACTAGCCTTAACAATTATATTCAAACTCGTCCTGTAAGCTTGAGTTGTACTATACCTTAGTTTTTTTACTGATCCATTACTACTATATATATATATATATAATAATAATAAAAGGACGATTTGTTAAGCATTCATTGCGCTTTATTCAGTAGCGATGAGTGCTTCACTATTGATCAGCTCAAAGTTCGATTTGTACCGATCTGGCCCGACTCTGAAATCAAAAGCTCATTGGACCTCTGCTGCTCTGCTGTGGTAATGACAGTAACTGCACGTTACACACACACACACTCACACACTCACACATATTATATATATTTATATAAGAGAGAGCGAGAGAGTACTGAAGTTAAGAGGATTCACTAAACACTTGAAGGCAGTGCCTCAGTAGGACCACAGTGAAATAACTGAAACCAGTAAAATGAGTAAAAGAGGCTCTATTCCATCCTATTACTTTAAGTGGTCAGCAGTAGGAGGGGCATCCAACCAGGTAAAGAACCCACACCAACCCTCTAATCATTCAGCAAATGTCAAATCTGATTAATTTCTTTGTCGAGAAAAATACATTATTATTTCTAAAGCTGAACTTCATTTCCTGTTATAAAAATACAAATCTCTTCAGCATGTTCATAATAACTTCCAACTTCTTATGAAGATATAAGATTCTTGACACAATATAAGCAATTACTTGCCTTATCAAAGATTTCCCAACTAACCAAATAGTATTTCTTACTCTTTGTTGTATTACCACTTTCAGTGATAGAAATTTTTCTATTTGTCCTCTTTGTCAATGATATATAACTTATCAAGTAGATTTCCAATAATCATTTTTGTTCCTTTAGGATTAACTTTTTCACTCTTTCTCTTTAATAGGAAATTTACCTTTTTTTAAGTAATTCTTTTTTTTTTTTCTCATTTTTACTTGTGTGGCTTCTTATCTCCTCAAGGTTTAGTTTGAGATGGATTCATTTTCAGCTGTTATTTGCTGTAAGTGAAAATAAATATAAAATATCCATAAAGAAAAATGAAACTATCTATTTGCATCTTTTCATTTGTGATTTTAATATCATATTTTGCTGTTTAATGCTCTATTTTCTACTATATGGTTTCATTTCCTATACTACAAATAATAATTTTGATAAATATCATTTTTTTTTCATTTATATATTAGAAAGTGTTAGTTTATTCTCTGTGATGAGTTCAGATTTGGCCATCATAGCTTTTATCACTTAGTCTGCTATAGTTAATCTGGTAGAAAGCATATGCTACTTGTATCTCATGGTTAAATTGTTGGCATTAGTGAAGTTTTCTCCATTTTAAAACTCATTGTATTCACATTCATATTAAATATAATGATAAATATTGAGGAATTTTCTCAATCTAGTAGGTTTTAGTTGTATTCAGCAATAAAAAAAATTTACTTCATCCGGAAACAATCACAATAAAAAGCTCTCCTTGTCATTCATTTACATATCTACAAATGTAGTGAGGGCTGATCTCAAATTGTTGAGACTCACAGAGGAGATGAGAAAGGAATGCAATGAGTAGAGAGATGCTATGCTGAACAGGACCAATCCAACCCATGCGAGCATGGAAAAACAGATGCAAAAACAATGATGATGATGATGATACATTAGATATGTTCTTGTAGTTATTTTACATATAATCCCATGGCTGTTTTACATATAACTCAACAGTCTCTTCTTTTCCAATATGAAAATATAAAATTCATGCTAGCATACATAGAAAGGAAATATGAGAGTATTTTAGACAGTATCATTACTAATCTTAAACCATTTCTACCACCCTGGGGAATAATGATGTATGTGTGTCTAAGAAAAAAAATATAAATCATGTTCTTCTAAAAGAAGTACTTGATACTTTCATTACATACTTTTCTTTGGCAGGTTTCATGTCAGTGTCAACTTGGCATTTCATCCTTCTGGAAACCATAAGGTAGCTACATTATGGTTTAAAAATCAGATAATCAACTAAAAGATTCCTGACATTCCTGCAGTCATTCTCCTTTCACTTGGTATTAACCCTTTTAATACCAGTCTGCCTAAAACTACCCTTGATTCTATGATCTAAACTGTTTTGGTGTTATTTGAACTCATAATGTAAAGGGTCATAGCTAAATAACAAAAAGCATTTTGTCTGACTCGCCAGTCATTTTACCTAGCCAACAGCATAAATAATAATAATTTCTGACAAAGGCATGAAGGTACAATTTTAGGGTATATTGTAATCAGTTGATATTACTGGTGTCTTTAGACAAGATGCCAGTCTGTTACAAAGTCAACCCAGTTGCTGCCAGTACTTCCTTTCAACTGAATAAACTGTATCAAGTTGAAATTAAATGCCTTGCTGAAGGATCAATGCACCACCTTATTTGGAGGTTGGGGGTGGGGTTAACTTATGACTTTACAGTCATTGAGAAACAAACACTCTATGGTAAAATTAGATTAAAAAAATGAAATATATTCACTTTTGTTATGTATGTGTATAGATGTTATTTTTCTCAAAATTTTATACTTAAATAATCATACATAAAATTTAAATTAGCAGCGAAAACGGATGTTAAATGGTGATGATGATTATATATATATGTAAATAAATGTAGACTTTAGTAAAGGCAAAAACTTTTCTTTGAGATTTTTTATGTTTCTATTTACCCACCTCCACTTCCCCACCCTCCAATGAAAAATACTAATTGAGACTTAACTATTCATTACTTAGTAGATATAAATAGCTAATATGATAAATACTTAGAATAGTAAGTAAAAATAAATTAAATCACTTTTTCTTTTTTTTTTTGTATTACATTATTCATTAGCTTTTTTTCCTACTTTTCTTTTTTTTTTCATTTTTATTATTAGTATTATTATTTTTTTGGTTTATTTCTCCATTCATGTGTATATATTCTGCTGCATATATATATATATATATGTAACACAGTGTCGAAAAAGAGAGAGAGGGCGAGGAGAAAGAGTGAGAGAGAGATTAAGCTAATCAATAATTGAGCACTTACATTTGTTTCTAATTGGGCTGTATATAAGTTGATATTTTAATTGATGTTTGTCTACTGTTTCATAGAAACAACAACAACGACAATGAAAATGATAGTGAAATCCTAGTGTCACCATAGTAGTAGTCATAAGTTTCTTGAATAAGTTATTTGTGAAAGAGTTCAGCAGATTAGAGAGGGAGAGGGTAAGAGAAAAAGAGAAAGAACGAAACAATGTGAAATTGTAACAAAAAATACTCCATTAATTTCATTGTCAGAGTATTGGAATATACTAGTGTTTACATCTATATCTATCTTTTACTATATATATATATATATATATATATATATATATATATATATAACACATCTGGATAAACTTAAAAAAGGAAATATCTTATAAAAAGAACTCTAACCACACACACATATATGTAAGTATATATATATATATATATATATATATATATATATATATATATATAATATACACATATTAAATATTAGTTTTAAAAATGATGTGGTAAGTGTTTATTTGTCTTTAAATCCTTTTTTTATTATAAAGTAGTATTAGTGGATATTTGTACCATTAATTGATTTTTAAATATCTTGCTAATGAAAAATCTTAAATGAATATAACATATTTAAAAATACTTTTCTTTTTCATGTATTTTATATAAATTAGTCAAAATACATTACTGCTATTAATTTAGAAATTAGGAAAACAATGCAATTTAAATTCTTCAAGATAAAAAATATCGACTTTGCACCAACATTAATACACCAACACTAATGCACTACCATTAATGCTTATCCACTTCAAGGAAATTGCCAAGGAAAACAGTTAGTCTATTGCACCAGAGTATATACCAATGAAGCCTCTTGTATATTGTTTTAATGACCAACACTTTCAATAGAAGGAACAGGAACAGAAAAACCAATCTAGTTATACTCTATTTACAGCCAACTGGCTGCATTTCCCAATGCAAATAACCCAAATGATAGTCAATCACTATAAATAACTGAAAATATTGAATAAAATACTACTAGAGACAGACACCCTATCCTTGTATCTCTCAGATGCCAGGTGAGTGTGTTAATCACTGTGCTAAAGAGCTGCTAGCCACTAATTCCTTTTTTTTTTAATGATTTTAATCCTGTAGCTACAAGTTCAAACATGCTATGTCCAGTTAATTATCTCATGAATTCTTTAGATACATGACATAGTGGAACATATCTATTTTTGTATTTGCAACGCAGATTGTATGTATGGTCCTGTAACTCATGTTGGGGATGTAAGGGTATATGGCATTTCTTGGGCATTTTAAACCTGGTGGAACCCACCCCTCTCCAAGTCTGAACACAGCAGATTTCTTCTAAAGAAGGATAGAGAGTGATAAACATAGAGAAAGAATCAACCCCAGAAGGATGAAAGGCAAAGTTGACCTTGGCAGGATTTGAACTCAGAGAGAAGAACGCTAGAATGAATACTGCAAAGCATTGTAACCAACCTTCTAACAACTCTGCAATTTGCTGCCTAACACACAGGTATACACACACTCACATATCACATACTTCAGGCATACACACACACTCACATATCACATACTCACAGGCATACACACACACTCACATATCACATACTTCAGACATACACACACTCACATATCACATACTTCAGGCATACACATACTCACATCACAAACTTCAGATCTATTTTTAATCCATAAGTAAACTGATGGATCATAGAGTCTTTTCTTTTTTCAAAAAAGAAAGAGCTAACATAAATACTTGTCTCTTCTAAATATTCTTTCAAGTATTTTGTGTTATTTTCATTTTGTGGGCATGACAGGAGACAGGGAAAAGGAAGTTATTGGATGCTATAACTAGTATTTACTTAGGAAAACCTTAATTTTGTATGCATCATTGATTTCATTGTTGCTATTGACAACAAACAATGAATACCTGTTTGTTTGTTTGTTTCTCTGCTTCTGTTCAAGCCCTCAACCTTGACAGTCTGTTGAATAATTTTCTGGGGTAATATTCATTACTTTATTCTTCTCTCAAAGGACGATAATGATAGCTTGAGCGTGAATCAATAAACTGCCCTTTCTTTTTTCCACTCATAATTTTCTTTCATCTCACCACATGTGAGATCAAAGGATCGAATCATTTGAAATCAGCTGAAATTAAGAGAAGTTGGAATTTTTATTTAGTCATGTTTATTTTTTTGTAAAATTCCTTCACTCTTGGCACATGCCACCCCATACATCCCACTCCATCCATATGCTTGGGTCAATGACCAGAAACCTCTTTTGTGCTAGTACCACAAAAACAATGTACCCAGTATGTCCTGTAAGGTAGTTGGTGATAGGAATGGCAACCTGCTGTAAAACTCATGCCAAACAAAGAGTTGGGAGGACTCATCAGTTGTGACATAGACATGACAACTTCCTTAGTGTTGGTGACATAACTGCTGTGAGATAATAAGTAATATGGCCACCCCACGAAATGTTGACTGGCCGTGCCACTGAAGTTTAGGCTGTGTACCCATCAACCATTGAAAACAATGGCAATAGGTAAGCTCCTTCATGTTAGATTTAATCTCCTCTACATTAGATTTCTACCTCATTGACAAAAGAAAGTAAAACTAAGTTTCTGATTGGTTAGAAAAGTTAATGACATGAAATATTTTCAGCACCAGCTTGTATGAGTAGATAAATGAGCTAGTATACTAGCTGATTAGTGTGAAAAGAGAAGTAAGCCCAGCTGTTGATGTCAGTTGTGTCTGGGAATATGAAGAATATGAAGAATGACACACCAGTAGAATAGTCTAAAACCTGAAGATGTAGACTCAGCTGCTAGTGAAATGAAACTGTCAAATTATTGATTTAAGGTTCAGGTTATCGGTATACCCAAGTAACATGGGAGGTGTCAGTTTTATATTAAATATGGGAATGGAGGCCATGGCCTAGTAGTAAATGTGTTGGACTTATGTCGTGAGTTTGATACATTGACATCCATTACAACTAGAGCTGTTTCTGTATGTCATGTAACCTAGCAGTTCAATAAATAGTAATCAATAAAATAGATACTAGGATTAACTAAACAAAACCTTCAAGGTATTGCCCCAGCATGACCTCTGTTAGATGAGTTAAACCAGTGAAAGTAAGAAAGAATATATCACTTGTAATCTCAGGTCTCGAATAAGAGACAGTTTTTAGATATTTTTTTCATATTTAACTGGTATTTTATTAACATTGGATAATAACAGGTAAGATTGGTCACAAAATGTAAAGATTCAGATCAAATATCACAAAGCATTTTGTCCAACTCTCTAATGGTTTTACCAGTCCACTACTTTACATTTATTAATCAAATAATTGTTTCTACTTTAGGCACAAGGCCAGCAATTACCCAGTGCATTACTGGTACTTTATTTTATCCACCCCGTAAGGATGAAAGGCAAAGTCAACCTCGGCGGGATTTGAACTCAGATCATAAAGGGACGTAACTATGCTGGAAAGCATGGTGTCCAACTTCATATCAATAATATTGATTTCAATTATACAATTTTGTATCATTTTATATGAGTATAACTGATTGGTTCTAGTACATAATTAATATAATTAATATTGATTTGAAAAGTGGTCTTCAAATACATACCCAGTCCACCCTGTAATGTAGTCATATCAGTGACACAACAAAAAGCACCCAGTCCACTCTGTAATGTAGTCATATCAGTGACACAACAAAAAGCACCCAGTCCACCCTGTAATGTAGTCATATCAGTGACACAACAAAAAGCACCCAGTCCACCCTGTAATGTAGTCATATCTATGACACAACAAAAAGCACCCAGTCTACTCTGTAATGTAGTCATATCAGTGACACAACAAAAAGCACCCAGTTCACCCTGTAATGTAGTCATATCTGTGATGCAACAAAAAGCACCCAGTCTACCTTGTAATGTAGTCATATCAGTGACACAACAAAAAGCACCCAGTCCACCCTGTAATGTAGTCATATCTGTGATGCAACAAAAAGCACCCAGTCTACCTTGTAATGTAGTCATATCAGTGACACAACAAAAAGCACCCAGTCCACCCTGTAATGTAGTCATATCAGTGACACAACAAAAAGCACCCAGTCCACCCTGTAATGTAGTCATATCTGTGATGCAACAAAAAGCACCCAGTCCACCCTGTAATGTAGTCATATCAGTGACACAACAAAAAGCACCCAGTCCACCCTGTAATGTAGTCATATCAGTAACACAACAAAAAGCACCCAGTCTATTCTGTAATGTAGTTATATCAGTGACACAACAAAAAGCACCCAGTCCACCCTGTAATGTAGTCATATCAGTAACACAACAAAAAGCACCCAGTCCACCCTGTAATGTAGTCATATCTGTCACACAACAAAAAGCACCCAGTCTACTCTGTAATGTAGTCATATCAGTGACACAACAAAAAGCACCCAGTCTACTCTGTAATGTAGTCATATCTGTCACACAACAAAAAGCACCCAGTCAACTCTGTAATGTAGTCATATCTGTCACACAACAAAAAGCACCCAGTCCACCCTGTAATGTAGTCATATCAGTGACACAACAAAAAGCACCCAGTCTACTCTGTAATGTAGTCATATCAGTGACACAACAAAAAGCACCCAGTCTACTCTGTAATGTAGTCATATCAGTAACACAACAAAAAGCACCCAGTCCACCCTGTGATGTAGTCATATCAGTGACACAACAAAAAGCACCCAGTCTACTCTGTAATGTAGTCATATCAGTGACACAACAAAAAGCACCCAGTCAACTCTGTAATGTAGTCATATCTGTCACACAACAAAAAGTACCCAGTCTACCCTGTAATATAGTCATATCTGTGACACAACAAAAAGCACCCAATCCACTCTGTAATGTAGTCATATCTGTGACACAACAAAAAGCACCCAGTGCAACCTATCAGTTGGTTGTGCGTTATCAGGTATTATGTATCATGTCATGGGCGGTGGATTGGCAGTATCGGTAGAGGGTCGGACGCCATGCTTTCCAGCATAGTTACGTCCCTTTACGATCTGAGTTCAAATCCCGCCGAGGTCGACTTTGCCTTTCATCCTTACGGGGTAGATAAAATAAGTACCAGTAATGCACTGGATAATTGCTGGCCTTGTGCCTAAAGTAGAAACAATTATGTATCATGTCATGCTGATTATAATCCACCATTCCGTTAAGGAATACTCAACCATTTAAACATTAATTCATGACTTGAAAGTTCAGTTATTAAACTATTAAAAGCTCATCAAAGGCAATGGAGGTTGGCTCCATCATCATCATCATCATCATTGCTATTTCATTGACTCGAGTAAAATAGAAATAAGATCAACTGTAGCTTCATTTGAAATTGTGACCAAGTCAAATATTTTAGTTTATAGTTGTACTGTCATAATAAACCCTACTGGTCATTCTGTACTGACACCTACTGACACCTACTGTTCATTGTCTGACACATACTGGAAATAGCAGAGAGTATAATCTTTCATGTATGTGTAGTAATTCTAATGTGTGTGTGTATTAATTCTGTGTGTGTGTGTGTGCGTGTGTTAATTCTAATGTGTGTGTGTGTATTAATTCTAATGTGTGTGTGTGTGTGTGTGTGTTAATTCTAATGTGTGTGTGTGTATTCTAATATGTGTGTTTTCTAATGTGTGTGTGTATTAATTCTAATGTGTGGGAGCGAGTGATAAAGAAAAAAGAGAGATATGTTATCTTTGATAAGCTTTTAAAACTATTAAGAGGCTAAATAATCTAAAATCAATTTATTGTTATCTTAGCTAACCTTTAAAATTCAGTTCTTTAATTTAATTAAATAACTTCCTTGAAGGAATTTTGATGTAAAAAGTATTAAATTTCAAAAGTTACAAAAAACAAATATACACACACACACATATGTATATACACATAATATATATATATATACACACACACACACATATACGTATATATATATATATGATATATTTATATACACACGCACAAGCGCGCGCGCACACACACACACACACACACATATATATAATATAATATACAATATATGTGAATGTATAAATCTGAGCTGTTAGAATAGACTAACAAAGCTTGATTGATGTTAACACTGTTTCTGTATTATTAATTCATTTATAAATTATCTTTAACACATATATTCACTATTGTTGTAAATTAGATAAAATAGTTACCACTGTTCAATATAATTAATTAATGGTGCTTTTTAATAAGATTGGAAGAAAATTGATTGCTTTAGTCTCAAGTGGTTTACTGATATACTTAGTATATTGCTAGTAATTTACTAAAGTAAGGAATCTGGATAGAATTTGCTGACAACCAAGATTATTTAAACATCTTGTGTAAATGTTGTTAAAAGTTCTTATATAACAGATTAATATATTATATATATATATATATAGGAGAAAGAAATATATATATATATAATCATCATCGTCGTTTTTACGTCTGCTTTCCCATGCTTGTATGGGTTGGGCATGTCCTTCTCAGCATGGCATCTTTCCATTTGTTGCATTTCTTCATCATCTCCTCTACCAGTCTTAGCGATTTGAGGTCCGATCTCACAACCTCTGCCTAGATCTTTCTTCGTCGTCCTCTATTGCGGCTTCCTTCTACTGGGATTTCCAGGCACGTCTTCACCCAGCAATCATCATCCATGCACATCACATGCTCGAGTACAGTCTTCTGTCTTGCATAGCACTTCTTAAACCCCATTTCTCCCTCAGTTCATCCAAGCTTTGCCTTTCAGGATCAGTAAAGAAAGAAGCAACCTAGTGATGATGCAGCTCTCCCTAGTTCTAGCTATCACATCCTGAATATTCTGTTGGATCATGAGAAAGAGATGTTTGAAAGGGTTCCGCTCATGGCTACATGGGCACCTAAAGACCTTAGCAAAAACATGATGCATACTACCAAGTCATACTCGATTGTGAGTGATGACTATAGTTGTTTTTGTTTTGTTTCTTCATCTTCTATACAGATTTAAATGAAGTCATATGAAATAGATTTCATGGATAAAAATGTTGCTTTTTATAAGGTTTCATAGACATTCTACTTAATCGATTTTAACTTCACATACATTAGTAGACAATTTTAAAGTAGACAATTTTAAATATCTATTTTATAATTATTTATCTTTGTTTGATAATATTTAGCTACACGGTAGCAGTTTCTTTAGAAATATGATTCTCCTTCATATCTTCATGTGAATCTTTTTATTTATTTTAAATTGTAATCAGTAAATATTAGTAGTATGACAAGAAAAGAGAAGGCCACAGTTTGCAGGATGGAAGAGGCAGCAGAAAGGGTTTCTTGTTGGCTTTGGAGCAGAAGATAAAAAATAAGCTGGAAGATAAGAGGCAAAGATGAGCAGTAATTTGGTCAACACTGGTGACCCATCAGTGAGAGGGTGTTACAGTCGAGGGTCAAAACATCCAATGAACATTGGACACCATCTGATGACATCATCTCTTAGGCCATGTGGCCATGTTCACTGAAAGTGATGGAATGTAATTATGCCCTTAGGTTATAAGTTTCCAATGTGCCAAACAAGGAGTCACTTCCTTTATAATGGTGAAAGGGACAAAGGAATATCTTTAACTTTATACAGAACAAATATCTCCAGTCTTCTCACTAATGTTTATATCCTTCACCAATATACATAGCTAAATATATACACATTTTTGCCGTACCTTCCCCTTCTCCCTCTTTATCTTTCTATTTCATCTTTTATTTCTCATTCTGTCTTCTGATGAAGGACTAGTGTCTGAAACATTGATTCTTTTCCTACTATATCAAGCATCAAACTAATATATTTCTTCATTATACTGTCTTTTGCTTTGTTATTTGAGTTTAATTTTTGCATGTATATATATATATATATATATATATACACACACACATACTTAAATTGTATATATTAAATATATCTGTGTGACTATATTATTTAGTATGCCTGTCTATTCACATATATATAATTCCATTTATTAATGAGTTGTCTTTTAAGAAATTCTTTCTAATTTCCAGTAACTTTGAACTGTGTTCTCACACTACTATGGTTTTGAAACCTTATATCCTCTTATATATATATATATATATATATATATATATATAAGAGGATATAAGGTTTCAAAACCATAGTATTGTGAGAACACAGTTCAAAGTTACTGGAAATTAGAAAGACTTTGTATATATATATATATATATATATATATATATATATATATATATATATATATATATATACAAAGTCATTTTTCCATTGATGTCACCAAACTATTGAACAATTTTTATATTATGGATTTCAGTAGTGGTGAAAGTAGAATTAGAGTTCACGTGATATATTCTTCTAGAGAGAAATGTATAAAAGAAACTGTTCTAAAAATGGATTAAATAGCGCCTAGAATATCTTCACTGCAGGAATTAACATTAAGGAATTATAATAATTTTATTTTAATATTTATTTTTGATTTTTATATTATTATTGTTGTTGTTGCTGCTAATATTGTCATGTTGCCAAAGATTGTGTCTTTGGGTTTGATTGCGCCATATTTCAGGCAATAATAACCACCAAATTTTCCTTGTTAAGGGTTGTTGTGGTTGTTGTTTTATTTGTGGGGGATGGTGGGCGGAGTGATATTTAGTATTTTTAGGTGACTTTTGATAGCAGTGTTATTGTTATAGAAGGTCACTAGAAGACATATAGATGATTTCTTCAGGTGCAACTGACATAAAAGTGTTAGCTGGATATCTAAAGTAAAATGACGATGGTGGTGGTGGTGGAGATGATTGTGGTGGTGGAGATGATGGTGATGGGGATCATGATAACGATGATGATGACTGTCTTAACAGATGCCAACAAGATTCAGTTATCTTCAGTAACTCCTTTTGTACAACAGTATGTGGTTGATTTTGTTTAGTTAATGAATGCTGGGGAAAAAGATGTATCTATTTGCAATGGAAACAATCCAGTTTTTCCATTTCACACTTTGTTATTCACCATGTGTCTGCTTTCTAAAGTAGCATAGGTTGTACAAATATATTGTAGACATCCAGGTGAAGCATTTCTCTCATGTGAATTCAACCATTACCACAGTTAATTTATATAAACTATAGTGCACTATAAGGCAGTGAATTGGCAGAGTTGTTAAAACGTCAGATTAAATGTAAATGCCTTGTGGTGTTTGTTCTGTTTTTTTTTGTACTTTGAGTTCAATCCCACCAAGCTCAACTTTGCATTTCATCTTTTACAAAAGGTCTGTCTTGAGTCTAGAAACTCATCAGGCCAGGGCTTATCCCAGTTTCCATGGTGTGAAGCAACCAAGAGTACAGGACATCAGTTCATCACAGGAATAAACCCCCTGCTATTGCTGGTACTCAGTTTCAGCTGAACAACATGAAATGAAGTGTTTTGCTCAAGAACACAACACACAACCCAGTCCAGGAATTGAACCCACAATATTATGATTGTAAGTCCAACACCCTTACTACTAGGGCACATGCCTCCTCACCCTTTTGGGATAAATAAAGTACCAGTCCAAGGTAGTGAGTATATAGGATAGTTAAAACACAAGTTCTGATGTCTTGTGGTATCTCTTTTGGCACTTGATGTTCTAAATTTGCCTGATCATCATCATCATCATCTGGATTGGAGGACTAAGTCTCACTCATAAAATCTATTTTCAACATGGTTTCCATAATTGGATGCCATCTCTAACATCACCCACTTTATGAGGTACACTGGGTGCATTTCATTATTTCACCAGCACTAGAGAGGTTGTTATGTTCTCAACAAGACTAAAAATATTCTCTCAACCCTATGGTATCTCTGTTCGATTGCTAACCACTTTACAGAGTGTACTGGGTGCATTTTAATATGGTGCAAACTCGTGTTTTTGTCTTGGATCTTGCACTTGCAAGACTAAAGGGTACTTGCTGCACAACATTGTCTTCATTTATTCAAGGTAATGTGTAAACTCATTTCTCATTTGCTGTTCATTTTTCTTAGCAAAAGTGAGAAGCCTTTCTTGCTAGAAGGTTCTGTTTAGAAAATTTTAGTCAAACCACCCCACCCAACCACAAAAGAAAAACAACGTGAGATCACACAAATATAAATGATGGCAGTTATGAAAGTGAATTCTTTGAAGATAGCAAATGCAAGAATTAAAGACAGGGAAACATGTTGGTAAAATACAGTGTCATATTGACACACACACACACCTGCATGCACACACACACATGCATACACACACCTGCAGACACTCACACACATGCATACGCACACATGCGCACACTCACACACATGCACGCATACATACAGTATTTTCTACACCATATTGTATGTATATACATAGTTCCTAAAAAATTAAATCCTCTATTTTCAAGATTTTGATCTATTTCAGAAATTTCAAAAGAGCTAACAATATATTTCCAAACATATTGTCACTTCTAAAGCTAAGAAGGAATTTGCACTAAGTAGCTAATTAATTTTTTGTTTTCCTATGGGAATTTTTTAAACCCTTATTGCATAGCTAGGCTGATATATCAAACTTGATAACATAGCTAAAAACACTTTACAAGCAATATATCAGCCTAAAAATATAATGTTCTATTGTTTTTGATATTTAATTTATAGTGACTTTTGCTTAAAAGACAAAATTTCCATCGTGCTAAAAGTGTTAATACTTCAATCATCATCACACATCCATTTTTCCACACTAGCATGGGTTAGACGAAATGGCATCAATATTTATGATAAATGCTCAAAAGTGTGTGAAATCTCTTTATTTTTAAGTAACTAATATTTATCTATGATTAATGTTCCACAGTATAATGGCTATTTTGCTATCAGAGTTTATCATCCACTTCGTAAATGTTTCCATAAATATGTAGAAAGAACAAAAAAATAATTTAAGAAATAGTTGATAAAAATTTATTTGAGAAAAATTTATTTGAGAAAAAATTTATTTGAGAAAATATGTTTTAACCATGTTGATACCAAACTGTCTGAAACTACCCTTGATTCTACAATTGTTTCTACATTAAGCACAAGATCAAGTCAACAATTTGTTTGGAGGTGGGAGGAGTTGTTTAAATCGACCCCAGTGCATTAATGGTACTTTATTTCATCAACCCCAAAAAGATGAAAGGGAAAGCTGACATCGGTGGTATGTGAACACAGGATGTAAGAGCCAGAACAAATGCAGCAAAGCATGTTGTCCGACGCCCTACTGATTCTGCCAATCCACCACCCTACTTCTATAATAAAACTATTTGTTTTAAAAGGCTTATATTTATCTAAAAACCTTCCATCCATCTTCATTTTATCCTCCAGACCAACAATAATGAAAAAAAACGTATTTATATTGCTAAATTTCTTCAAATTCTTAATTATATTCAAAATTATCTGAAAATTACAAACAGTTTCTATCATGAGAAATAGGGTAATGAAAGGTTTAAAGATATATAAATGTGTTTTTAAAACCATCTTTCTTTTGTAAAGATCATATTACTCTTGGGTTTTCAAGACTATTTTAATGTTTTATTATTGCTAAATATTTTTTTAATTGGAATCTCATTATATATTTTAAAAGTTGAGTTTTATTTTACTATTCATTTTTTTTAAATATTTTTTCTGCTGAAGATTTAATCTTAATTCTTCTGATGATATTGTTATTAATTAAAGACTCTAATTAATTTCTATCAAAATCTTTTATTAGTTAATTAATTATATTAAAATCTTTTATCGACAATTAAAATTGATTTAATAACTGATTAACTTAGCATTAATATATTCTGACTATATACATATTAATATGAAGAATTTACAGCTGTAAGTTTCAATTGCAGTAATCAACAAGCCACTATCACTTTATCACTATACTTAGATGTTATACAAAGTGTTGGCATTTCTGACTTATGCTAGAAAGGGAAGAAAAATCTTATTACACAAAATTTAAATTATATCTGTTTTGATTTTTGTGAATACATTCCATAAGGATTTTTGTCAATACATTCCATAAGGAGTTAAGTTTTAGGAAGCACATTCAACCATAGAAGCCATACCAAAATGGAATGTACAAGCAAGCTGATTCCCTAAAATTACTATATACCAATATGGCATCCTATGACTCCCTCGGGAGTTACAGGTCCATACCATATCATCTGTATTCAATGCCTACATGAATATGGCAGGGCTAAACAACAACAACAGCTACTTAACCCTTTTGCTACCAACCCAGCCAAAACCAGCTCTGGTTCTATGAAATAAAAGGTTTCCAATTTGAATTAAAATCTTCCAGTATAATTTTATGTAAGAAGCTTACATTGAGTTACTCAGTGATGAAAAAATTAATAATTTTAGTAAATCCCTAAAAATTATTCATTAACTAATTGAAATAGTGTTTCATTAGAAATTCAGTCATGATAGGGTTAAAAACCTGCTGCTTACTGGCAGGGCTGCTGCTCTACTTTAAACATGATATTTTTACATCATGTCTGAGGTGAACACAACAGAGTAGCTCAGCTCAATTCATACTGGGAGGAAAGTGTTATTTCTACTGCCAATGGTAGCTGAAATAATAATATAATAATAGAAAAATATTGTGTTCAGATAGGACAGTAAAAATTATTCAATAATCTCTCTCAAATAGCAATAGAAGGATCAATAATAGAGTTAGTTTGTATTGAGAGATTAAGAACATTTGTATTGGATGAAGAGTTGTTTAAGAAAACTGGGTGGATGTGTTTCTTTATCTCCTGTCATGTTGTTGAATACAGAAACAAGAGGTAAGAAGTTCCATGTAAACTGTGTCACATTCAAACCATTATGTGTTTTCTCAAAGAAATCATCAATAATTTCCAATAAACAGCAGCAACAGCAGCAGCATGTTTATCAAATCAAATAAAGATTTATTTAAAATTTCTCACCCATCACAAACACATATACATTCATGATCTAAATATATTTTATGTCAGAGTGTGTGGGTGTATTTGTTTGTGTGTATGTGTGAGTGGGTGTATTTGTGTGTGTGTGCATTTGTGTGTGAGTGTGTGGGTGTATTTATTTGTGTGGGGGGGGGGGGGGGGGGTGTATTCATTTTATTATAGAAATGATTTCTAATGGACTGAAACTGTTTCATTCATAAGAAATAATCAGGAAATTAATATACCTATACTTTAACATATTGAGCACCTTTTTTTTTACACTGGTCGCCTCCTGATTTACATCAGGGTCCTATCATCATCATCATCATCATCATCATTTAACGTCCATGTTCCACGCTTGCATGGGTTTGGATAGGATATATATATATATATATATATATATATATATATATATATATATATATATATATATAAATATCATTATCTAATATACAAATGGCTTCTAGAATACTAGATATATTAAATAATGGTATTTACAGTCTACTAATGTATTGAGTACCTTTTAATTGTAGTTACTCCCGATTTCATTCAGGATCTACATATATATATGTATATATATATATGGATCTACATATATATATGTATATTATTATATTACATTCTTTGATACCCTATATTTCCAACTCTAACTTTCTATACTCATTCTGTAAACCATTATCCCGCCGAGGTTAACTTTGCCTTTCATCCTTACGGGGTCGATAAAATAAAGTACCAGTATTGCACAGGAATAATTGCTGGCCTTGTGCCAAAAGTAGAAACAATTAATTTTATACATCTTATTTTTTATGTTTTTTAAGTCCTCCACTTTCTATATTCACTCTACATGACGACAGATATTTTAGAAACTGGTTGAGTCTATCTTCTGGAGATTGTTTGGTATCAGCTGAATAACGAACTTGAACTTACAATGTATTATCACTAATTGACAATATTAGTTTATATATTGCTAATAAATGTATTGGTTTTATTAATGTAAACACCCCTGTAACTTAAATGTGTGTGTGCATGTATATATATATATATATATATATATATATATATATATATATATATACACACGCACACACACATAATCAAGCAACCTAAAATATTCAATGTCAAAGCAGAGATTCATTTACTGAGAATGTGTATCTGTATATATGTATGTGTGTATGTATGCCAGCATACATTCATACATAACAGGTTGTACTGGTAATATATGATTCAGCACCATATGTTGCATAACTGACTCATTCAGGGTTAAACTGCACCAGCCAGTCTATCCTGGTGATGAGGATCATTAGAAACCCAACAGTTATGTGTTGAATAAAATAAAAAAAACCTTGCAAATTCTATCTGTATGCAGGACAGTAAAAGTATGTAAGATGAATCTCAACTGGTTACTTTCTTAGCTTGAAAAGCCCAGCTTTTCAATATTACCACTTTGACATTTCCTAGTATAACCAACTGTAGCAATACTTGTAGATATAAATATGAATATATAATCTGAATAGAAAAACTGAAGCTTTTCTAATAAGCTGTCTGTAAATATCCTCTTTCTCACTGATTTTGACAAGAAGGTTCACATCTGCTGGATGACCTTGTTAACTAAATTGAACTGAACCTTTCTTTTCAATCCAAGACTCTGTGTGTGTGTGACTTTCCAATAGTCTTTCCATTACTGATACTATCTACCGGTTGTACCGCTGGCAGAAGGAGCAACATGAAATAAAGCATCTTGCTAGAGGATATAAGACATTGCCTAGCCCAAGAATTGAACTCACAACCTCATAATTGTGAATCCAACTCATCAACTAGATAATTATGTATTATGTCTCTATGTATTATGTCTTTATGTGTATGTGCAGGTATAGATGTCATTACATATGTGGATCTGTATGGTTTGAGTTATTTGTGCATGCTCTCCCATTCTGTCCGAGCCTGCATTACAGATATATATATATATATATATATATATATATATATATATATATATATATATATATATATATATATATATATAATTATATATGCACTGCTATACACACAAACAATTTTACTTAGAAATATATGCCCACATCATAATATCTACACTCCAGCTTGTTTGCTCATATATATATTCTAATGAGTGTCTAAATATGTGCATGAATATTTCTGACTCATATATGTTTGGATATGAGATAGACAGACAGACACAAATTAGTTGAATAAATGGACAGTACAACAAATATATACACAATAAATAAAATAGAGGCTTATGCACATATACATATGTTTCTATATCTATATGTATGCACATGCAGTTATTACTTGTAAATTTCTAGAATGTTTAAATATATTTACAGTTCCATTAATGGATTGTACTTGTAATTTTCTAATTAGGCATGTTCTTTCTGATTTTATGAAGCTCAGCTTCTCAAGATTTGTGCTGAGGCAGCTACTATCAAATCCAAGTGAATAATCACAGTTGCAGATCTAAAGGTGTTGTCAGGTGGGAGTATCTCAGGTTCCTCATTAGTTCAGCTTAAATATTATTCTTTTCATTAATTTTAAACACTATATAAACATCTACTTTGCAGCTGATTTCAACTGCTGTGCATACCTTCTATTCTCTGTCCCATATTATTATGTCTTGTCTGTTATGTTTAAATTTTTATTGGGGTTTTGGCTGGAACATTCCACCAGTACTCTTTCATATTATGTATGTATTCCTTCAACATCTGTAACTTTTTATATTTTTTTCCTCAGGACTATCCTTTCTATGGATTGGATTGTGTAGTGTTTTGGTCATATCCTGCCTCATAAGTAGATAGTATTGTGGTGACATCTTTGAACAGGTGCTTATGATGTGGATGACATCTTTGATGTTTATTCCACAGTCTGCATCTGTTGTCACATCTAGTTTAAGCCTCTCCCTCCTTGTTCACATTTTAAATAGAGACAGTTTATGTTACTGTTGATGTGGAAATTTCCAGTACCAGTTAGAATGTTGGTGGTTGTAACATCAATGGCCCAGATCTTATCTAGCATCCAGTAAAATAATATAAATGTTAGTTGCTAGACAGGTTTGTAGTTTTCCCTTGCTTTATAGGGACATTTATCTCTGGACTAAAAAAAATATAGTTATGGTCTATCTCATATCAACATCAACATTATTTTCATTGTTGTTTTAATGTCCACTTTCCCTGCTAGCAACGGTTGGATGACCAAGTTAGTACTGAAAAGGAGCCACTGATCTCGCAGGCAGACCAGGGAAGGACATATGCACTTATGTACAGTCTCACATTCCATTGAGTGCTCAGGAAGGTTGACATGTGTTTGACACACTCAGGGTCCTCTCAACCCTTTGTTTGGCAAGATTTCTATGGCTGGATGCCCTGTCTATTACCAACCACTTTACACTGTCTCATTAATAACCAAACACAAGAAATATAAGTATAATGTGAGAAAATTCAGTCCTCTTGATGACACCACACAAAACCCCAGCTGGTCATATAAACTTAGAAATGATAACAACTGAGAATAATTGATCAATAGTTTAGCTATTACTTCATATAACTTCTGGACATTTTGTAGTTTTTTGTGGTTGTTGTTTTGTTTCTTTTTGGATTATTTTATATCTCAGGCCGAGGTTAACTTTGCCTTTCATCCTTACGGGGTCGATAAAATAAAGTACCAGTAATGCACTGGGTAATTGCTGGCCTTGTGCCAAAAAGTAGAAACAATTATTTTATATCTCAGGCATTCCATTTCACTTCAGAACATTTTGAAACATCATTTTGTTTAAAATTATTTCCAATATTTTCACTATTTTTGGTATTTTCAGTTTTATGTTCTCAAATTTTCATTTTGTTTGTAACTCAACCAATTCTGCAAATAATAAAAGTAATTATTTCTTTTATTTAGTTTTTATCAAATAATAATAATAATGATGAAAATCATAATTCTTTTGTAAGGTTTCTCTAGCAATCGTTGGTTAGGTTAACCTTGCAATGAACTGACATCCAATCCAAGAGAATTGTTCCATTCTACTCTGTCATTTAAAACCATATGAAACTGATATAAGCTCTATCCTTCATCCAACTCATGTCAGCATGGAAAAACAAAGTTAAATGTGATGGAAAGAAACTTCTTCTTCTTCACCCACTTATTCCTGAGAGGGTTGTTGGGGCAGAGTTCTCAAACATGCCTTCGAGCAGGTCCTGTCAGAAGCAACCATCTATAATTGATCTGGCTGGCTCCCCAAGCAAGACCAGCCATGCTCATGTATGTTATTCAACCCCTGGGCCTCCATTCGGTTGGTTTTGCCCATAAAATCTTTCCAATAATTCTCTTTCCTGAGACATTCTAACCACATGCCTGTCATATCGGAGAGAAAATATATGAAGCCAGTCATTAACAAGATTTGATAGAGAAGACAAAATCAGTGAGATGGATAGTAAGATGTTATCAATCCTTGCTCTGACAACCAACCTATGGAAGAAGAGGATGTATTAACCCAGTGATTATCTGTAGAGGCTTTGTTGAGATTTTAATTACATTGATTCTTACATGGAAACATTCAACATTCAACAGTTAATTAGTGTATCTAATTCAGTGACATTCACAACTTCACTCCAAATAATTTCATCCCGAAAAATCTTTTTCATAGTTAATTAAATTCAGTATTGTTGAAATTTTCCTTGGACTTTTGTTAGTTATCTCCCTCCGGTGCTAATTAAGTTACCTTAATTACTGCGAGATGTTTCAACAGTCTTATGGAACTATTTCATTTCTGTTTGTTAGAAAAGGTTACGATTTCTAGGCATGAAAGAGAAACTATATGAGTCAAATATCAGAAATATTCATACTGATGAGCTGTGAAACATTTAGCATTCAGGCGTAATTCATTTGTGTATAACTCTGTATATGTTGTGTGTACTGTTAATTTACAGAGCAAATGTATTGCTCTAACTCTCACTTGTGCAAGTTTAGTTAGCCTTGTATAAGGTTGCATCTCAGGGCAGAGTCATTACAGCATCAAATTAAATGTCTTTGTATTTGTTCTCAGTCACTGACTCTGAGTTCAAATTCCACCAAGATCAACTTTGCTTTTCATATTTTTGGTGTCAACAAAGTAGCAGGGTGGTGGGAGATTAATGGAATTGTTAACCCTTTCATGACTGCATTTCTAATTAAATACACTCTTATTTCAATTAGTTAATGAAGAATTTTTAGGGATTTACTAAAATCATTAATTATTTCATTACTATGATAGTAAATTGGAAGATTTTAATTCAAATTAGAAATCCTTAAAATAGTCGGTTTTATTTAATAAAAGCAGAGCTTGTAACTAAAGGGTTAAAGAACTGGATGGGGTAGTTTGTGGTATCAGATCTAGCTTTATGTATTCTGAGTTCAAATACTGTTTCTTCCTGCCAGAAGTTGTGAATGGAAGTATTGTTTCCTTCATCTGATCATTGAATTCTTTCGTTTCCTTTCAATAAAAATAAAAGGCCCCAGTCCAGGAAATTGAGAAAAATAACTGACTGGTGAATGTGAAAACATATGTGACCTCCTTATTCAAATGTATCATAGATAATTGTTATGTTTAAGAAAATTGATTATCAATCAATAATGAAAGATATTCAATCAGAACACAAAGAGAACACAA
The DNA here is from genome assembly GCA_964016885.1 of Eledone cirrhosa. NCBI lineage: Eukaryota > Metazoa > Mollusca > Cephalopoda > Octopoda > Eledonidae > Eledone > Eledone cirrhosa. The sequence continues at coordinate 74,777,332 of OZ024747.1, forward strand.
CTTAATACTAGAATGTACTACGTCCAATGTGCCACCAATTTCAGTTTCTATGCCTTATATATTTGGTAAACGATTTAAATATGAAACAACACACACAGACAACACACATTCACACATACACATGCATACACTCACTCATACACACACACACATCCACAAACACACACTCATACACTCATACACACACACAAGCATCCATTTGCAGACATACTGCACACATATAGGATAGTGTAAGCAATGGTGAGGCTAGTTTTCACCTCTTAGATCAGTCCTAGAGTTTATCTCCCCACCACGAAAAACACAATGCAATACAGAAAATGCATTGCCTCCCTACCCCACACATCCACGAAAAAAAAAAAGTCATGTTGGGGAGCAGTACCTCACCACCCCCTCAATTTCTTGACCCTGACTTCTTGCTATACTACTGAGTATATACAAACTCTGATTGCCAACAATGACGGCAGACAAGGTTCAACACTTGCGAAGGCATGTGGCCTAGTGGTAAGACTGTTGATCTCATGATCATAAGATCATGGGTTTGATTCTTGTGAGGTTGTGTGGTGCTTTGTGTCCTTGGGCAAGACATTTTATTTTCTCTTGCTCCAGCCCATTCAGCTGAAAATGAGTACCAGTAGCAGCAGAAGCTGGTTTAACTTGGTGCCTTGTCCTCATACTCTGTTTCTTAATGCCACATGAAGCCAGGGTAAACCCCAGCCTTCATCCTGAAAAAAAAAAACAAGTGTAATAAGAAAGAAAAAATATTGCTTTTTTTTTTTTTGTTTTTTTTTGTTTTTTGGCAGACACAGACAGTCATTAGTTTTCTTTAATACCAGGTTTTGACTTTTTTTGTTTTGTTTTTCTATCGATTTAACAAGCAGCTTTGGTATTTTTCCACCAGACCATCATTTGTTTAATAACATATTTCTAATTACAATGATAAATTTAATGATCATAATATCATCATACTGTGTTTTAGATTTTGTCTGAGACATTTTTATTACAAAGAAAAACTTTAATTATTCTAACTAATTAGATAATTTTCCTTCGAAATAAAAAGTTCATGGAAACAAATTTCCTATTACAAGAGAGGTTGAGTGTTTTAATGAGGAAAGAAAGAATAATCATTCATTATCATTAAATTTACTCCTTTAATTACCAACCTACCTGAAACTGCCCATGGTTCTATAATGAAAAAAAATACTTGTTTTAAAGTGTTCTTGTTTAAATTTGAAGCTTATATTATAATTCTTTTTGGCAGTATCGGTAGAGGGTCAGACGCCATGCTTTGCAGCAAAGAGTTACGGCCCTTTATGGTCTGGATTCAAATCCCGCCAAGGTTAACTTTGCCTTTCATCCTTACGGGGTCGATAAAATAAAGTACCAGTAATACTCTGGGATAATTGCTGGCCTTGTGCCAAAAGTAGAAACAATTATAATTCTTTTCTAAGAATCTGTCCCCATGTTATATTCTAAACACCAAAACAACAACAGAATTAATTGTGTGACTAAATCTTTCTAAATTTTTCATGTTTAAAATCAATTGAAGAATATTTCATAAGCAGTATATTTCATAAGAAACATGGTAATGAAAGGGTTAGTCTGCTTGGCGAAAGGCAAAGTCTGCTTGAATCTTATACACCAAAGTTATGAATATAAAATTAATAATAATTGTTTCAACTTTAGGCACAAGGCCAGCAAATTACCCAGTGTATTACTAGTACTTTATTTTATCGACCCCGTAAGGATGAAAGGCAAAGTTAACCCCGGCGGAATTTGAACTCAGAATAGCAAGGGCCGTAACTCTATGCATCAAAGCATGGCGTCCAACTCTCTACCAATACTTGTTTCTACTTTAGGCACAAGGCCAGCAATTACCCAGTGCATTACTGGTACTTTATTTTATCGACCCCGTAAGGATGAAAGGCAAAGTCAACCTCGGCGGGATTTGAACTCAGATCGTAAAGGGACGTAACTATGCTTGAAAGCATGGCGTCCGACCCTCTACCGATAGTGCCAATCCAACTCTCTACCAATACTGCCAATCCACCGGTTCCTAATTTAGGTACAGAGTGAATAATTTAAAGGAAAGAGAAAATTGATTAAATCGATCCCAATACTTGACTGGTACTTTATTTTATTAACCCCAGGCACAAGATGAGCAATTTAGAGGGGAAGATAAAGTTGATTAAATTGACCCCAGATTTCAATGGTACTTTATTTTATTAGCTCCAGAAGAATGAAAAGGAAAGCTGACTTTGGCAAAATTTGAACTAAGATTGTAAAAACATTGAAATCCAACAATTTGGAGCAGAGCAAAGTTGATTAAATCGACCCCAATGTGTTACTGATGCTTTATTTTATTGAGTATTAACTGAAATAATGGTTTCTACATTTGGCATAAGGCCAGCAATTTGAAAGGGAGGGGAAATCGATTATATTGGCCCCAATGCATTGCTGGTACTTTATTTTACTGACCCCTGTAAGGATGAAAGGCAAAGCTAACTCCCAAAGGGATTTGAACTCCGAATGTAAAGGGCCATATTTCTATGCCATAAAGCATGTTGTTTGGCTCTCTGCCAAACTGAAATAATACAAGAATTTCTAGTTTGTAGCATATTCCAGTCAAAATATATTCTTTATGGTTTCATCAAATATCAAATTGTATGCTACATAGTAACCATGATAACATTTCTGGATTATCACTAGAAATATCATTTGATTATCGAGACAAACGAAGCAAGTAATTATCTTTGTAATGATCCAAATCTACTCCAGCTCAAATGTTCTCCCAATTATATGACATGGAATTAATTAATTGAGAGCTCTCAATGACTGCAGCTACACTAACTGCCCTCAATACTTGAAATCTCTTCTATTATTTTTACCTCTAATTGACAACAGATTGGGATCTCAAGAGAAATTAGCTTGTATCATTTAGTAGAATTTTTAAATTAGTAATGAACTCTGTAAAAATTGCTTAGTCCTAGCAAGTCCCTTAACAATTTGAAAGTGATACATTGTGCTAGAAATAGCCATAAAAAATATATCATCATCATCATCATCACCATCATCATCATCATCATCATCATCATTTAATGTCAATGATTATTTTAATGAGTAGTTGATCCCTGTTTTAGATAAGTTAGTATCAAAAAGGTTAAAAAAAGCTACAAGTGTCCGCTGAAATGTTCATAGGCTGACCAAGATACTCTCATAGAATGACCAAACGAGGTTTATTTTTCAACATAGTCCTTAAAAAGAAACAATGCAATTATTAATAATAAGAGTTGAAATTAATGCATGCAATATTTCACAGCTCTAACATCACCCCTTCATAGCCAGCTTATGAACTTTTCTGCCAACCCTCATATATTGCCCTGTCTAACACTATGACATGGTCCACATAAAGGGACAGGAAGACTCTTCAGCTATCCCAATGACATGACAACTTCCTTAGTGATGGTGCCATGTTAAAATAGAGTGTGGGATTATATGTCAAGTCTCAGTCCCTCCTGGAAGTGAGAGACTCTGCTTGGTACTGACTGGTCTGTCACATGTCCAACCTGGGATAACGGACATTAAACGATGATGATGTACAAAAGGGTTGAAAAACTTCTTCAGCTGTACCAAAGACATGGCAACCTTTCTAGTGCTGCTACTACAAGAAAATAAACTGGGCTACTCTGGCGTGTGTGGGAATGTATGTAAGCAAAATGCAATAGACCTCAGACTGTCTGAGAGGTGAGTAGCTCCGATTAAATACTGACTTAGTTTGTGATGTCCGATTCAATCTTTACTAGCAGAGATAATGAACATTAAATGATAATGACTGTCCCCAGCCTATTTGAGAAGTCAGTAGCTCTGATTAAATACTAACTTGGTTTGTGATGACCGATCCAATCCTTGCCAACAGAGAAAATAAATATTAAATAATGATGATGATGATGGTAATGACAATTAGATACCAAATTTTAGACTGCATTGGTTGACTTGAAAAATACTGATTAAATAAAGATATACTTGGATTAACCTACAAAATGTTAAGATTATTATTATACTTCTTAAGTTATCTTCTTAGAAGAGCATTTATCTTATCAATCCTTTGGCTTTTCTTCATCTCTTTATCACAATATCTGTTTTCATTAGATAGACAGAGATTAGTATATTTCTTAATGAAAAAGATAAGACATTATTTTATTGTTATTAATTTCTTCCAAATAACTGTAGTATTTGGGGAGCATATAATAAATATTTTAACACCCTTTACAGAAGTTTAACTATGGATCTTTGAAGTTGAACCAAGGGAAGCTCTATATGGTCGTCCAACCTACTAGAAATAGCAACAAATTCATCTCAAATTATACTTTACCATCTTGAAAAAAGGACACGTACAATGTACAGTAGTCGTAGATATGAAATAATGATAGGGTAGTCACAGCTGAAAGAGCTTTGATCATAGGTGTAATACCTAAAATAAAGAAGACAAATACAATCGTTTTGATAACTCTGCTGGTTCTATGATACAAAGTTGTTTATTTTAAAGTTATTACATCTATTTAAAAACTTTTCATCTTAATTATATCTAAGAACCTTTATTATGTTATGCCCCAAACATAACTTAATAATGAGAAACCTATATTACTAAACCCTTTATATGTAGTATCTTTCATTAAAAATATGGTAATTAAGAGATATATTTTCACTAATAACTTAATACACTTTTAGACAAATTTAGTCACATGCATATTAGAGACTTAAGCAAAAACCAATTTAAACAGAAGAGATTAATTGTTAATTTCTTGAAATCATCCACCCTTTTCTTTGAGAGGGAACTATTTAATTAAGAGATCTGGGGGTAGGGAATATGAAGTAGGGGGTAGGGTGCATTCTTGCATCGTCCTTTACCTTAATTAAGCCAAGAAACAATTTGGGACCAATTATTTCTGGGTGTAATTGATATAATTGAAAATAAAATAAAAATAAGGGTTTGAGGTTGGAAAGAAAAGGGATGTAATTAGTAAGGAGTCTAGAGGAATACATGGTTGAGCTAACTAGAGGAAAAGAAATGGGGGACATGAGGGTGGGGTATAGTTTTCAGGGTCTGAAAAGCAGAAATGTTGTGTTAATATTAGTAGTTGCAGTTTAACCTTAGGTCAGCCTTGACCAAGTGGTCATGGTCTAAACATTCTAGCAATGACCATCATATGTAGCTTCCAGTCCAAATTGCACATCAACTGTTTTTATAATCAGTGCTAAATACATGTGATTTATCTGTAGGTTACATACATGTATTATACATGTGAGAGAAAGACAATGCTTGAATGAACTGAGGGAGAACTGGGTTTAAGAGGAATTCCAAGGGGTGTGCAAGAGAGAAGACTGCATTGGTATGGACATGTCTTGTGCATGGGTGAGGATCATTGGGTAAAGAGCCAGGAAAACCTAGTGGAAGGAAACTGGAGTAGAGGTAAACCATGGAAGACATGGGCTGAGGTGGGGAGGTTTGGGTGGTGAGAGCTGATCTCAAGTCACTGTCACAGAGAAGAGGACAAAGGAATGCAGTGAGTGAAGAGAAGCTATGCTGAGAAAGACCCATCCAACCCATGCAAGTGTGGAAAAACAGATGTAAAATTGATGAAATGTAGAGGTAACTTGATCAGATAAAAGGACTACAACTTGAGATATCTAGGTCCTCTCAAAATCGTAAAGGGCACACAACACTCCCACACTGATCTGGCCTGGAAACAGGGTAGACTTAGCTTTATATTATACCAGTGTCTGATTGATTGTTCAAAAACTAAATAAAAGATCCACTAAGGTGAAACAATTGTTCTCGGTATGGTGAACTAACTGTTGTGTTACCCCTTATATATATATATATTTCAGTTCACAGTGTGTATATCTACCTTGAACTCAAGAATTAAAAAAGAAATGAATACCTAGAAAAACATATATTTGCCATGTCATGACATCAAAATCAGTATCACAGAATAATGGAGAAGGGGCTGATGGAAGAGGAGAAAATAGATTTGATACACATGTGAATGGTGTGTGTATGCATATGTGTATCCATATTTATACACACACACACACATACATAATCACTATCATTTAACATATATATATATATGTATATACATACACATTTTATATATATGCATGTCACTATGTATATATATATATATATGTATATACATATACATTTTACATACATACATGTCACTATGTATACACATAATATCAAACATTTACACTTGAACACACACACACACACACATTTACACACACACACATATACAGCATCGCCGTTTTACGTCCGTTCTTCCATGCTAGCATGGGTTGGGCGGGTTGTCCTGTTGTGGGCAGTGTCTTGCTCATACAGGAACTGATTCTGGCTTGATTTCTACAGCTGGATGCCCTTCCTAACACCAACCTCATTTACAGTGAATAATATACATTAAATAATATACATTACCAAAGTTTATTTCATTTTATTTTATATAAATACAGCCAACAAATCAAATGAGTAATAACAATAAAAAAGGTATCAAATCTTTTACTGGTTTCAGTTATTTGATTGATCTGCGGCCACACTGGGGCAATTTATTTTAATTTATTACTTATATCAATCTTTATTTACCAAAGCAGAAGAAAGAGAGGGGCTAAGAGATATAGAGAAACAATAGAGAGATATGATGTGTAATAGACTATGAGAGATAAAAACTGAGAGAAAGGGGAATAGTGAGAGAGAGAGAGATGCACACCAAGAGAGAGAAAGACAAAGAAACAGTGAAAGAGAAGTAGATTCAATAAAAGTAGAAGAAAGCAGTTTATTTAAAATGTGAAGCAGATGTATTATTCTAAGAACCAGTTGTCCATTATCCTACTGATATTTGTGCATATGACTGAAACAAATTGAATAAGAAGACATTTACAAAAACAGTTCATTGCAAAACCTTTATTTAGTAAATTTCTATGGTAACTTGCTGTGCATCCAGTTTCAGAGGAATATAGAGTGATTCCATTTTATTTGTCAAATATTTTGTATAGAATTCAATCGATAAGATCCCAGACTTTATTTGCTTTCCAATTGGAGTGGATCTTGTGAAATTAGTCCAAGGAAACAATGTTTCCATTGGCCTTTCTATTGGTGATACCTATCTACTGGTTGCAATTCCTGGGAAAAAAAATGTTATGTGTGTAAAAATATATTACAAGGGTTAGCTGAAATGTTCATAGGCAGACCAAGATACTCACATAGAATGATTAAATTATGTTTATTTTTCAAGATAGTCACTGGAATAAAATAATGCAATCATTAATAAGAGTTGAAGTCAATGCATGCAAGATTTCACAGCCCTAGCATTATTCCTTCATAGTCAGCTTGTGAACCCTTCAGCCAACCCTCGTATTTTCATGAAATATATAAGCATCATTGGGTGACTCTTCAAGTCAGTTTATAAATCATAAAATATCATTAAACCATAAATTGAAAGTTGGAATTTAACATAAATGCTTGGCCAACTGTTACTTATATCTCCCTGATCTGATCAAAGACATCAATTACAGATAAAACCTGAAGATGAATTAATAGGAAATTTCCAAGCTATTAACCTTATCTTTCTAAAATGTTTATCAGTAAACCAAAGAAAAAGCCTCCATGTAACAACTCAACCTGTTAGAAATAGCACCAAAATCAACCTGAAATCACTGCCAGTGATCTTAAAACATGTCCAGGGTGATGTTATGTCTGAAAATCAAATGATAGAATACTTTTGATCATATAGCTGTTCAATCACATCTGACCTGGAGCTGAATAAAACCAAGAAAATTATCAGCCTACTCTCAGATCTTCTTCAAATACTCTCTTCTAATATATATATAAACACACAATCAGATATACATACACACACCACATACACACTCACACACACTCACACACGCTCTCATATGCACACACACCCATACAGATTTACATGCATATTCACACACACTCACATATACACACACACATAGATGCACACATACACATGCTTAGATAAAAACATACATGCATGCACTCACACACTCACATACATACATACAGGCATTTACTCACACACACACTCACTCTCACATACACACACATACTCTCACATGCACACATATACACACAGAAACAAGATAGTTTTCAAATGATTAAGAAGCACACAGAGAAATGTAGAATTTGATGTTTGTTAATGAGAAGTAAATATTTAATAATGTTTAGTCTATACCTCTATATAGTTTAGTCTATACTTCTATATAGTTTAGTCTATATTTCTATATAATTTAGTCTATACCTCTATATAATTTAGTCTATATGTCTATATAATTTACTCTATACCTCTATATAATTTACTGTATACCTCTATATAATTTAGTCTATATGTCTATATAGTTTAGTCTATACCTCTATATAATTTAGTCTATATGTCTATATAATTTAGTCTATACCTCTATATAATTTAGTCTATATGTCTATATAATTTAGTCTATATGTCTATATAATTTAGTCTATACATCTATATAGTTTAGCCTATACATCTATATAGTTTACTCTATACCTCTATATAGTTTAGTCTATACCTCTATATAATTTAGTCTATACACAATATATTTTATATATTGATTTTTACATGCTGGATGCCCTCCCTAATACCAACCACATTTACAGTATATATATATAAATTTACCTCTAAAGCAATTTTGTTTTGTTTAATGCCTTATTAAAATTAAGCTGGTGGAGATTGTCTTGGAAATATAGGTATGTGTTCCATGGCTTTTGGTAAAACTGTGTACGGTTTCTATGACTTTGGGGATAATTATAAACAGGTTCTGCAACAGTTTAGAAGTTTCTATCAAGTATCCACAATAAAATAAGTTTGAGAACTATTGATGGTAAATTTATACATTTAATGTTATATTTATTGTCTCTTGATTTATTTTTAGTTTCTGCTTGGAAAAATGGAAACTATACTCCATAGAAATATTTCAGTCTTCTCCTCACATATCACTTCTTCAGCTGTTCCTTATTTTGATCCTGTCATTACAGTTTTTCTAAAATAATACACAGTATTTACATTAATTAATGAAAATTGTATTTGTATAAATTAATGAAAATTTTTTGAGGGATTTGCTAAAATTAATATTTATTTCATTAAGATGGTATTTTGAACATACTTTAACAAAAGGTTTTATATAAAATTATATTGGAAGTTATTAATTTAAATAGGAACTGTTTACAATGGAAGGTTGTGGTTCATAGAACCAGAAGTTAATTAATTTGTATTAATTAATGAAAATTTTGTAGGGTTTACTAATATGAATATTTATTTCATTAAGATGGAATTTTTAACCTACTTTAACAAAAGGTTTTATATTAAATTATATTACAAGATATTCATTTAAATAGGAACTGTTTATTTACAATAGAAATTTTCAGTTCATAGAGCCAGAGGTGGTTTGAGTCAGGTTGGTGTCGAAGAGGTTAATTTTTCTCTGAGTGCCAGATCTTAGTGTATTTTTGTTTTTCTACTCTAAGGTCAACTGGGTTATATCTTTATCTGTAAGATCTTCCTCAAATATAGGGTATGCTATTCAGTGCCTGTAAAATAAAAGAAAAGAGAAAATAATATGGAAGCCTTTCATTGTAAATGTAATCACAATTAACAGCTAACAAACTGCTTCTCATCTCACTACTTATTCAATCATTTTTCCAGTCTACTACCCATTTTTGCTTTGTGAGATCATGCCAACATGACTCTCACACTGATATTGAATGACATGTTAGATTAATCTACAATTATTTCTCTCTGCTTCTAATCTTATAAATACTGAACATCCATAGCATTAGAAACTTTAATACCTCCACATGAAAAGTACTTCTAATTAAATTCTATTCTTTTTTTACTTGTTCTCTTTTGTTTCTGGTAGTATTAACAGCCTTAAAATTGAGAAAACATGAAAAGAGGAAAACTATATTAACATATTAACATCGTTTTCTAATTTCTTTTTGTAAAGTTTTTTTTTTTTCCTTGTTCTCTCATTTTCCTTTTTTGAGAAACTGAAAATTTAAGTAATTAATTCTTAAAACAAATGCTTCACCTGGATGAAATATTACAGCTATGAAGGAAAATTCAAACTTAAGATTTTTATTTTAAAAATAAATAATTTTAATAGAATATAATATGCATTTTATAAACTGATCCTATAAATATATTTTGTATATATTTGTCATATTTTGTATGGAATTATTTTTAAATAGTTAGTATTAACCTTCAGCTGAATTATATGAGATGTTTTACACTTTGTTAGATATCTTGTTAATTGGTTGAAAGATAAGAGAAATTATACATCATCCAGGGAATTAATATTAAATTTGCTTTGCCTATTAAGTTTTTCTATAGCTTATCACCTGTCAGTGCTGATACCCTCATAATATAATTCACTTAATGAGTAGATATTGAAGAATTCTTACAAGCACACCTGTGTAATGTGTTGAAATGTAAGCAATAGCTATAAATACTTTTGTCTGCCAAATAATATAATATAATCTGTCCATTAACTAATATTGAAAATAATGAAATATCTATAGAGTACAGCTGCTGCTCTCCTTATCAATCTAAAAGTAGTTCCAGAGTGTTGTACAGTTATACAAGATGTTAAAAGTAATAATTTATAATATTGAATTTGAATACAGTCACCAAAGTGTAGATAACTATGGACAAATATGCCTACAGTAACTATCTTCTTCATCTTTGCCTTCTTACTGAGAGGGTTGTGAAGGCTGAGTCATCAGACACACCCATTTTCTGTTTCTCTTTCCAGTCCATGAATCTCTTCAGGTAGTACATATATAATTTTATATAAGGAATATAAACTGTAACCAACACAAAAATTAAACAAACAAAATGGTTTGAAATGAAAAAAGGCCAATTATGAAAAATATATATATATCGAAGAAAGAATTAACGACAGCCTCAACACAATCCAAGGAAATCTTCCAATCCCTATTGGAGGAAGTAAAAAGGAATGGTCTAGCTACATTGAAATATTGAGAAAGATGCTTCACCACTTCACCATTGAAATATATCTGGAGTTTAAAAGTTGTATTAACAGTTTAAAAATTGATAGGTCCATCATAGACCATAAAAGCCACTACATCTCCAAGACATCCTAGTGCAACATTTTACAGATATTTACATCGATTTTTATTAACAGATATCCAACTATCAAGTAGCTAAAATAGTTTGTTACCCATATAATGGATTTTCCATACACTGAAACTTCAGTAACAATAGTAATTTTCCTTGCTTTTGTGTGTTTTATACATATGATACCAAAGACATGAAAACATCAAGTGTTTTTATATGTGAATAGATCAATATATATATATTGAATAATGTGTGAGTAGTGTGTGTGTGTGCGAATATTTTATGTGCTCTTCTTCATTTGCAATAGCAATAATAATGAAATCTTAAAGTAAATACTCTTTCTTGATAAATATGGAAATACAGAGAGAGAACAGAGAGAGAGGATGGGGAGAGTAAGAATAATGAAGAAATCACAGCCAATTGTTTTCTAATTTCATTATAGGAAGAGTGAAGGGATGTTTTACCTTGATCTTATTGTATCATGGTGACTGATCAAAACAAATCACTGTAAGGAGATCATATTGATGAGGTTAACTACTTCAAGTTACAAATCAATTTGAAAGCAACTTTATCTAGAATATCAATCTTAGAACATAATAACAATTTGAACTGCTGTGCATATAAGTAGTAAATACATCATCCTCATCATCATCATCATCATCTTTGTTGTGTTATAGGACTTTTGTGTTTTGTGAGGTCAACTGATTACAAACCTATCATTTTCTCTAAGGCATATAAAATATTTTCTCAAATAATTGATCAATATAGTTTCTAATGTCACAAAGAATTGATAATGTTGTTGTGAAAGTTGGTGATACAGGTGATTGGTGGTGGGGATGGTGGTAGTGGTGATGGGGATGGTGGGGATGGTGGTGGTGTGTAGTGATAGAGGTGCTGGTGGTGATGGTGGTGGTGTTAAAGTTGATTGACATTTGCTGTACTTTAAAGAGAGAAAAACAGTTTTGATAAACAAACATGGGTGATGCTGAGAGTAACATTTTATTCTCCAAGTGCCAAAAATGTACTGATACATATTTTACCACCCCAGCCCCTTCAATGTCAAAGACCTACTGGTTTTGAGACACAAGTCAAGACAAAGATTCCAGACCTCCTTACCGAGTGTGTTGAAGCTCATCAAATCAAACCAAGGAAAAAATGTTTCCATTGTCTTCCATTGCTGATACTATCAACTGGTCACAACTACTGACAGAAAGAGCAACATGAAATAAAGCTTCTTGCTCAAGGACATAATGCATCGCCCATAATGCATTGCCATCTCACAATTGCAACTCCAATTTTTTAATCACTAAGCCATGCATAAATGGAGTAAATTTAATCAAAATATATTTTATTTTATTTTTAACTTCTAATTGAAAAATTGTATAATTGCAGGAACAAGTTTGACAAATAGCATTAAATAATACTTTTCTTCTATGATAAAATAATTATTTTCCATTTATATAATTCTGCAAATATAAAATAACCATGCAATAGGTTTCTAGCCAAGTAAATGGGAGATTTGACTTTTTAGGGTCTCTGAAGCTAGTGGGAGGAGGGGAAAAGGTACTCTCAGACAGGAGACCTAGCCTGATGACTGTTATTTTCTTTATTACTGATGCTGAATAATGAAAGCAAAGTTAACCTAAGTGAAATTTCAACTCAGAACATTAAGAAATATAACAAAATGCCATTTTTTTTTTCAATATCCACAATGATATTGATAGTTAGCTAGACGTGTTTCCTTTTACAGCAGGAATTCTATTTCTATGTGAAACATCATAATTATAATATATTATTTTCCATCATACTTATAAATTTTCTTATAGTAATAACATATGAGGGGCAGCTGAAAAGTTCATAGGCTGACCAAGATACTCTCAAGGGATGACCAAATAGGGTTTATTTTTAAACATAGTCCCTGGAAAGAAACAATGCAGTTAATACTAAAAAGACATGAAATTGATGCATGCAAGATTTCACAGCTCTAGCATCATTCCTTCATAGTCAGCCTATGAACTTTTTCTGCTCACCTTCATATATATAAATAATTATCTATGATTGTTTTAGATAGTCTATGATATTATACATAAAAAACTATTTTAACATTGATTTTCATTGTACGATGCTATAAAGATTAAATTTCCTAGTGTATACATGTAATTCTAGAAACTTTTCTTCATATAATTAATACTTATTTTGTTTTATTCTCTATTTCAGGTTAAACAAAATATCAATTATTATTTAGATTTTTGGATGGAATTACCAATAGCACCAGATTACTTTGTATCATGGTAAGGATTCCATTCACTTCTTTTTGTGTGGATTAGAAAAAGATAATAATTATATATATGTTTGTGTGTGTGTGGATGTGTGTGAATGTGTGTGTGTGAATGTACATGAAACTATATGTATATGTATGAATCTGTGTATATATATGAACATATATGTATATATATGAATACATATATATGTGTGTGTATATATATATGTATATAGGTATATAGGTATACATATATACATATGTATATATACATGCATCTATATACATACATGTATATACGTATGTATACATACATTCATATATATACATACATGTGCATATATATATACATTTGTATATATACATACATGTATATATATATATATATAAATATACATGTATTTATATATGTGTATGTGTGTATATATATATAGAGAGAGAGAGAGCGAGCTGTGAAAGTGGACATTAAATGGTGATGTATGTATGTGTATATATATATATATATATATATAAATTTATATATGCATATGTGCATATGTATATATATATGCATGTGCATATATATATATATCTGTATGTATATGCATATATATACATATACATATATATGTATCTGTATGTATATATGCATGTGTATATATATATATATGTGTGTGTGTCTGTGTGTCTGTGTGTGTGTGTGTGTGAGTGTCTGTGTGTGCGTAATAATGGTGCATATGAAGGCATACAAGATATGTTTATGTATCATAAACATACATAAGTCTTGTTATGAGTATTTAAATCTGTGATGATGTCACACATATCTCAGCAGCCGTGTGAGAGTGCCAGACAGCTGTTTCACTGATTTATGTTATGAATGTTATTACTTTGTCTTTCTTCTTTCACCAAATGAAAAGTGTATTCAGTTGCCAGAACTTCAATATCAAGAAGAAACTAACTAAAGGTATTTTAACTGTATGAAATAACAAGGAAAGATGGAAGGCTTCCTCTGCTCTCTAGCAAACTATAGAGGAAAGAGGTAACTCCACACTGCTGAAACTTTCTTCCTAATATCAATAAAACTTGTTTCTTTGATCTAGAACTCTTACCATATATACTCAAAAATCGATGGTAGAGGGGTGGTCAACATATATTTGGGATAAATATTTTGATGATTTTCTCCAACTTCAAATTCTACATAAATAAGATTTTTAGGTTTTTGCCCATTTTTCAGACAAAACAGTGGGAACAGCTTATATTCATAATGGCATATATTTGAGTTTATATGGTAACTTGTTCTGGGTTAAAAATTAGCAAACATTTTAGAAAAATGACAAGTGGAAAGGTAAGAAAAGTTGATTGTCTAGTATTGTGTTAAACCTGAATAATTTGACAGCCATGAGGAGTTGGAAAAGGGACAAAAAATGGAAAGAATATATCATTAATTCAGCTCCACTCCACATTTGTCTGAAATGAGAGAGAGTAAATGATGGTGAATGTGATAGACAATAAAAAATATTTGTCTTCAGACAGAAAGAAGAATATTGTTAGAAAGGGAAGATACTGAAAGCTTCTTCCACAAAACTTGACAGAAATAGAGGACTGATGAAGTAGAAAACATTTCTATGTTGGCTACTATAACAGTTCCATGGAGGCATCTTTCAGACATGTAAATCAGTTAGGCAATGACCCTGAAATATACTGGGGAAAACATTCCTTTGTTTTATTTTGTCATCCTTTGCCCTTTATATACTTCTACTGCATTGTACCAGCTTTCTGAAACTCATCAGTCATTTGTTACATATCTCACATTGTTTTGTATTCACTGGAAATATTAATAACTATAAGGTTTATCCTAGAAGTTAGGACACTTTATTTCATAAGATATCTCAGGTCAGTTGCTGTGGACATGATAGCCATCAGCATGAGCAGAGCTTCTTTTATTCTTGTGATGCACCTGAACATGGAGCATCAATGATTTTTACCTGGGATTTAGTTGGTAATTTGTCTTTCAGCATCATACATCCTCATCAAGCTCTGTTTTGTATTAAAGTATGAGGGCCAGCTGAAATGTTCATTGGTTGACCAAGATGTTCTCATGGAATGTCCAAATGAGGTTTAATTTTCAACATAAGAGGTGGTATCAAAATGTGTGCTGAGTGACCTCACTGTGTTCCCTTCACAACTTGTGAGATTTGTGTTTTTATGGGACCAGTGTATTGCTATGGAAGGTGACTATTTCGAAGGAGATGATGTTAAAAATATTAGTTTTTTTAAAACATAACAAGTCCAGGAACTTTTTGAAACCACCTCGTAGTCCCTGTTATTGATAAGAAAAGTTGAAATAAATGCATGTAAGATTTCACAGCTCTAAGCATCACTCCTTCATAGTCAGCCTATGAACTTTTCAGCTCTGTGTGCAAGATTTCACAGCTCTAGCATCACTCCTTCATAGTCAGCCTATGGACCTTTCAGCCCACTCTCATACCACAACCCAAGCAACACTGCTCTCTCTGTGTCCCCCCTTTCCAAAGCCACAGATGCTTTGAAGCAACTTTTGTTGCTTTTTGTAGCTAACTTGATGACCTTGTTACCTACTGGCTCCTGTAATGTCCAGAAGTTTATAGGTTCTGCTGAAAGGACTGGTCTGACACACAGACAGATCTCCAGCTGGGTGATAGATACAGCCTCTATTTCAGATCTATAGTAGTAGTAGTAGTAGTAGTAGTAGTAGTAGCAGCAGCAGCACCAGTAGTAGTATAGTAGTAGTAGTAGCAGAAACACATTCACCTTCACTGTTGTAGATGTTACCTACTTTAAATCTCTTCTGTACTTCACGGTTAATTAACAAATGATCAGTATATATATATATGTGTATGTGTGTGTGCGTGTGTGTGTGTTTAAGTTAAATTGAGTGTATATGTTAAGTGTGTGTGTGTATATATGTGTAACTGTGTGTGAGCATATATATGTAATTGTGTGTATATATATGTGTAATTGTGTGTGTATATATATAGGGTGTGGACTAAAATAAATCAACCTAATACTACTATCTTTTAATATCAGTGGTTAGAGTAATATGGTGATAGATTCTTGGTCAATCAAGTCCTTGACCTTTCTTACACATCTCTCACATAGAACTAATCACTATACAAACTTCATGACATACTCGTTTATCTCCCCTTCTAACATTTTCAAATTGTATATCGATATAAAAATCTTATTAAGTCTACATTGATTAAACTAATCAAAAAGATAAAATTCGATTTTAAAACATAGCAGCAACTTATGATTAAATTTTGGAAAATTATATTGTTAATTGTGTTTACAACATTAATGATTCTCTTGAGAACTGAATTTTTAAATACTATATATATATATATATATATATATATATATATATATATATATATATATATATATATATATATATATATATATATATACTATATATATATACTATATGCACACACACACACACACATATGTACTTATGTATCTGTGTGTGTATCTCATTAATATATACATAAGATTATAATTTCCAGATTATTAATGTCACGTTTAGAGATAAATATAGATAAAATTGAAATGTAACATTTGATTTACATTGTCAGTGACCTAGTGATCGGTAGAGGGTCGGACGCTATGCTTTGACGTATAGAGTTACGGCCCTTGCCATTCTGAGTTCAAATCCCGCCGAGGTTAACTTTGCCTTTCATCCTTCCGGGGTCAATAAAATAAAGTACCAGTAATACACTGGGTAATTGCTGGCATTGTGCCTAAAGTAGAAACAATTATTACCTTTAGTTAAGATAAAACAATTCCTATTTTGGATCTAATCTCTTACTATGTATACAACCAGAAATAAGATATATATGAGAATTGATTAAAATGTGTAGATCTAAATATGAAACATTTTTCTTCATCTCTAAAATATTAGGTTGTGTGAAAATGATTCTCTTAGTTACAATTCTTGTCAGATATTTAGACATATAGTCTAACTTGGGGTCACATATGGTGTCTAACTTGGGTTCACATGAACATTAGGGTTCAGTAAATTATTATGAGGGTGGGGGTCTCACTAAATATAGGAGTAACCTACAGGGTTTGCCACTATAGTTTAACAGTTCTTCAAGACAACCTTCATGATATTTTAATGGTTCTACTTTAATATGTTATTTTTATGAAATGTTTTGTTTTTGTTTTTTTTATAAACTATTTAAATACAATTGATTTCATATCAGGGAGTTAAAATATTCCTTCTTTTACTCTGTAAAAATAAAGGAACCACTACCTGTTGACAGGTTTGTTGAGAGCTGGTAATATGTCCATGACAGTTGTAATAGAAAGACCCAGGCTAGATGTAGAATATAGACACCAACATAGCTAGTAATAGACCCAGGCCAGATGTGGAATATAGACACCAGCATAGCTAGTAATAGACCCAGGGCAGATGTGGAATATAGACACCAGCATAGCCAGTAATAGACCCAGGCCAGATGTGCAATATAGACACCAGCATAGCCAGTAATAGAGCCAGACCAGATGTGAAATATAGACATCAACATAACTAGTAATAGAGCCAGACCAGATGTGAAATATAGACATCAACATGACCAGTAGTAGACCCAGACCAGATGTGGAATATAGACACCAGCATAGCCAGTAATAGAGCCAGACCAGATGTGAAATATAGACATCAACATGACCAGTAGTAGACCCAGACCAGATGTGGAATATAGACACCAGCATAGCCAGTAATAGACCCAGGCCAGATGTGCAATATAGACACCAGCATAGCCAGTAATAGAGCCAGACCAGATGTGAAATATAGACATCAACATAACTAGTAATAGAGCCAGACCAGATGTGAAATATAGACATCAACATGACCAGTAGTAGACCCAGACCAGATGTGGAATATAGACATCAACATGACCAGTAGTAGACCCAGACCAGATGTGGAATATAGACATCAACATGACCAGTAATAGAGCCAGGCCAGATGTGGAATATAGACATCAACATGACCAGTAATAGAGCCAGACCAGATGTGGAATATAGACATCAACATGACCAGTAATAGAGCCAGACCAGATGTGGAATATAGACATCAACTTGACCAGTAATAGAGCCAGGCCAGATGTGGAATATAGACATCAACATGACCAGTAGTAGACCCAGACCAGATGTGGAATATAGACATCAACATGACCAGTAGTAGACCCAGACCAGATGTGGAATATAGACATCAACATGACCAGTAATAGAGCCAGACCAGATGTGAAATATAGACATCAACATGACCAGTAATAGAGCCAGGCTAGATGTGGAATATAGACATCAACTTGACCAGTAATAGAGCCAGGCCAGATGTGGAATATAGACATCAACATGACCAGTAATAGAGCCAGACCAGATGTGGAATATAGACATCAACATGACCAGTAATAGAGCCAGGCCAGATGTGGAATATAGACATCAACATGACCAGTAATAGAGCCAGGCTAGATGTGGAATATAGACATCAACATGACCAGTGATAGAGCCAGACCAGATGTGGAATATAGACATCAACATGACCAGTGATAGACTCAGACCAGATGTGGAATATAGACATCAACATGACCAGTAATAGACCCAGACCAGATGTGGAATATAGACATCAACATGACCAGTAATAGACCCACACCAGATGTGGAATATAGACATCAACATGACCAGTAATAGAGCCAGACCAGATGTGGAATATAGACATCAACATGGCCAGTAATAGACTCAGACCAGATGTGGAATATAGACATCAACATGGCCAGTAATAGACTCAGACCAGATGTGGAATATAGACATCAACATGACCAGTAATAGAGCCAGACCAGATGTGGAATATAGACATCAACATGGCCAGTAATAGACTCAGACCAGATGTGGAATATAGACATCAACATGACCAGTAATAGACTCAGACCAGATGTGGAATATAGACATCAACATATTCATTATCTATATAGGTAATCAGTGGTAAAAACATGATTTATATACTGGTTACAGGTGTGTATATATTCTATTATATCATGGTTAACATTACAGAATGACCAGTTTGTGTGTGTTTCCATGTAGTACATAATATATGTGTAATGAACTAGAATTTGAGGGTTGTGGGCCCCATACCAACAGGACCAGTTGCACCCCACCCCAGCCCCTTCATCTCTCTCTGGTCTACCAAACATGGAAGATATGGAATTGGAATAAACTTTGAAATACAGATTCTAATAAATTTTCTGGAATATATAGACAATTGAAAGAGTCTTTTTACACACACGCAGGCGTATATATGTGTGTATAATGGCCACAAATAAATATTACTACTATTAACGTCATCATCATCATCATCTACACATCTGTTACCTCTATCATTAATAGGCAAATATCTAGATTTAATATTAATAACAATAAATAATAGAAAATAAAATAGTATTCTCAAGGGAAGCTACTCTTCAAATTTTTGTATTTACTTCCCTTGTATGAGAAAATGATGCTTTGCAGAGCGATTTTTACTGCATAGAATTCGATGACGATTGTAGCGTTGTTTTACCGATATTACATGTATTAAAGACACGGAATTTTGTACCTACTCGTTATTGTAAAATTGCTACCATATGTTTTTGTTTGTCTATCTATTACTGTTGATATAATCAACTGGTTTAGTTTTCATTAATTAATTTGTTGTATCTTAAAAATAGAATTATGTTGTTTTTTTATATATATATTTCTAATTATTTTCTGGTCTGAAAATATTTTTATTTAATGAAATAAGTACTGTAACTCTGTCAACATAAATATTTTGGAGTTGGGACATTAGAAAAAATAATACATTAATGCAGTACACAAATAACTATCTGTAGTACGTCTATCAGGCTAAAATTTCTGTAGTGAAAAATACAGCGACAGCTTCTATTTTCTATAACTATCTGTAGATTATATTAGGTAAAAGCAACACCATATCTAAGCAATGTCTATAGAAATAGCAGTTAAAGTCACACTAAGTGTAAATTCTGTCTCGAGCCTGGAGGTTCATCAGACTGGTGTTTATGCCAGTTTCTGTGGTATGAAGTGACTGAGAGTACAAGACTTCCCCTGGACAGGACACTGGTCCATCGAAGGATTAACCCCACACCTATTACTGGTATTCATTTTCAGCTGAGTATACTTGAGCAATGTAAAATGAAGTGTTTTGCTGAAGAACTCAACAGATGTGCCATTGTCTTAAAAATGAGTGGTCACAATATATAATACAGTTCAGGATACATTGTGGCTAAAATAACACCCACCCCACCCCCAGTAAATTTGGATGGTCACAGTTAAAATGACTTTGATTAAAGGTGTGTTTAATCAAGTTAGACCTGGAGGCTAAACAACAACCAATATATGATGGGGAGATAGAACAGGTAAAGCACCACATAGAAAAGACCTTGTGGTATTTGGTTACATCCCTTTATGTTTTGTGGGTTCAAATAGTACTGCAGTTCATATTGCCTTTCATCCTCCCAAGGTGGATAAAAATAATTACTATGGTCGATATAAGCTAAACATCTGTACGCTAGAAGGCTTGTGACCCAGCATGGCCACTGTCCAGTGGCTGAAACTCATAAAATTAATAAAATATTCAGATAATTCAATATCAAGAACATTTCCAAGAAACTATCCTGGAGGGAGATTTTGTCTACTAATTACATGAATAACCTCAGTTAATCAAAGTTTTTTTAAAACTCAGTAAATTACATGTAGGTAGGAAATTGGCAGTCATTGAAATTGGATAGAATGCTTTGCAATATTTTGGCTCTCTGCCCACAGATCCTATCAAGTTCAACTTTGCCTTTCATCATTTTGAGGTCAACAGAAGCACTATCAGTCCAGTACTGGGGTTGATTTTTCCTCTATATTTCGTTCTCATTTCCCCCCATCTCTCTC
Organism: Eledone cirrhosa; assembly: GCA_964016885.1. Taxonomy (NCBI): domain Eukaryota; kingdom Metazoa; phylum Mollusca; class Cephalopoda; order Octopoda; family Eledonidae; genus Eledone; species Eledone cirrhosa. Next base: position 74,798,716 of record OZ024747.1, read on the forward strand.
TCTCTCTCTCTCTCTCTCTCTCTCTCTCTCTCGAATCAGAAACCATTATTAAGTTGTGCTTGGCAGCATAGAGTTACGGCCCTTTAGGGTCTGAGTTCAAATCCCACTGAGGTTAACTTTGCCTTTCATCCTTACGGGGTCAATAAAATAAAGCACCAGTAATGCACTGGGGTCGATTTAATCGACTTTCCTCTCCTCTAAAATTGTTGGCCATGTGCCTAAATCTGAAACCATTATTAAGTTGGTGTTTGGAACATAACTTAACAAAGTTTCTTACATCAAATTAAATTATGATGAAAGCGTTTTAAATATATATAAACACTTTAAAATAGTTTTCTATCGCAAAACGATGAGCAGTTTCCAGCAATTTGGTATGAAAATGGTTAAATTATATAACTAGTCTCATGTAGCATTGTAGCAAGAGTTTGTGCCACATGTAGCAGTCCTTGTGTTTACTTCTCCCCCTCCGCACCCCCACCATAGACATCAAAAGGTTAAGAGTATTTGGGGGGATTTCTTTCATGTATAAATTTAAATTAATATTTATGGTTATTATATTCCTCATTAAACTTTTTTCTTTAATTAAAATTGAATCATTAATGAGAAATAAAATTAATTAAAATTGTTTTATTCTTTTAACGAAGACCAGGGTATGGGTGGTGGGGTGGAGCTTCAAAAACTCTGGGTTTAGACTCTCATTCGCAAGCCACATATTTCACAATATTTTATAAATTCTATTTTCTAAATCTGAGGTTGCACCATTGAAGGGTATGGGGAGGCAGTGCCATCCAGTCTCCCCCACCCCACACAATTCCTTGGTGACAGGCATACCTTTAACCCTTTTAGTACTATGTTATTTTTTACTATAAAGGACCAAGAAAGACCTGGGCAGGGGTTGTGAGAGCTGACCTCAAATCAATGAGACTCACAGAGGAAATGACGAGGAAACATGACAAGTGGAAGATGTCTTGCTGAGAAGGAACCATCCAACCCATGTAAGACTGGAAAAACAGATATAAAAACGATGTTGATGATGATAGCAAAAATTACTATAGGTTCAAATCCCGCCAAGATTTCTTCCAGAGAAGGATAGAGAGTGAGAGAGAGGAAGTGAGAAAGAGATATAGAAGAAGAATGAACCCAGTACAAGACGTAATTTTTTATCGACCTCAAAAGGATGAAAGGTAAAATCTTCTGTGTTAAGGCCTGGAGAGGAGATGGGCTCCACCAGGTTTTAAAGTGCCCTAGAGAACATCTCACTATGGCACACCTACAACTTCCTCAGGAATTACAGGTCCATATATACATATTATTAATTTAGAATTACTGGTTTATTAATGTTTCAGTGCTAGGCTGTAAAGAAGGTACTCAGTCACTGATGAAATATCAATACAGAGGTGAAACCAGTCTGGCTAATTCCTCTATTTTTTGTCCTTAAAGATATTGTATATAAAAACAAGGTGTTTACATCTGTCTATTGCATACAGCATTGGTTAGATAATAGCTTTATAAACTACATAATATGACAGCTGTACCTTGATAACGTCTGTCTTCCTCATTTGGTGGCTATTGTGGTCCTGTTTGGTTTTCCAAGTTTGGGAAGGTGGGCAATAGACATTCATTTTGCCATATTTGGAGGGTGGGTCATGGGTTTGTTTAGCAGGAATCATGCTAATGTTTTATAGACTGATTGGAGCAATAACGGTTTGAATTATGTATATTTATATATATACTGTAGTACAGTGTAGTATTAATTTTAAAATCCTATTATCTTGCAAATGATTTTTATGAGAGCAAAATACAGCTTCTTATTTTTAAAAATCAATATACTTACTTCATGCTAATAAATATTCTTATAAATAACTCATAATTGAATGAATTACTTTCATAATCAAATAGATTTAATTGATTTTCTGTTATTAATATATAATTCTCATGTATCAAGACTCAGTTCTGAGCCACTCTACAGTTTATCAGCACCTAGAAAGTTTCTCTACAAAGTGCAGCCCTGGGTCCTCAAAAATATATCATAGTTACTTTGTTCAACAATTTAGTTTATAGTGAAGGGAGGAAAAGGAGTAAAAGAGAAAACAGTTGTATTATCATTATTATTGTGAATTGGCAGTATCGGTAGAGGGTCGGACGCCATGCTTTCCAGCGTAGTTACGTCCCTTTGTGGTCTGAGTTCAAATCCCACCGAGGTTAACTTTGCCTTTCATCCTTACGGGGTCGATAAAATAAAGTACCAGTAATGTACTGGGTAATTGCTGGCCTTGTGCCTAAAGTAGAAACAATTATTATTATTTGGTGGATTGACAGTATCAGTAGAGTGCTGACAGTTCACAGCTTAGAGTTACATCTCTTTACATTCTGTGTTCAAATCCCACTGAATAGGGCTTTGACTTTAATCTTTACAGGTCGATAAAATAAAGTACCAGAAGTGTACTGGGGCCAATTTCATCGACTTTCCCATTCCTTTTAAATTGCTGACCTTGTGCCAAATGTAGAAACCATTATTTTTTAGGTGGTTTGGCAGTATCGGTAGAGCATCAGACATGCTTTGCAGCATATAGTTACGGCCCTTTACGTTCTGAGTTCAATTCCTGCCAAAGTTAGCTTTCCTTTCCATCCTTACGGGGCCGTTAAAATAAAGTACCAGTAATGTACTGGGTCGATTTAATCGACTTTTCCTTCCCCCAAAATTGTTGACCTCGTTCCTAAATCACAAACCATTATCATTAAGTAGCAACTACTAACCCTTCCATTACTTAATTTCTAATGGAATATTTTGTATTTTAAGTAATTACTGAAGAATGAAATTTAGTGGTTTTGCCTCATAGAAACTGGAGTAGTTTGGGGTAGGTTGGTATCAAAAGGTTTAGTTTATTTATCTGTTTATTTTTGGATGTTATATCTAGCAAAACATTTTATCTGACTCTCTATGAATTCTGCCAATCATCCATGACAGATCTGTTGTTTTGACTAAGTGATTCTGCTGCCAAATTGATGGCCAACTGATAAAAGTTTCAAACCATGTCATAGGTGTCATATTTTTAAACAAGACATTATATTTGATTGTGATTGTTTTCAGCTAGAAAATAAGTATTAATCCTCCTTTATCATAGTGGGGGTGGCATTAGTATGTTAGATGTCAAGTGATAGATTATCATAGCCCTCTCTTCTTTGGCAACTTCAGTCAAATAAATCAAGAGCAATATCTTATTTGAGATATTTCCTACTGTTGTTTCTGGTGATGTTGGTGTTAGTTGTGGTGGTAGGAGTGCTGGCTGTGGTGGGAGTGATGTTGTTTAGTCCAAGGTCAGCCCTCAATGGGGAAACCAATGATCAAAAGCATTCCAAATGTGACCATCCTGTCTCTTTTGCCGACCCCATTATTCAATGCCTCTTTCTGTTTTAAGACTATAGGGTGAGATTTGAAGGAGACTTTGCTACTATTTCTAGCAATCATATAAAACCTACTTTCTTCCACATTCATTTCTATTACTCCTATCACCCAATAACCTTCATCCTTCATCAACACATGACCCAGCTATCTCATTCTATTTCCCTTCATTAGATTTATTGCCATCATTTCTCTCCATAATTCATTGTTTGTCTTCCTCTCTCTCTCTCTCCCTCAGTCATAGATACAAAAGTCATTCTTATTTCCATTCTTCCCATCCTTCTCTCTTTTTCCACATTCATCACTTGTGTCTCTATTCCCAAAAATCATGGCACTTCTCTCTCATGCAGTATACACCTCTCCCTTTAGTTTCACTAAAATATATTGGTCAATCAAGATATTTGAGACCTCTCACTTGTAAGGCACATGGCCTAGTGGTAAGGGTGTTGGACATATGATCATAATGTCATGGGTTCAATTTCTGGAGTGGGTTGTGTTGTATTCTTGAGCAAAACACTTCATTTCACATTGCTGAAAATAAGTACCAGCAATAGCTGGGGGTTTAACCCTGTGATGGACTGGTGTCCTGTCCAGGGATAAACACCAAGAATTTCATGATTGAAAGCAAACTTCTTAACCACATTACTAAACATTATAGATAAGTCAATATAAAATACACCCAGTGCACTCTGTAAAGTGGTTAGTGATATATAATGTTTCAGCTGTGTTAAAGACATGACAACTGCTCTAGTGCTAGTGTCATGGTAAAACACACCCAGTACACTCTGTAATGTGTGGGAACATATGGGAGATGCAGCGACTGGTTCATCTGAGAGGTCAGTAACACCAATTAAATACTAATTTGGTCTGCTAGTAAGGAAAATGGACATTAAATGGTGAAGATGCCTCTACCACCACCACCAATAGAACAATGTAAATAAAATGACCAATATCAGAATGGATATTCTGAGTTCAGTGTACCTTCATATGTTTTTGTAAATGTTCCTATCTTGTCTTGTTAGTTTCACCATAATTGCTGGCTTCTTTGTTCATTTAACATCAAATATTTCAGCAGAATAACAATCATTATTATTATTATTTGAAACTCTATACTTGATACAGAAGAAATTATATGTCTGTCTGTGTGTGTGAGAGTTTGGGTGTGTTTGTGGGTATGTATATATAAATGTGTGTATGTTCATATATATGTATATATAATATATATATATGTATTTGTATGTATATACATGTATGTATATATATATATATATATATAACGAAGGAAATGTGGTAAGGAACCAGGTGGACCATAACGCACCAAAGTACTCAATACTTAGGGTAGTAGAGTGGGTAATAGGAACCAGTAAGACCCCGACGGCTGAGCTCAAGCCGTTTCGACGGCTAATTCGTCCAGAATTAGCCGTCGAAACGGCTTGAGCTCAGCCGTTGGGGTCTTACTGGTTCCTATATAATATATATATATATATATATATATATATATATATATATATATATATATATATATATATATATATATATATATACATACATAAGATGGCCAACTGAATACGTACATGTGTTTTTTTTTATCATTTTCCCCATTCCTTCCTTTCTTCACTTTCTATTTTAAACTCTATCTTCTGATGAAGGACTAGTGTCCGAAACGTTAAGACGCTCTTCCTATTATTTCAAGCGTAAAACTAACATATTTCTTCCATATAGTGTGCCATTTGTTTTGTTATGTTTCTTATTTCTGTTTACCTTTTACATATATATATTTATGAATGGTTGTATAATTTCATTTCATTTTACACATTTTGCTGTGTGCATACAGCATTTTAGAATAGATACACCATATACCTACAAGTTGTAAGAAGTGACTAAAAAAGTTGGTATCATAAAAGGCTGTAAAGGTTTGTCTCAAAATATGCCATCCAACCCATACCAAAATGAATGTAAAACCTGATGAAATATATATATATATTATTATTCCACAATGCTTCAAGCAAACTTCAATACTCTCTTATATATATATATGTCTCTCTCTGAGTGCGTGTGTGGGTATATATATATGTGTGTGTGTATATATATATATATATGTGTGTGTGTGGGTATATATATATATATATATATGTATGTATATACACATATATATTTTATTGAAAATCTCTAAAATTTCACTGTA
>OZ024747.1:74811803-74814303 GCA_964016885.1 Eledone cirrhosa
CGACCTTGACCTTAACTGCTGCCATCTTGCCTTGCCTTGCCTTTTAGTTATTACAACTTGCCAAGCATAGAATGTAGAACAAGCTTGGCTTCAAACAACATACTTGTTGGCTCCAGAAATCAATAACCCACAGATATTTTTCACCAGTGCTAATGCTATGACTACTCAAGCAGAAATGGAGCAACCTAGACATCAGTGTCAGTCATTAACATCAGATTGCTATTACTGCAGCTAGTGTCATTACTACTGCAGCTATTGCTGCTGTTACTGCTGCTGCTGCTGTTGCTGCTGCTGTTGTTGTTGTTGTTGTTGCTGTTACAACTTGCTGCTACTGTTACAAATCTTCCTACTGTACACATTCACTTGGAACAACTGCATGACTACTTATGCCAGTTTAGAAATCAATAGATCACAACTGATCAAATATCCCCATCCATCCCACTCATTTATTGTTTGTTTTTAGTTTTTATTGTATTTTATTTTATCATATTTTTTGTTCACATATTAACAATTTCGAATGTTTCATGTGATTAAAGAAGTGTTTGGGAAAGAAGATGACTGGGGGGGGGGGGGGGGGGGGGGCTGTAAAATTAGGGTGAGGAAACCTTTTCTTCTACGGTCATCCATGGAAATAACTAAATTTTGGTCTGAGACTGTATGTTTTAAGAAGCCATTACTAGCATCACAAGGAGTATATCACATACATATAAATAACATGTTATATATAAGTGTGTCATATTGATTTTTATATGGTTCTTTAATATGATAATAGAAGGGAAGGATAAAACTATTGGATTTCCACTCCTTCCTCTCTCTCTCTCTCTCTCTCTCTCTCTCTCTCTCTCTCTCTCTCTCTCTCTGTATATATATATATATATATATATATATAATCTGTAATCGGTATTAGAGCATGCATAATAAATTTGATGTTTTAAAATTCATGTTTCTTTGATAAGTACTACTTCAGATAAATAATGATTGATTTTCACATTGAAATAATTGTTATAGAAATAATCAATAATGACAATGCCATATATGGAAATGTAAGTGCTTAATATGTTATGCACCTTCCTCTCTCTGCCATCCTCCTCCTCCTCCTCATCACCATCATCATCATTGCTGTCGTTGTTCTGTGCTTACCATATTATCATGAAAATTGTGATTATGCATGGAAAGAACATATGACGTAATGGAAAATTTCCTCTCCTACTGCAGTAGAATATACAACACTGCCTCTTCTTCCCACTCATCATTACTGCCTCTTCTTCCAACTCATCATTACTGCCTCTTCTTCCAACTCATCATACCATTATAGTCGGGCTTTTCTTTGCTTTTGTCTTAAGCTTCAAATAAGAATATTCCTTTCCCCTATCCAATCCGATCCAAAAAGAATATTAGGCAATGCAGATCCCATCTATTTATATATATGCTTATATATATATATGCATACATATATCCATATAAATATATATATACACACATACATACATATAAGTATGTGTGTCTATATACATGCATATAAATATATATGCACACATACATATATGTATGTATATGTGTGTGTGTATATGTATATCATTTCATCATCATCATCATTTCATTTTACGTCCACTTTTTCCCTGCTTGCAAGGGTGGGACGGGAACTGATTCTGGCTTGATTTCTACAGCTGGATGCCCTTCCTAACACCAACCTCATTTACAGTGAGTGCTGGGTGCTTTTTTGCCGTGGCACCTCCACGACCACTTTGCAGTGGAATGATAGGGACTGAGGTCCCTATCATCTCATTTCTACAGCTGAGTAAACTGGAGCAATGTGAAATAAAGTGTCTTGCTCAAGGAAACAACATCATCATATATATATATATATATATATATATATATATGATGATGCCGGTGTACTTAGTGTCACGAATGATCAGAAAAGGGAGGCCTGGAAATGTCATTATGAGAGACTGATGAATGTGGAGAACAAATGGGAGAGAGAGAAATTGCCCTTGGTAGATCCGACAGAGGGACCAGCTATTGAGATTGACGAATATAGGGTCCAAGAGGCGATTAGGGAAATGAAAAATGGTAAGGCTGCCGGACCATCGGGAATAGTTGCTGAGATGCTGAAGGCATCAGGGGACGTAGGCACTAAACTGGCTGCACGCATCATCAATCAGACTATATATGGTGGTGTCATACCCAAAGACTGGTGCAGCAGTATTCTCATAAATTGCTACAAAGGTAAAGGGGATGCTTTGGAGAGGAGCAATTATAGGGGTATAAAACTGATAGATCAGGTTATGAAAGTGGCAGAAAGGATATTAGCACAACTAATTAGAGAAAGGGTCAAACTAGATGAGATGCAGTTTGGTTTCGTGCCTGGGAAGAGTACAACAGATGCCTTCTTCTTGGTGAGACAATTGCAAGAGAGGTTCTTAGAGAAGAATAAGCCACTATACTTAGCCTTTGTTGACCTAGAGAAGGCCTTTGATAGGGTACCCCGATCTGTCAT
>OZ024747.1:74819303-74926803 GCA_964016885.1 Eledone cirrhosa
GCACCTAGTACATGCTGTAAAGTGGTTGGTGATAGGAAGGTCATCCAGCCATAGAAAGCTTGCCAAATAAAGGATTGCAAGGACCCTCAGTTATGTCAAAAGACATGACAACCTCTCCTGTGCACTTGGTAGAATGTGAGACCATACAGCAGCAAGACAACAGATCCCTGGCTTGGGAGGTCTGTAACCAGCGCTTTAGTACTGACTTAGTCTATGTTAACCTGTCCAACCCTTGCTTGCAGGGAACGCAGACAATAAAACAATGATGATGATATTGATGATGATGATGATATATAATTTTTATTTTTTTAAACTACTGAAATTTTAAAATCAAAGTCAATACTAGATCAGATGTAAGACAATGTACTTACAGGGTAACCTCAATTTAGTTTTCTAAATCCTATGTTACTAATTTTAGTAAAGTAAATTTAGTGGCTCTCCCTATCAGAAACCTTTTAATTCAGTCTAATGAGGATTAAACAAATGGGCAAATTTCTTCATACACACACATATATACACAAACATACAGACACACACATACACAAGCATATAGACACACATATGCACACATACAAACACACTTACACACATACACACACATACACAAAAATATGCACAAACATACATAACAATACAGGCACACATATACACTGCATTAACCTCATTCAGTTGTGTTAATCTTCCAGTTTAGATGGATCAGAATCACTGCCCCTTAACAGATTAACTTACATTGTGTGTGTGTGTGTCAGTTAACTGGTACATGAGTTTCACTAGTACCACATGTATAGAGCCACCACCCCCACCATAATAAATGTTTCATGTTATTTATATATCTATGAATCTACAATCCAGCATTAATTCATAACATCCTGAAATATTTTAGCATAAAATATCTAAAAACCGGTTTGTTAATCCAAATGCCTGTAGTATCTTTATTACTGTACAGATCATTGTGAAACTTTGCAGTATTAGAGTAAAGACTTCAGTTGTTAATGTGATGGAATCATAATGTTGTTTTGTGCTTTTCAAAAATGTCTTGTTCGTGATTTCTTAGAGTGCTGAATGTTAAGATTTTAAAAAATATTTAAATATTAATTTATTATGGCTAAATAGTGAGTCTTGTTACTCTGGAGTTTCACCTGTACACTTATAGGGTCATCAGACTGCGAGCGAGCAGGTGAAACTCCAGAGTAACAAGACTCACTATTTAGCCATAATAGATTAATATTTAAACTCTAATTTGGTATTGAGTACTCTTTTCAACTACATACAGATATAAATTCGTTAGTATTAGGAAAGGCATCCAGTCATGGAAATCTTGCCAAACAAGGGGTTAATATGTGTATTACTTTACTCATGAGATTACTGGTATTGCATGTGTTTAATTAACCCTATATCATCAAAGACAAAACAGACTTCTTTAATATATACACACATATATATATATTAAAACCTCCATGCTTCCTGAGATTCACCAACACTACACCTAATATTCCCGCTCCATACACACACACACACACACATGTATATCATGACACATACACTATTCACTTCCCTGACATTTGTATATTATTCTATGTACTATACATGCACCTTTGATGAGTTGTAGTGCACCTGAGCATTACTGTACACAATAATTTCATTATTATTATTATTATATATATATATAATTTCATTCTCATTCTCCATAAAATAATTTGTAAGGTAAAAATATATTGGTTTCTGATTTAGGACCAGGCCTACAATTTAGGGAAAGTCAATTAAATCGACCCCAGTGCATTACTGGTACTTTATTTATCGACCCCATAAGGATAAAAAGTAAAGGAAAGGTAGGGACGAGAAGGTACAAATAAAATAAAATCAATAATATGCTGCTCAAAAATTGCCAGGGTCAGGTGAGGGAATTTCATTTAGGATATTATCACAATGAGGACACATGCTCTAAAAAAAGGGGTGTAGACCCTTACTTCCTGCTCCATAATTACAGTAAGTGCGATTGTGAATGACCTTGAAGTATATGTTTGGCTACACAAGTGAAAAGGGAGGTAAATCTTCCTATATTGAAGAAGAAATAAAATTCTTCCTTCTCCAGGAATGATGTGTTGAGTACTACAGTCTGACACGATAAGATTAAAAGAAAAATACTAATTGTCATTTTACCTACAATATCCCATATGTGTGTATATGATGGGTAGAAAGTGTTTGTATATGTATAAACAACTCTCTCTCTCTCTCTCTCTCTCTCTCTCTTTATATGCATATAAATATGTACACACACAACACACATATATGTGTATATATATATGTATATGTGTATGTGTGTGTGTGCACAACTTACATTTTCTCTGTTAGTGTGTACAAAACTTTGCTTGGAATTAAAATGTCTCCATAAACATCTACCCTAGATCTAATATGAGATCTCCCTTTACAGTTGGTTGATTTGTTAGAAATAGCAGTGAGATTTCCCTTCAATCACACTCCTTTAACCCTTTCATTGTGACACTGGGATGCCTTTGATCACCAAGATTCATGACCATAGGTAAGGGTTGAGACGAATACCAAATTGAAGATAGCAAGTTTGGCTTTTACACCTACCTCCCTTCTTCTGATTACCGAATGCTGAAGCTGGCGCATTACTGCACCAGCTCCTACAATTCTTGCACTTAATTCAGCCTCCTACTTTGCATCACTCATGAAAATGGTCCCGAGTTATTTGAACGTCTCCACCTGCTTCAGTGGAACTCCATTCACATGTAGAGTGCACTGCACGGGCTTCCTTGAGAGAATGAGTATCTCAGTTTTCGCAGCACTGATTTTGATTCCAGCCATGCAGCACTCGGTATCAAACCTAACAAGTGAATGTCGGAGATCATCTTATATAATATAATATAATATAATGAAATTATTGTATAAAGTGCTCAGGTGCACTACAACTCGTCAAAGGTGTATGTATAGTACATAGAATAATATACAAATGTCAGGGAAGTGAATAGTGTATGAGTCATGATATACATGTGTGTATGTGTATGGAGGGGGAACATTAGGTGTAGTGTTGGCGAATCTCGGGAAGCATGGAGGTTTTAAAGGATGCAGTGTATAGACAGCTAACAACTGATGCAGGTAGTTTGTTCCATGCTTCAGCAACTCTGAGCATGAAAAAATGTTTCCGAAAGTCATGGGAACTGTGCTGTTTTCTGACTTTGTGGGCATGTCCACGTGTGTTAGACACATGGAAATCAAAAAGATACTCAGGGTTGTTGTTCGCAAGATGGTTAACAATATTGTCTGCAAATTCCAGCCGACTGATTTTACACCTGCCAGTCATGCTACCACTTCCAACCCGACTGTGCATGTCAATCCTATTCGTGAAAATAATGAACAGGAGAGGTAATAGTATGCACCCTAGACTGAGTCTTACTCTCACATTGAATGGTTTCGATTTAGCAACATTTGTCCGAACACAAATACTTGGGTATTCATATAAAATTATCGGGGCAGCAAGAAGCTGACCATTGATCCTATACTCCTGCAGAACCTTCCACAGCAGGTCCTGAGGAACCCGAACAACACCAGTCATATAACTCTTGGCAATACTCCCAAGATTTCTCAAAGACCTGTCACATTGCGAATAGTATTTATAATTTTTAATATCGTCACAATATTTGTATTCAAATAAAATATTGGTGTTAGTTAATCAATCCGAAATTATTCTTTATTCTATTTGTAAAAATTCAAAGCAAAATATTCAATTATTTCTATGCAGGGTATTTTTTTTTTTAATATTAATAAATTTTGATTAAAACAAATGTTATTATAGATTAATTTTAAGTTTCAATCGTCGTGAAAATCTTTGGAATCAAATTTATTTCACTTTATTCATTAAAAAGCATTTTCATAAATCGACAATATTACTGAACATATCCAATATTGATTTTATAAATCTTCTTTTTTTCCCTCCATTTCTAATAAATATCCAATAATATTATTTAAGGGAAATAACTCTAAACATTTTTGCGATTATTTCCCTTGAATTATGTTTACATTTAAATAAAATATTTTGTGTATATTTTAACTTAAGTGTACTATTACATTTTATATCCAGATTATGATTTATACAGTGTTTCATAAGATTTCATCCTGATATACCTATGTGTGTGTATGTGTGTGTGTGTATATATGCAGGGTGTCTCATTACCTGTCCAGGTAATATTGTATACATTTTGGGGAGACACCCTAAGACATTTTTTTCTAATTCCAACCCGCCCGTCCCCTCAATCTATTTTATTTCTCATTCTTTCTTCTGATGAAGAACTAGCATCCGAAACGTTAATACCCTCTTCCTGATATATCAAGCGTTAACCTAATATATACCTTCCATATACTGTACCTATTGTGTTGTTATTTCTGTTTACCTTTTACATATATATATATATATATATATATATATATATTCCACATGTGAAGGTGCATGACTTAGTAGTTAGAGCGTTGGGATTATAATCGTGAGGTTGTAAGTTAGATTCCCGTACTTGGCTTTGTATTGTGTTCTTGAGCAAGACATTTTATTTTCATATTGCTCCAGTAACTCACTTCTACAGCTGAGTGCACTGGAGCAATGTGAAATAAAGTGTCTTGCTGAAAGACACAATGTAACATCAAGAATATTACTCACAACTTTTCGACCATGAACCAAATACTCTAACCAATAAATCACTTACCTTTGATATTCTGTGTGTATATGTATTATCTTCATCATCATTTTTACGTCCTTTTTTCCATGCTTGCATGGGCTGGATGGGTCCTTTTCAGCACAGTATCTCTCCACTCACCACCCATCTAGTAGGAGGGCAGTGACTCCAATAAATATCAACTTCATAGAGCAGGCATAAGGCTCAGTAGTTTATGTGTGTGTGTGTGTATATATATATATATATATATATATATATATATATATATGAAAGACGTAAAATAAGAAAATTATAAAAATTAACTTACTTACTAAAATTTCACTCCAACTAATTAGTTTCTGAAAGGGAATAAAGGACTTCTCCAAGCGTTTCTCCGGAAACCTTGTTTATTCCCTTTCAGAAACTAATTAGTTGGAGTGAAATTTTAGTAAGTTAATTTTTATAATTTTCTTATTTTACGTCTTTCATATTATTGTTCTGCATCCCCATGCATTGAACCACAAAGTTACTAAGACAAAACCTATATATTTGCTGGCATAGGTATGCATCTGTATATATATGTTAGTAGATATACTAATTCTTTATATATATATATATATATATATATATATATATATATATATAAATCTGAGCTTTTCGAATATTAATAATATTCAATTCGTTTACAATTATGTAAACAGATTCTTTAAGCCATGTAAGTCATTCTTGCCTTTATGTTGGCATATATATTTATATAGGAGACGAATTGGCAGAGTTGTTAAGACGTTGGATAGAATGCTTTATGGTACACGTCCCACCTCTTTGTGCACTCTGAGTTCAAATTCCGCCGTGGTCAACTTTGTCTTTCATCCTTTCAAGATCGATAAAAAAGTATCAGTCATCGGCTGTGTTCAGACTTGGAGAGGGTTGGGCGCCGCTAGGTTTAAATGTGCCTCTACGACTCCACAAGGAGTTATGGGATCTTTATCCTTTTATATATATATATATATATATATATATATATATATATATATATGTTCATTATATATATATTCAAAATAGGAGCTACACAAAGCAAAGACAATGGCAAAAACAAAAATTCTTACAGATTTTGGGTTATGGGTTCACAAGCTAGTCATGGTTTAGACACTGTGGTTGACACTAAGTAAAGAGTTGTGGTTTTCAGAGACATATCCAAGTGTTGGTGGTTTATCCAGGATTTTTTGGAGGAATTTTTTTCAGGGAATCATTGAATATTATTGGATCTGTTTCTGTCTTGATGTATTTTGGAATGATATTAAAAAAACAAGGACCAGTTGAGGTAAAGTAGTTGTGTCACATTGTTATGAGATGCAAGTTATATTTTTGTAGTTGAAGGATAGCTCAGGGACCAACATTGGGTGGATTTTTAAAGGTGGTGACATTATTTGGGCAATATTGATGGAATATTTTCTACATCACAGAAGTCTTTAATATCTTTTATCATAAATCTGCTAGATCATAACAGATTCTAGAACTAAACAAGTAAATTTTAATTATACTTTCCACAAAATATACTTGTCAATTTTCCTTATTAAGTAAACCTATTGTATATAATACTATATATATATATATATATATATATACATTTATTATATATACAGATTAAAGTTTAAGCAAAGAATCCCTTATTATATATAGTAAAAATTGGCTCTATGGGTTTTATATATTTTATATATATTTTATATATATATATATATATCATCATCATCATCGTTTAACGTCCATCTTCCACGCTAGCATGGGTTTGGATGGGAATTTTCCCACTTGAGGCAAGATTGGTTGTCTTGCCCGTATAGGACTGTCTGGCAGGTTTTCTACGGCTGGATGCCCTTCCTAACACCAACCACGTTTACAGTGTGGACTGGGAGGTTTTAACCGTGTTACTTACACGGCCACATTACAGCGTGGACTGTGTGTTTTTTTGTCGTGACATCTACACGACCTCATTTATTTAGGACTGGATGTTGTGGTACCAACATAAATTTTCATCTAAAGGGGGTGGTGTGGATGGGGTGAGGGTAGTGGGACGGGTATGTATTTTGGTAAGAGGTGCCTACTGACTGTAGGTTTCGCTTTGCACTTAGGCAAGGCGGGTCTTCTGTATTACTGTGTAGCGCCAAAGATCTCGGTCCAGTGACATTGTCTTGGAGAGGTGTAAGTGTGTGAGGTCGGAATTTATCAAGTCGTCCCAGGTTTTTCTGGGTCTGCCTACTCCGTGGCTACCGTCTATTTTAATCGCCCTGCACTTTTTTTGTACAGCTGTCATCTTTCACGTTTCATATATATATATATATATACACACATACATACATGTATATAGAGAGAGATCCCAAGTGAAATCGGGGGTAAATAGAGTTAAAATAGGTACTCAATACATTTGTAGAATGTAAACATCATTAATATACAAAATCCTTCTAGAACTATTTCGTTCCTAATGATTTCATACGAATGAAACAGTTCCAGTCTTGTAGAAGCCTTATATATATATATATATATATATATATATAAGGCTTCTACAAGACTGGAACTGTTTCATTTTAACTCTATTTACCCCTGATTTCAATTGGGATCTCTCTATATATACATGTATGTATATATATATATATATATATATATATGAAAAAATGGGGAGAAGAATATATATATATATACATGCAAGCGTGGAACATGGACGTTAAGCGATGATGATGATGATGATGATGATATATATATACACACATTTATAATTACACTCTGCTTAGTTCTACACCTCTATAGCAACTGGAAACTATGCATCGAGTGCTCACTCTGGTGAACCTACAGTAACTGGACGTTACATTCCCTATATATATCGTAAAAACGCAATGTTGCTCCCCACACTATTTGTGCATCTGCATTACTGTTTTCTCTTCTAGTGTAAACAACTGTGCATTAACATAATTTTCAACTTTAATTTAAGAGTTATCTCCCTTATGCTATATGCTGCACCCAGAGTTAGTGGTGTATATACATTTTAGTTTCGTTCTATCACTCTCCATTGAACTGTTTCTCTCTGTCTCTCTCTTATATATATATATATATATATATATATATATATATATATATATATATATATATAATGTATATAATGTGTGTGTGTGTATTTATGTATATATAGTTCTTTTTCCTGAATACCACTACTATAATGTGTATGAATATAGATGCATACACGCATGTGTATATATATATATATATATATGAGAGAGAGAGAGAGATGAACCTCATTTATTGCCCTCAAAATAAACACAGTTGTATTGAAATAAACAAAGAAGCCAACCTGTTGCAACAGTGAGGTGTTGCAGTAGAAATTTAGAAATTAAGATTAATATTCAATATGAATGAGAAATAGGCTTCCTTTGCATCATAAAATATGTATAAATATGTGCGTATGTGTATATTTGTGTGTCTGTGTGTGTGTGTGTGTGTGTGTGTGTGTGTGTGTTTGTGTGTGTCTGTGTGTGTATGTGGTGTGTGTGTGTATGTGCATGCATATTTGTGGGTATGTACGTGTGTGTGTGTCTATGCATACATTTTTGTGTTTGTATGTATAATGTGTGTGTTTGTGTGTGTGTATTTGTCAGTGCATGCATATCTGAGGGCAAGTATGTGTATGTCCGTTTATGCCTGCATATTTTGTGTATGCATGCATATTTGTGTGTGTGTGTACGTGCATATTTTGGTATGTATATATGTGTGTGTACATGCATATTTTTTAATTTAACAATAATGATGATATGTGTATGACTATATATGCACAGATGTGTGTATGTATGAATGTATACGTGACTGCATACAGAAATGTGTGTATGTATGTGATGTATATGTGACTGCGTACAGAAATATGTGTATGTATGTGATGTATATGTGACTGCATACAGAAATATGTGTATGTATGTGATGTATATGTGACTGCATACAGAAATATGTGTATGTATGTGATGTATATGTGACTGCATACAGAAATATGTGTATGTATGTGATGTATATGTGACTGCGTACAGAAATATGTGTATGTATGTGATGTATATGTGACTGCGTACAGAAATATGTGTATGTATGTGATGTATATGTGACTGCGTACAGAAATATGTGTATGTATGTGATGTATATGTGACTGCGTACAGAAATATGTGTATGTATGTGATGTATATGTGACTGCATACAGAAATATGTGTATGTATGTGATGTATATGTGACTGCGTACAGAAATATGTGTATGTATGTGATGTATCTGCATAATTCAAGATAAATGCCATTTGCCGTAAATGATATTTATTTAATAAAATTTCACAAAGGTTTTTTTTCTGTGTGTGTTATATATTCCAGTTGTTCTTGAATAGAATCGGTAAAATAAATAAATGATATTTTATAATATGAATATTTATTATATTTGTATATATTTTAAATAACGCTTGGCAATAGAAACAATAATAATATTTTCACTGTTTCAGAGTTTTTATATAATTATGAATATTTCCATACCTTTAAAAATAAAGATATATATGTAAGTGTGTGTGAGAGTTAAAGGGTAAAAATAACTGTAGGTAATGTAAAGGAATGGTATTTGTGATCCCATACTTTTAAGAATCAATATATATACATATATATGTGTGTGTGTGTGTGTATATATATATATGTGTGTGTGTGTGTGTGTATGTATATATAAATGTGTGTGTGTCAGTTAGAGAGGAAAAATAACTGTAGATAATGTAAGGAATGGTATCTGTGATCCTTGACAACCAAGCGCGAGAATATCCCAAGCAGCTTGTTCAGCCATCTTTACCAAGGTCACAGCTAAAATCTTGGTATTTTTACCATTGAAAAACAATAATATCTTGACAGAAGAAGTTGAAAATTTTTGTTTTTTTTCAAACAATGATAATTACATTAAAGTTATAATTATATGTAACATTAATATATTAATTGGAAAATAAAAAATATTAAATTATATATCTATTTAACTAGAATGTGAAATATAGTGACATAAATAGACATATTAAATACTTAATATTCCTTCGTTAGTCTTCATTAATAAGATCTTATATTTATTTCAAATAAGACATAAAATTAACAATTATTGTGAAAAACAAAAATAAATGCAAAAACCAAATAATATTATGCCAGATTTTAATTGTATATTTTGTAATTTAAATTATATATATACCATTTTTAAATATTGATTTTAATAATTTAAATAATTTTTTATTCTCTTCTAACCTAATTTAAAATCATTTCTGATGAAACCATTAAGTAATATATATTCATTATAGAATAAATTCAATATGTTTATTACTCTCTCTATTTGGCTACTAATTACTAATTACTCATAACAAATTAAATCACATTATATAAATGATTGTATATATATATATATATATATGTGTGTGTGTGTGTAAGAATGCACACGTACACATATATATATATACATAGATATATATCTATCTACACACACACACATATATACATATGTACATATGGGTTATATCGAAAATTAATAATAACGCTCGATTCCTACATATATATATATATATATATATATATATATATATATATATTAATATATACAATACAAGTAGTAATATATAGTATATGTATGTATATGCATCTGTGCATACATATGTACGTGTACACATATGTGTGAGTATATATATATATATATATATATATAATTCAAAATTTAGAATCTTCTTCATGTACACACATACATATATTACAATATATTTTTTTCAATAGAATCATAATACAAAGCCATTTTATTGATTTACATATTCCATAGAATAAGATTAAATATTAAAAAAAACTGTGATGCTCTGTAGTATAGAGCAGAAATTGAGGAAAAGCAAATATATTGTGAGATGTCTAACATTATTAAAAATAAAAATGGAGGTGTACTGCATCATTCATTTCATAGAAAGGTTTTAAGCAAGAATTATGGCTATGTTTATTTATAAAGGATTATATTTTCAAGAACTCTATTCACACACACACAGCTTCAGTCAGTAATTTATGAAAACCTCAGAGTGCTACTATCATAGCAGCTACTACTCAATATACTGTTTTTAATACCACTAACAGAAGAAGCTGTTTATGTGATTGCAACTAAAGCTACTACTCTTTTATTGGTTTGACTGAAGCACACACTACATTAGCTTAGCTGGACCTTCCTTAGTCTATGAAAAACCAACTGCAACCATGATTTGTGTTCCAACATACATAATAATTATTCTTGGACCATAGAAGTCTTGGCTAGACTTAATGTGGCTTCACTCTAATTTTATGACAGAAGAAAATAAAGACTGCATATGTGTGTGTGTAATGTGTGTATATGTGTGTGTTTCTGTGTGTATGTGTGTGTGTGTGTGTATAATGACGAGATACATACATATGCATGCACATATACACATATATACATACATGTAAATGTGTGTGTGTGTGTGTATATATATAAATATATATATTGATATATATGTATATACATATGTGAGTGTATATATATGTGTGTGTGTGTACATATATTTGTGTGTGTGTGTGTGTGCATATATGTATATATATATATATATATATATATATATACACTCACACATATATACATACATACATGTAAATGTGTGTGTATATATATATATATATATAAATATATATATTGATATATATGTATATACATATGTGAGTGTATATATGTGTGTGTGTACATATATTTGTGTGTGTGTGTGTGTTTGCATATATGTATATATATATACACTCACACATATATACATACATATAGATAAATATGTATGCGTAGTTATTTGTGTGTGTGTGTGTGTGTGTGTGTGTGTGTGTGTGTGTGTAGTGATTGCAATTCTGTCAGATAAATTTATGTCTTCTGAAAATATTTGCTCCTCTAGTGTGTATGTGTGTCTGTGTGTCTGTGTGTATCTATGTGTGTGTGTGTATGTATGTATGTGTGTCTGTCTGTGTGTGTATATGTGTGTGTATGTGTGTCTGTGTCTGTGTGTGTATATGTGTATGTATGTGTGTCTGTGTCTGTGTGTGTGCATACATTTATTAAGTTATAAGCATATATTTGTACATCATTTACTCTGATGTTAATTCATATATTACCATTTATATCAAGTGTAAAAGTGTGTGCATGTGTGTGTGTTTGTGTGTGTGCATGTGTGTGTATAATCCTAATGTAAATCGGGGAGCGACCACTGTTAAAAAAGGTACTCAATACGTTAGTAGCATATAGGCATATTCATTTCATTTTAGAAATGACTTCTACAGGACTAAAACTGTTTCACTCTTAAGAAATCATCAGGAAAGTCCTGATGATTTGTTTTATATATATATATATATATATATATATATATATATATATATATATATATATATAATGTAGATCCTGCACAAAATTGGTGGGTAACCACAGTTAAACAAGGTACTCAATACAATAGTAGCATTGCTAATCATTTCATACAAATGAAACAGTCTTAGTCCTGTAGATTTCTATACTGAATAATGATGATATACATATATATATATCACCTTGACTGGCCAGTCTGTCGTGCTGTTTTAGCCATAATATAACCGCCATCCCACTGGCTGGGCGGGCAGGGCGGTACTCATTTCTACAGCTGAGTAAACTGGAGCAACGTGAAATAAAGTGTCTTGCTCAAGGAAACAACACATCACCCGGTCCGAGAATTGAACTCACAACCTTTCGATTGCAAGGACAATGCTCTAAGCCATGCGTCTTCACTATATATATATATATATATATATATATATAGTGGACGGCTTCCGTTACCTGGGTGACAAAATCAGCAGTGGTGGAGGGTGCTCTGAAAGTACAGTAGCTAGAGTCAGAACTGGATGGAAAAAGTTCTCCCTAAAAATGATGAAAGGCAGGTTGTATGATGCCTGCATATGAACATCAATGTTGCATGGCAGTGAGACCTGGGCATTGTGTGCAGAGGATATACGCAGACTAGAGAGGATCGAAGCTTGCATGCTCCGCTGGATGTGTAATAGTAATATACGTGAACGGCAAAGCATTAACGAACTAAGGGAAAAATTAGATATAAGAGGGATCAGATGTTGTTTACTCGAGAGAAGGCTACGTTGGTAAGGTCACGTGATGCGCATGAAAGACGACAGCTGTATAAAAAAGTGCAGGGCAATAAAGATAGACGGTAGCCACGGAGTAGGCAGACCCAGAAAAACCTGGGACAACTTGATAAATTCCGACCTCACACACTTACACCTCTCCAAGACAATGTCACTGGACCGAGATCTTTGGCGGTACTCAGTAATAGAGAAGACCTGCCTTACCTAAATACAAAGTAAAACCTACTACAGTCAGTAGGCACCTCTAACAAAATACACCCCCGTCCCACCACCCCCACCCCATCCACACCGCCCCTTTCCATGTAAAGTTATGTTGGTGCCACAACATCCAGGCCGAAACAAATGAGGTCGTGTAGGTGTCACGACAAAAAAACACACAGTCCACCCTGTAATGTGGCCGTGTAGGTAACACGGTAAAAACCTCCCAGTCCCACACTGTAAATGTGGTTGGTGTTAGGAAGGGCATCCAGCTGTAGAAAACCGCCAGACAGTCCTATGCGAGCAAGACAATCACTCTTGCCTCAAGTGGGAAAACTCCCGTCCAAACCCATGCAAGCGTCGAATATGGACGTTAAACGATGATGATGATGATGATGATATATATATATATTATATATTATATATATATATATATTATATATTTATTATATTTATATTATATATTATATATATATATATATATATGTATTTATATATATATAGAGGCACATGGCTTAGTGGTTAGAGCATTGGCCTTGCAATCGAAAGGTTGTGAGTTCAATTCTCAGACCGGGTGATGTGTTGTTTCCTTGAGCAAGACACTTTATTTCACATTGCTCCAGTTTACTCAGCTGTAGAAATGAGATGATAGGAACTGGGGTCCCTATCATTCCACTGCAAAGTGGTCGTGGAGGTGCCACGGCAAAAAAGCACCCAGCACTCACTGTAAATGAGGTTGGTGTTAGGAAGGGCATCCAGCTGTAGAAATCAAGCCAGAATCAGTTCCCGTCCCACCCTTGCAAGCAGGGAAAAGCGGACGTAAAATGAAATTATGAAATGATGATATTTATATATATTTATATATATATATATATATTTATATATATATATTGAGTACTTTGGTGCGTTATGGTCCACCTGGTTCCTTACCACATTTCCTTCGTTATATATATATATATATATATATATAATATTTATATATATAAATATATATTTATATATATTTATATATATATATATATATATATATTTATATATATATATATATATTTATATATATATATATATTTATATATATACATTATGAAGAGAGAAGAAACATTTAGATATAATTAGTAATAAAATGTATCATACCTAAACTGTTCCTAAATTCCTCGACTACGTAGTTTCGTGGCATAAACAAAAACAATATATCAAAGATATAGAGTCCTTGCGAGGTCTGCCGACTTATCAAGAGGATACCTCATTTTACTAGTCTCAAGAACGCGTCTACACGACGTGAGAAAGAATCCCAAAAGGCGGAGGGGGAGATAGTCACGCGATATAACGGTCGAGAAACAGAGCTAAGCCTCTTATAACCACGAAGAAAATACCACGGAGGCGGAGGGGGTATTCATATCGAGGCCGCAGAAGAGGTAGTGAAGAAGGCGAGAAGTATGAGTAATGGAAGCTTTCCAGTTGTCCCCACACTTCAAAGATTGCTCGACCAGAGGGAGTTATTAATATATTTAGAAACACACAGATACATGCGGACACACACATATATACATGAATGCATCCGCACCCAACTGTGAGTTAAGGGTGCCAACTTCACCGATGTTGCTCAATGAATGACTGGGACAGACCAATTCAGTTTGAACTAGACTGAACCAGTATCAGAGTTAAAAATACATTATGAAGAGAGAAGAAACATTTAGATATAATTAGTAATAAAATGTATCATACCTAAACTGTTCCTAAATTCCTCGACTACGTAGTTTCGTGGCATAAACAAAAACAATATATCAAAGATATAGAGTCCTTGCGAGGTCTGCCGACTTATCAAGAGGATACCTCATTTTACTAGTCTCAAGAACGCGTCTACACGACGTGAGAAAGAATCCCAAAAGGCGGAGGGGGAGATAGTCACGCGATATAACGGTCGAGAAACAGAGCTAAGCCTCTTATAACCACGAAGAAAATACCACGGAGGCGGAGGGGGTATTCATATCGAGGGGGTATTCATATCTGCGGCCTCGATATGAATACCCCCTCCGCCTCCGTGGTATTTTCTTCGTGGTTATAAGAGGCTTAGCTCTGTTTCTCGACCGTTATATCGCGTGACTATCTCCCCCTCCGCCTTTTGGGATTCTTTCTCACGTCGTGTAGACGCGTTCTTGAGACTAGTAAAATGAGGTATCCTCTTGATAAGTCGGCAGACCTCGCAAGGACTCTATATCTTTGATATATTGTTTTTGTTTATGCCACGAAACTACGTAGTCGAGGAATTTAGGAACAGTTTAGGTATGATACATTTTATTACTAATTATATCTAAATGTTTCTTCTCTCTTCATAATGTATTTTTAACTCTGATACTGGTTCAGTCTAGTTCAAACTGAATTGGTCTGTCCCAGTCATTCATTGAGCAACATCGATGAAGTTGGCACCCTTAACTCACAGTTGGGTGCGGATGCATTCATGTATATATGTGTGTGTCCGCATGTATCTGTGTGTTTCTAAATATATTTATATATATATATATATATTTATATATATATATATATATATATCATCATCATCATCATCATCATCGTTTAACGTCCATGTTCCACGCTTGCATGGGTTTCAACGGGAGTTTTCCCACTTGAGGCAAGAGTGGTTGTCTTGCTCGCATAGGACTGTCTGGCGGGTTTTCTACAGCTGGATGCCCTTCCTAACATCAACCACATTTACAGTGTGGAACTGGGAGGTTTTTACCGTGTTGCCTACACGGCCACATTACAGCGCGGACTGTGTGTTTTTTTGTCGTGACACCTACACGATCTCATTTGTTTCGGCCTGGATGTTGTGGCACCAACATAACTTTACATTGAAAGGGGCGGTGTGGATGGGGTGGTGGGACGGGGGTGTATTTTGTTAGAGATGCCTACTGACTGTAGTAGGTTTTACTTTGTATTTAGGTAAGGCGGGTCTTCTCTATTACTGAGTACCGCCAAAGATCTCGGTCCAGTGACATTGTCTTGGAGAGGTGTAAGTGTGTGAGGTCGGAATTTATCAGGTCGTCCCAGGTTTTTCTGGGTCTGCCTACTCTGTGGCCCTCCACTTTTTTATACATATATTTTATATATATATATATTTATATACATATATATATATATATATTTATATATATATATATCATCATCATCGTTTAACATCCATGTTCCCCGCTTGCATGGGTTTGGACGGGAGTTTTCCCACTTGAGGCAAGAGTGGTTGTCTTGCTCGCATAGGACTGTCTGGCGGGTTTTCTACAGCTGGATGCCCTTCCTAACACCAACCACATTTACAATATATATTTATATATATATATATATTTATATATATATATATATATATATATATATATATATATATTTATATATATATATATATATATATATATATATATATATATATATATATATTTATATATATATATGAGTAGTGGTTGTTGTTTGCGAGGTGATGTGGTGTTTCTGTACTGATAAATAGCCAAGTGTGGATAAGGAGACAATAAGCATTTCACCTACTAAGCTGCGTTATTGTTGGTTGTTTATCCTTTCCTTTGCTACTATATATATATATATATATATATATATATATATATATATATATATATACAGGATGGTTCAAAAGTCATCATTTTATGAAAATTTATTGCATTTAAAAAATAACAAATATTATGGCAAAGTGTTATTTTACTGGTGCACAACTTTTGTGCCACCCTCTATATATGTGTGTGTGTATATATATATATACACACACACACATATATATACACACACACACATATATATACACACACACACACACACACACATATATATATATATATATATATATATATATATATATATATATGGGGTGGAAAGAAGTGCCTTCCTCCCACTTCCCCAATTCACCTACCTGGTCCATACCAAGCTTGCATAGAAAGCCAGGTATGCCCCACAGAATACCACTAGACAAAACTCCCTCTCTTTAAGGACACCTCCATAAACCAGTGTTTCCTCTCATATCGTGATATCACCCACTCCCACTTCCATCAATGCTGCCACACTGTTGGTGCCACAGTAAAAATGTATTCAGCCTCTTCTGTAGAATGTTTGTGCTTGTGCCACAATGAAAAAAACACAGTCTGCACTGTTGGGTGGTAATGCTCATGAAACAAAAAAGCACTCAGGGCACCTTGTAAGATGATAGTGCCAAGTCATGATAAAATGCTCCCAGTACATGGGATGAAGTGCTAAAAACAGACCTTGCATAATTAAACCTCTCAAAGGTGGTGATACAGGATCAAGATCTCTAACGATATACAGTACTGTGAAACATCAGCCTTCCTATGTAAACAGGATGAAGCAAAGATCTAGTGGACATTTGTATGAACCAAATCTGCTACTCTCAACTGTCCATACATATCCCATGTCTTAACACTTCACCCATCACCAGCTTATTACTCCACCTTAGATACACTAATTCTCATCCTGCATACACACACACCTTCCACACCTGATACACCTCTCTTGGCCAACCCAGGGTATATTAACATGGAAGACTGGACACACTTTCGCACAATGCTGTTGAAATGGTTAAAATCTCTTGGTTCATTCTGACACAACAAAATCCACCCTGTAAGGTGGTTGTCCACCCTGTAAGGTGGTTGTCCACCCTGTAAGGTGGTTGTATTGCTGACATGGCAAAAAGCTCCCAATCCGCCCTGTAAAGTGTTCGTATTGATGACATGACAAAAAGCACCCAATCCGCCCTGTAAAGTGGTCGTGTTGGTGACATGACAAAAAGCACCAAGTCCGCCCTGTAAAGTGGTTGTGTTGGTGACATGACAAAAAGCATCCGCCCAGTAAATTGGCCATATTGGTGACCCAAATATTGCTTATCTTTCAGGTATACTAATATGTAAATAGTGTCTCTATATACTACTCACCAACATCACCATCATCACCATCATCATCACCATCATCACCATCATCATCACCACCATCACCATCATCACCAACATCACCATCATCACCATCATCACCATCATCACCAACATCACCATCATCACCATCATCACCATCATCATCACCATCATCACCATCATCACCAACATCACCATCATCACCAACATCACCATCATCACCATCATCACCAACATCACCATCATCACCAACATCACCATCATCACCACCGCCATCACCAACATCACCATCATCACCATCACCATCATCATCATGGGTTGTCATGGTATGAGACAAGTCAGATCAGATGAGCAGGTCTTGCTCATATGGATCTTGGCTTAGTTTCTATACCTGGATGTCCATCCTAATGCCAACCACATTGCCATGTGGACAAGATGCTTTTTATTGTGGCACCAGAAAATCTAACAGGGTGAACTACGTCATTCCTCATCATGTCTCAAAAACAACCACCTTACAGGAGGCTGGGGGCTTGTAGGAGGGACTTACAGGGGGGACTGGGCACATTTGGTCATGTTACTGGCAGGACTGTGTTAAGCTGTGGACTGGGGCTTTTTTCTCATGTCACCAATATGACGACCTTACAGGATGAAATGGTTGCATCTGTTGTGGCATCAGATCACCATACAATGTGGCAACAGCAGACTGGAAGAACAGATGTAGAGTATGTCTTGCTTCCATGCAGGTATGTATGGCTTAGGCAGGAGTGATGTGTGTGTGTGTATGCATGTATATATATATATGTATATATATATGTGTATATATGTATGTATATGTATGATATGTGTGATAAAAGCCGACCTTACCCAACTACACCTCTCAAAGTCAATGACACACGACCGTGACTTCTGGCGTCACGCAGTAATACAGGGTACCCGACCTCCCATGGGTACATGCTGAAGCATATAAACAATATGCCCCCCCCCCCACCGCAAGGTGGTCGTGGAGGCGCCACGGCAAAAAAGCACCCAGCCCACACTGTAAAGTGGACGTGTAGGCGCCACGAAAAAGCACCCAGCACTCACTGTAAATGAGGTTGGTGTTAGGAAGGGCATCCAGCTGTAGAAATCAAGCCAGATCAGTTCCTGTATGAGCAAGGCATGGTCAGCCGACCAGACACTGCCCACAACAGGACAACCCGTCTAACCCATGCTAGCGTGGAAGAACGGACGTAAAACGGTGATGATGATGATGATGATGATATATATATATATACATATATATATATATATATATATATATATATATATATATATAGATAAATATACACGGGTTTGTATGATTGTGTATAGAAGATTATATTAATTGTTTCTACATTTGGCACAAGGCCAGCAATTATCCCAGTGTATAACTGGTGCTTTATTTTATCGACCCCGTAAGGATGAAAGGCAAAGTTAACCTCGGTACTTTCATGCTTTCGCAATCTTCAGGTTCATATTCTGTGGTGACAGTCAAGTTTGCAATTTTCAACTGTTCCACATGCGAAAGCATGAAAGTATTTGTTCAATTAACACTTAACATTTAATATTCTACCATACTATTTCATTCTAATACCATTATAAATTTTAAAGTATTGTAAATAAAATGGGTAAATCAGACAAAGTTGGAATTCCTTTTATTAATATATATATATATAAACAATTAATATATATATATATATATGTATATATGTTTATATATGTATATATATATATATATATATATATGTATATATGTATATATATATATGTTTATATATGTGTATATATATGTGTATATATATATGTTTATATATGTGTATATATATTTGTATATATATATATGTTTATATATGTGTATTTATATATGTATATATATCTATCTATTTATATATGTATATACATATATGTGTATATATATATGTATATATATATTTATATATGTTTATATATGTGTATTTATATGTGTATATATATATCTATGTATATATGTATATACATATATATCTATGTATATATGTATATACATATATATATATAGAGGATATACGCAGACTAGAGAGGAACGAAGCTTGCATGCTCCGCTGGATGTGTAATAGTAATATACGTGAACAGCAGAGCATAAACGAACTAAGGAAAAAATTAGAAATAAGAGGGATCAGATGTTGTTTACTCGAGAGAAGGCTACATTGGTATGGTCACGTGATGCGCATGAAAGTCGATAGCTGTATAACAAAGTGCAGGGCAATAAAGATAGACGGTAGCCACGGAATAGGCAGACCTAGAAAAACCTGGGACGAGCTGATAAACTCCGACCTCACACACTTACACCTCTCCAAGACAATGTCACTGGACCGAGACCTTTGGCGGTACTCAGTAATAGAGAAGACCCGCCTTACCTTAATACATAGTAAAACCTACTACAGTCAGTAGGCATCTCTAACAAAATACACCCCCGTCCCACCACCCCCACCCCATCCACACCGCCCCTTTCAATGTAAAGTTATGTTGGTGCCACAACATCCAGGCCGAAACAAATGAGGTCGTGTAGGTGTCACGACAAAAAAACACACAGTCCACACTGTAATGTGGCCGTGTAGGCAACACGGTAAAAACCTCCCAGACTCACACTGTAAATGTGGTTGGTGTTAGGAAGGGCATCCAACTGTAGAAAACCTGCCAGACAGTCCTATGCGAGCAAGACAATCACTCTTGCCTCAAGTGGGAAAATCCCCGTCCAAACCCATGCAAGCGTGGAACACGGACGTTAAACGTTGATCATGATGATGATGATATATATATATGTATATATATCTATATATGTGTATATATATACTTATACATATATATATGTATATATGTATATATATACATATATATATATATATATGTATACATATATATATGTATATATGTGTGTGTATATATATATATTTATATATATATACTTATACATATATATGTGTATATATATATATATGTATATATATATATATATATATATATATATATGTGTGTGTATATATATATATACTTATACATATATATATATATATATATATATATATACTTATGTATATATATATATATATGTGTGTGTGTGTATATATATATATATATGCTTATACATATATATATATATATATATATATATATGTGTGTGTGTGTATACATATGTACATATATATATATATATTTAAATGTGTGTGTGAGAGTGTAGCCTCATGACCCTGCATGTAGACTGGTGAACTCCCGAGTAACAAGTCTTACATTTGTCCTTAATGTAATAATAATAATAATAATAATATATATACATATATATATCATTTTCATCATTTTCATATATATATACATATATATATATACATATATATATATATGGAGGCACATGGCTTAGTGGTTAGAGCATTGGCCTTGCAATCGAAAGGTTGTGAGTTCAATTCTCAGACCGGGTGATGTGTTGTTTCCTTGAGCAAGACACTTTATTTCACATTGCTCCAGTTTACTCAGCTGTAGAAATGAGATGATAGGGACTGGGGTCCCTATCATTCCACTGCAAAGTGGTCGTGGAGGTGCCACGGCAAAAAAGCACCCAGCACTCACTGTAAATGAGGTTGGTGTTAGGAAGGGCATCCAGCTGCAGAAATCAAGCCAGAATCAGTTCCCGTCCCACCCTTGCAAGCAGGGAAAATGTGGACGTAAAAATGATGATGATGATGATGATGATACATGTATATATATATATATATATATATCCTTATGTAATATACTTTACATATTTTAATATATAATCCTTCAAATCAGATGACATCCTTATAAAATATATTAGTAAATTATATAAATGTTAATGATTACAGTAATTATGGTGATGGTGGTGTGGTGGTGATGATGGTGGTGGTGATGGTGATTATTATGGTGGTGATAATGGTGGTGGTGATAATGATGGTGATGAATTCTCTCTATATTAATACTGCTTATATACATGTGTGTGTATGTGTTTTTGTGATTGTGCGTGTATGTGTGTGTGTGTGTATATGTGCTTGTGAGTGCATGTGTGTGTGTGTGGGTATGTATGAGGCATATTTATGTTTAAGCGATTGTGTATATATGTGAATGTGTGTGTGTCTCTCTGTGTGTGATTGTGTGTATGTATGTGAGTGCATGTGTGTGTGTGTATGTGGCATATTTACGTATGATTGAAAAAAAAAACAATCTTTCTATTATAATTGTATTTACTTTAATTTCATTAATTTATTCACTTATAGATATTTCCATATTTCAGTTTAAATTATTTTCCTGTAATAACATCATCTAATGAGTTAAACAGAGATATAATGAATGCAGGATTAATATCAGCAACAGTAACCTATCTCTGACCAAAATATTTCTATCGTTTCCCAACCCTTCACCTAGGCCACATTTCACCTAAACATCGAACAAATACGAAGCTCAGCTGAAAAGTTCATATTCTGACCAAGATACTCTCGTGGAATGACCAAACGAGGTTTATTTTTCAACATAGTCTCTGGAAAGAAACAATGCATTTATTAATGAGAAGAAAGTTGAAATTAATGCATGCAAGATTTCACAGCCCTAGCATTACTCCTTCATAGTCTATGAACTTTTCAGTTTAACCTCGTATTTGCATGGTCGTCTTTTCTTTTTCTTTCTTTTTTTTTTCTTTGATAAAAATAATAAATCTCACCTGTTTATATTATTTAATAATTATTACAATTTTACTTGTTTTATTCAACCAAGTTATTTACTTTAAAAGAAAAAATCATTTCCTGCTGTCCCCGTCACCACCCTCATCGTTATAGTTAAAAGTGAAAGTAGCGGTACAGGGTGTCACAACTATATGTCACTCTGTAGATTATCACGTAATTCAAACTGAAAATAGGTCATATTTAGAATTCTCTTCATTATCTACAAATAATTTTACCTTTATTATTAAAATATTAAATATATATATATTAGACATTACATCTGCTGTTTAATTTTCCCTAAAGTTTTACTTTTATAACCGAGTGTTTATGTTTTAAGACTAAATGGTGTATTATTTCTAAAGGAATGGAAAGCGACTAATCTCTGTCTGTCGCCCCCCCCCCCCCTCTCTCACCTGTCTTCTATAATAGATATATTATCAAAAACAACATTCGTGTACTTGTGCCTTGACAGAAATTACCATCAAGTTAATACATTTATAATCAATATGTAGAAATATTTACAATCGTGATTGATATTTCATATACAGATATATCGAACCATGGCTGTCGAACCTCCCAAAACATCAATTTATAATTGATATCTAAGATGACCACCATATCCACCGAAAAGAATCACGTGCATGCAGACACACACACACACACACACATGCACGTGCACATACACACACATGCACGTGCGCATACACACGCACATGCACATACACACGCACATGCACAAATAAATTAACACAAGCGCGTGTGTGTAAATTGTATACACACGCATCCCAAACCTCGGCATAGAGGCCAGCAGTTCAGTAAATCGTTTCTAATGCTGTGGTATATGTAGGATTTTATATATAGGATGTAGTGTGCTGTGTGTGTGTGTAGTGTGTGCTGTGTGTGTGTGTGGTGTTTGTGTGGTGTGTGGTGTTTGTGTGGTGTGTAGTGCGTGTGCGTGTGTGTGGTGTGTGGTGTTTGTGTGTGGTGTGTAGTGTGTGGTGTGTGTGTAATGTGTGTGTGTGTGTGGTGTTTGTGTGTGGTGTTTGTGTGGTGTGTAGTGTGTGGTGTTTGTGTGGTGTATGTGTGGTGTTTGTGTGTAGTGTGTGTGGTGTTTGTGTGTGGTGTTTGTGTGGTGTTTGTGTGGTGTGTGGTGTTTGTGTGGTGTTTGTGTGGTGTGTGGTGTTTGTGTGGTGTGTAGTGTGTCTGTGTGGTGTTTGTGTGTAGTGTGTGTGTGTGGTGTTTGTGCGTGGTATTTGTGTGGTGTGTAGTGTGTGTGTGGTGTTTGTGTGTTGTGTGTGTGTGGTGTTTGTGTGTGTGTAGTGTGTGTGTGTGTGTGTGTTGTGTGTGGTGTTTCTGTGGTGTGTAGTGTGTGTGTGTTGTGTTTGTGTAGTGTGTGTGTGTGTGTGGTGTTTGTGTGGTGTGTAGTGCGTGTGTGTGGTGTGTGGTGTTTGTGTGGTGTGTAGTGTGTGGTGTTTGTGTGTGGTGTGTAGTGTGTGTGTGTAGTGTGTGTGTGTGTGTGGTGTTTGTGTGGTGTGTAGTGCGTGTGTGTGGTGTGTGGTGTTTGTGTGGTGTGTAGTGTGTGGTGTTTGTGTGTGGTGTGTGTGTGGTGTGTAGTGTGTGTGTGTGTAGTGTGTGTGTGTGTGTGTGTGTGGTGTTTGTGTGGTTGTGTGTGTGTGGTGTGTGTGTGTGGTGTGTGTGTTTACATTGCTTTTCATCCATTCTAGCTTGATGAAAAGGTACCAGTCTACTACTGGGGTTGATTCTTCCTCTTTAAATCTTTCTCACTTCCATTCTCTCTCTCTCTCACTATATATATATATATATATATATATATATATATATATATATATATATATATATATATATCCTTGTCTGGAAGAAATCTGGTGTATTCAGACCTGGTTCTACCAGGTTTAACCCAAATAATGCCCCTAAGAAATGCCATATGTCAATATGGCATCCCTATGACTCCCTCAGGCCTCCCACATCACATATATTTACAGACATACCATGCCAAATACCATACACACACACACAGACACACACACACATATATAAGTTTAGCCCAGGTTCAATTGGTGGTAACCACAGTAAGTAAGGTACTCAATACAAAGCAGAGTGTAAATATTTGATATAGAAAAGCTTTTACAGGACTAGAACTGTTTCATTCGTGAGAAAACATCAGGTTAGCTTCCTGATGATTTCTCATGAATGAAACAGTTTTAGTCCTGTAGAAGCATTTCTATATTAAATATAAATATATATATATATATATATATAAAATCGATGACTGATTCATTGAAGATGAAAATTCTAGGTACTCAGGTATGCCGTTCGGCTGTTTAAGATTTATTGTTAAAATAGGAAAATGGTTAACTACGGTAGTTGATGACAACGGCCAAACCTGAATTTTAAGTAGATATGTACAGATAGTAGTAAGACGAGCAATAGATGCCTTCTGCTATACTAAAGGTATAAAGTATGGATGTCTGTGCATAAAGTAGTGGTGGCAGTAGTAGTAGTAGTAGTAGTGGTAGTAGTAGTGGTAGTGGTGGTGGTTGTGGTAGTGGTGGTAGTAGTGGTGGTGGCAGTAGTAGTAGTAGTGGTGGTGGTGGTAATAGTAGTAGTAGTAGTAGTAGTAGTAGTAGTGGCAGTGGTGGTGGCGGTGGTTGTGGTGGTGGTGGTGGTGGTGGTGGTGGTAATAGTAGTAGTAGCTTGGTGACTAAATACAAAACAATCTATCACTGAAAATATTGATAGGATTCTAACATTTATAACATATATATTGTACTCTGTCACTTTAGTGCATCTTAGTATAAAATTAGAGTACTAACCAGGATCCTGCCTCAGTCCAACAATGCAGAACTGAAGCAGGCTTCTAAAATGCTGCATTATAATATATATATTGCACTCTGTCACTTTAGTGCATTTTAATATAAAATCAGAGTACTAACCAGCATCCTGCCTCAGTCCAACAATGCAGAACTGAAGCAGGCTTCTAAAATGCTGCATTCAACCAGAATTTATGTTTTATAGAATCAAAAAGTAAAAAGGAAATTATTATGTTTTCATTGGTTTCAATTTAAATTGAAAGTGAAGAAAAATTTTAAAGATTGCAACAGTTGTAAACCTAGCTAAATATATATATAAATATATATATATATATATATATATATATATATATATATATATATATATATATATATATATATATATATATATATATATAAATGGAAAAGAATGAAACGAAATTTCATTTCTCATATACGTACATATATATATGTGTGCATGAATATATATATACATACTACTGTGCATCTGTATACATATATGTATGTACGGTATACATACTTACATTTAGGTATCAGCCGTACTAAGAGTGAGAAATGAAATTTCGTTTCATTCTTTTTCATGTAAACAATATGTATATATATATGTGTATATATATATATATGTATTAATAAGAGGAATTCCAACTTTGTCTGATTTACTCGTTTTATTTACAATCCTTTAAAATATATATAATGGTATTATAATGAAATAGTATGATAGAATATTAAATTCTAAGTGTTAATTAACACTTAGAATTTAATATTCTATCATACTATTTCATTATAATACCATTATATATATTTTAAAGGAGTGTAAATAAAACGAGTAAATCAGACAAAGTTGGAATTCCTCTTATTAATATAATCTTCTATACACAATCATACACACCCGTGTATATTTACCTATCTATATCTATATATATATGTATATATATATATATATATATGTATATATATATATATATATATATATATATATATACAGCTTCTCTTCTAATAAATGTGTGATCTGAGAACATTGGAATAATAAATTTCCTTTGATCTAAATTCTTTGATAATTTAATAATTAATGTTATAAAGGTAGATTTAATTTATGAATTAATATTAGATTATTATCATTATTTTGATGTGTTTAGCTTCAATACAATGTATACACCAGAAACACTGTTATACAGTAATAATTACCATCTTCCTCCTACACATCATCTTACTCCTTATCAACATTATCTATCATCACCATCATCATTGCAATCGTGAGGTTGCGAGTTTGATTCCCAGAGTGGGCGATGTGTTATGTCCTTGAGTAAGACACTTTATTTCACGTTGTTCCTACTGCCAGGAGTTCTTACAACCAGTAAATAGTATCAGCAATTTTGAAGACCAATGGAAACATTGTTTCCTTGGTCTAATTTGATGAGCTCCACCCCCACTCAGTAAACAAATGAGGTCTGGGATCTTGTTGATCGATTTCTTTTATAAGAAATATAAGCTTTATGTATTTCAAATAATTTTGAAAACCTATTATTTGGTGGGATGTAATAAAATAAATACAATTGTCAGGAAATTGTTGTTTGGAATATAATATACCATTTAGTTAGAATTTATCATGAAGTGGTTGTAGAGAATCACCTCTATCTTCTTGTGGTAACTTACCAGAAACTCTTTGGCACTATTTTGTTCCAATGTAAAAGCTATCAATCTGAAAGAGAAAGAGAGAGAGAGAGGACATCTTGAAGCCGATCATTAAAAAATATAAAAAAGCAAGATTGGAGATACCGTATATTCTAAAAGATCTCCCAACTATAAAATCTTTGAGTACATGGAGGTTGCAACAAGATTCAGCAACAGAACCTTCTAGATGATTTACAGCTTCCCTTGCTTCACATTTTTTTTGTTATTCTTTTTTTAATGCTCATTTTGCCTCCAGTTGGCCTTCCCTGTTTAAATTATAGAATCTCATTATTACTTTCATGGGAAGAGCAGTGGATTAGCAGATTCGTTAGATTGTCAGACAACATGCTTTGAGGCATATAATTACTCCTCTTTACATTCTGAGTTCGAATCTTGCCGAGGTTAGCATTGCCTTTCATTCTTATAAAGTCGATAAATAAAAGTACCAGTAATGCACTGGGGTCAATGTAATCAACTCCCCCACCCCCTTCAAATTGCTGGCCTTGTACCAAAAGTAGATACCATTATTACTTTCCTGGAAATTTGGTGATTTGTGCCGATGCAATAAATCAATAATAGATGAAAATCCAAACTGATTGATCTTCATTCACATCATTTATATTTGATATCTTCAAACAACTTGCAGTGAAAAATCAACATTTCACATGACTCACATAACTGCATAAAGACTCTTTCACTGTTTAACTGGTTTTAGCCAGTGATCTCTATTAACACTGCTACATGTAGCCTTTCTTTGGAATTAACTGTTTGCTGAATGAAGCAATTTAATGCCATTGTCCTATGTGGTTCCATCTGTTGCTGTGAAGAAGAAGATTCACCTGTCATCTTTTGCTGTAGAATGGCCAAGTGTTTTTTACATCTGTTGATATCACGTCCATGTATATTCCTTAGTAATTGTGAACTGTGGTTCTTTTGAACCTGTAGTGCAGGTATCCCCACCCAAACATTTTAGATGTCTCATTGAACCCAGACATACTTTACTTAGACTTACAAGATTCTGTGTCTTGTAACACATAAGGCAGCCAAAGTGCTCCACTGACCATTGTCAGTTACATCTATCAATACA
Source organism: Eledone cirrhosa (assembly GCA_964016885.1). Lineage (NCBI taxonomy): Eukaryota > Metazoa > Mollusca > Cephalopoda > Octopoda > Eledonidae > Eledone > Eledone cirrhosa. The sequence continues at coordinate 74,847,567 of OZ024747.1, forward strand.
TTCCACGTCTTGAGACAGATCTATAACTTCTATGGGTGAACTTGAACCAGTCCTCTGTGAAACACACATAACAGGTCGATACACAATAAAAATCTTAATACATGTAAACAAAACTTCATCGTTTGTATATATTTATTTAATTACATAATAAACAACATAATATAATTATTCTATTACCAAACGTTTCAAGAGACTAGATGATTCTTACAGAAATATCCAGCTCGTTCATCAGATGAAATAGCTCTGTACTACACACAGAGCACTCTTCTTTCCTTTACCTTTTCTATGGAAATACTTTATATATGTATATATATTTCTATGGAAATACTTTATATATCATCATCATCATCATCATCATTACGTCCTCTTTTCCCTGCTTGCAAGGGTGGGACGGGTCTTATTCAGCACAGCATCTCTCCACTCGTCATGGTCCCTCGTCATCTCCACCGTGAGAATATATATATATATATATATTCATTTATTTGACCAAGTAATGAATATTGGTACTCTAGAGTTTCATCTGTGTGCAGGGGAAACATACAAACACACACACACACACACACACAGGCATACGCACACACAGACATACGCACACACAGACACACGCACACACAGACACAGACACACACAGACATACACACACAGACAAACACACACACAGACAGACACACACACACAGACATATGCAGACACACACAGGCACACAAACACAGACATACACACACAGAGACATATACACACACAGCCCCACACAAGCACAGACATACACAAAAATATAAATGTTTTGGTAGATATCACTGTAGGATACATTAGATCAAAATAAAAAATAAAACCTCCATCGCCATATTTTGATAAGTAGTATTGATCTTAAAAAAATATCATTACTTTGGTAATAATCCATCGAAGATAATCAATTTATGTGTATTTCGGATAGGAAGTATCTAATATATTTGATTTAGTGAAAATGATAAGAGTTGCCAAGTGAGATTGCTATAAAAATATTGTTTATTGATTATTATTATTATTGTTATTGTTGTTGTTTCTTTGCTCAGTTTCTAATGCTGGAGATATATTACAGTGTTAGCTATTCATTACTAGTGAACTGAGGTAACATCCCTCATTTTTCAAATACCCTCCAGAGTATTCAAGCAGTTCCAAGCAATGCTGTCTTTTGTAAATGTTCCATCTGTTTTGCAATCCTTATTTGTTTAATGTACTTCTCAAGACCTTTACTCACTGTTCCTAAGACTCTATTATTAGTATTACCACCACCTTTTTAAGTGACCACAACTGCTTAACCTCCAAAGCTAACCTATCATATCTATCAATTTTCTTCCTTCTTTATCACACACCTTGTTATCAGCTGAACAGACTATATCTATGATCCAACTCAGTGTCTTCTTTCTAAATTAGTACAATATCTGGTCTCCTATGTTCAATCTCATGGTCACACTGTATCACAAAGTCCCACAGGATCTTTGCACCATCATTTTCAATAACACCTTCAGGGTTATGTTCATACCACATTTCTGCTCTGTCGAGTACATATTTGCCACAAAGTGTCCAATGGACTATCCTTGTTATGTTGTCATGACATTTCTTATATTCTTTCTGAGCTAGTGGTGTACATTGACTGGTAATATGCCATACAATTTCTCCATTCATGCCACATATTCTACACTTACCACTTTCTGTTGTGTGGTCTACTCTATAGTTCTTAGTACTTGTTCTTGAGCAGCACAGATTAAGGTTAGCTTTGCCTTTCATCCTAATGAGGTCGATAAAATAAAGTACCAGTAATGAACTGAGGTTTATTTAAACAACTTTCCACTCTCCAAAATTGTTGGCCTTGTGCCTTAATCAGAAACCAATATTAGAAGATGAGGGCAGTGGATTGGCAGTATCGGTAGAGGGTCGGACGCCATGCTTTACAGCATAGTTACGGCTCTTTATGATCTGAGCTCAAATCCCGCCGAGGTTAACTTTGCCTTTCATCCTTATGGGGTCGATAAAATAAAGTACCAGTCACGCACTGGGGTCGATTTAATCGCCTTTCCCCTCCCCCCCAAATTACTGGCCTTGTGCCTATATAAGAAAATTAGAAGAAGAAGAATTATTTTTGAAAGTGTGAAGATAATGAAGAATATTAATTGCAAAGCTTCGCATTTTTCTTGAAATATTTGGCACTTGAAACATTCCAATAAATGGTAGTTGAATATTTGTTATGCTTTATCAGCTATAAGTTTTCTTCTATCAGAGACAGCATCAAGAGGACTATGACTGAAGAAAACTAACCAGTAGGGTCAGTAGTATGTATGTGGAGTCATGTGACCTAGTGGTAAATGTATTGGACCTACAATCATAATGTTGTGGGTTCGATTCCTGGACTGGATTGTGTGTTGTGTTATTGAGCAAAACACTTCATTTCACATTGCTCCAGTATACTCAGCTATGTTTGTGGATTATATACACACATTTGACACAAAACACTGGTTTCTAGTATGAACTTATGAAAGAATTTTATAACATACCCCCACCGCTTTCTTGTTTTATGTTTGTGTTCTATGAATTCTAAATATAGATTTTAGAATGTTTTTGACAGATCTAACATTTGTATGACAGACAGACAAAATCTTTATAAAACTATTATAACATAGATTAGTTTCTGAATTTCAGTACGAATATTGCTGTACTTGAAATACTAAGAAAATATTCTAAAATGATTGGTTCAACTATATACTCTGTATTTTTCAGCATATAAGTCACTTTTTTTACTCAAACATATTCTGTTAAAATCTGCCTGTGTCCTCCTCATCATCATCATAATTGGTTTTACGTCTGTTTTTCCATGCTTGCATGGGTTGGACAGGTCCTTCTCAGCTCAGTATCTCTCTCCTCGCTGCATTTCTTCATCATCTCCTTCATGAGTCTCAACAATTTGAAGTTAGTTCTCACCACCTCTGCCCAGGTTTTTCTCAGGTTCTATACAATAAAATTATGAAGACCACAATAAAAATAACACATGCATATAATACACAACCCATCTGTAAGTAAATCTATATATTTAAATAGACATGCATGGTTTAGTTTATTTTAATACCAATATTGATATTTTCATTCTAAAAAATATTTACATTATTGGCTTCTCTGTAAAGAAGGAAAAATATAACTATTTACATTGCTTGGTTATTTGTAAAAATAAATAAAAACTCAGTTTATAGTTAATAGACGCAGATGAAAGTATTTTTAAATGGACTCTAATCACTGTTCAACATGGCACAAAATAACTCTATTCAGTTCTTTTGTGTCTAGAACAATACTCTTTTTTTAATATCAGGTTGAATTTTTGTTTAATAAAAATCTTTTAGATACTACTATAACTGTTTTCCACAAAGCTTTTCTTCAAAATAGGGGTGTCCCATATATCCCATGTCCTGGAAAATATGGTAATTTTCTTTAATTTTGGTGGTGATGGTAGTAGTAGTAGTAGTAGTAGTAGTAATGGTGGTGGTGCCACCGTCAAGTCTGATAAGTGTTCCAGTTACTCGAACAACGGAACAGTCTGTTCGTGAAATTAGCATGCAAGTAGCTGAGCATTCCTCAAATATGTTCACCTCAAATGCAGTTATCAGGGAGATTCAGCATAATACAGAATGTGACAACAAGACTGACTCTTTGAATTACAGCTACAAATCATTTATATTATCTGAGCATACTGGAGCAGTGTGAAATAAAGTGTCTTACTCAAGGACACAACACACTGTCTCAAGGAACCTAGTCCAGAAATCGAACCCACAACACTAGGATCATAAGTCCAACACCCTTACCACTAGGCTATGCAACTCCACTACCAGGATTCAAACTCATAACCTTACAACCATGAGCCAAATAGCTTAACCAATAAACCACATACCTTTAAAATGGTTTAATGTAATCTAAATAGAAAGCATTGATTTATTTTTCTTTTCATTGGTCCCTTACAAGATTCTATTAAGGTATTAAATTAGCTGAGTAACAGTTGGTTGTCCTTTCTTCAAAGATAAATAACATTGCAAAGACATGAATCGTCTTTCAAAGTGTTCAACAATTGCTGCTTTTTAAAACATCTCCTAGGTTTGTGTAGGCAATAGAATTACAACTTTTCATATGAATCAGTATCTTTATAAATAATGTTAGCCTGATATCATTATTGATGGTTTTGTGGGGGACATCTGTGAAGTTGTGAAAGATGCTAAAAATAGATGTCAAATTTCCTCAAATCACATGCTATCTATCTTCCTTTTCGCATTTTTAATATCAAAATGCTTGAAACCAACCTTGATTCTATGATACTAAGTTGTTTAGTTATACAGCAAATAACATTTTAATGAATTCATCATCATTATCATCATTTAAAGTCCATTTTCCCTTCTAGAAAATGCTAGCAAGTATTGGATGTGTCATTACAGATCAAGTCAATACTTAATCGGAGCTAGTAACCTCTAAGACAAGCTGGGGTACCCACAACTCACTTATATATATGTATATATATATACATTCCCACATTCTACAGAGTACACCAGGTGCATTTTATTTTGGCCCCAGAACTAAGGAGGTTGTCATGTCTTTGACACAACTGAAGAATCTTAATAATTTTATAATTTCAGTTCCATGTTTTACTATGATTTTACAAAACCTTCACACTCTCATCAAAATCATTAGATATATATAGTAATATATTTGGAGATGATCATGTTACCAGTGTTGCCAAAGACAAGATAGAGTAACAGACTAAAACAAGAAAGAAGAGGAGGCACAAAAAGAGAACAAATAGTCATTGAGGAGGTCACAGAATGCATGACGAAAGACTTTAGATGAACTACCCTATAACTAGTAATAAAGATAAAGTGAAAAAGTGAAAATGATATGGTGTGTGTGTTATTGGCAAGGATGGCGACATGACCATACCTAAATATTACAATATCGGTTTCAACAAATTTTACAGCAAGAATCTTGCAAAAACAAATACATAAATGTAAAATTATATATATAACATATTTGTATTCCGGCTCCATACTTGTCTGGCCAGTGTCTTGATCTGTGTTTTTCTGTTGAAACTAAATCAATTACACAAAGAAAGTGTCATTTTAACCATTTAAACCTTTTGTTACAATATTTCTAATGGATAACACTGCCTATGGTTTTCAATCCTGCTTGTTTGATAATAATCAGTAGCTCATGCGACACTCATCAGTTTAATTAGATGACCACAGCATTGTGAACACCAGTGGCTTCACAAATGATCAACTATTAATTTGACAATGGGTTGGCACAACTGTTCCAGCTGGCAAAGAAATCTATGAGTATACAGGTGTGACATGCCACATATATTCTAACCATTAGAGAAAGCAGGTGTGACATGCCACATATATTCTAACTATTAGAGAAAGCAGGTGTGACTTGCCACATATATTCTAACCATTAGAGAAAGCAGGTGTAACATGCCACATATATTCTAACCATTAGAGAAAGCAGGTGTAACATGCCACATATATTCTAACTATTAGAGAAAGCAGGTGTAACATGCCACATATATTCTAACCATTAGAGAAAGCAGGTGTAACATGCCACATATATTCTAACCATTAGAGAAAGCAGGTGTAACATGCCACATATATTCTAACTATTAGAGAAAGCAGGTGTAACATGCCACATATATTCTAACTATTAGAGAAAGCAGGTGTAACATGCCACATATATTCTAACTATTAGAGAAAGCAGGTGTAACATGCCACATATATTCTAACTATTAGAGAAAGCAGGTGTAACATGCCACATATATTCTAACTATTAGAGAAAGCAGGTGTGACATGCCACATATATTCTAACCATTAGAGAAAGCAGGTGTGACATGCCACATATATTCTAACTATTAGAGAAAGCAGGTGTAACATGCCACATATATTCTAACCATTAGAGAAAGCAAAATAAATTCTTCACTTTCAATGGAGGAATGACTCAAGAAGGAAATGGTTTTCAAATAATTTTGAAAATAATCAAGGATTTTTCATTATTAAACTGGTGCTTGGAACATAACTTAACAACGGTTAGTACATAAAATTATGATGGAAGGTTTTATAGATAAATGTAAACATTTTAAAAACAAATAGCTTTGTATATCAGAACCAGGGATAGTTTCATGTGGTTTGGTATAAAAACACACATAAAAAAACTGTTAAATTTCATCATCACCACCACCACCACCACCATCATCATCACCACCACCATCATCGTTATCATCATCATCACTATTATCAACATCATCACCACCTTTGCCACCATCATCATACATCTGTTTTCCCTGTTAGCAAGGGTTGGATTCTTAAATTTATCATTTTTGTTACACAGTCTGTGGCCTGATCACTGATACAATTACACTGTGTGACAAAAATATTGACAATTACAAAGTTAACAGTTATTTGTATGTTTTAAAATGGCTGATATATTTGTAATTGTCTAAAGTTCACCTAAAGTTCACCTTCTTAAAAATATATTATCTCATGCAAATTATAATAATTTTTTTTTTTTTACAATATACTTAACTTTTCCTACACACTAAATTGTTCTTTAATATATTTGACTTTCCAACCACATTCATGATAAAATATATGCTCCATGATGGAACCCCAATGTGGTCACTCTATCTGCTAGAAGAAGCAGCAAACTTTCCTCAAATCACATCATACTATCTTTAAAAAAAAGGAAGGGCAAATTGCACAATGAAGTCCCTGATTTACAGAAGGAAGGGCAGGTTGCACAATGTAGTCCCTAACTTACAGAAGGAAGGGTAGACTATACAATATAGTCCCTAACTTACAGAAGGCTTACCTGGTATTAAACAACAACAATAACAATCCTATTATTTTAAATAATCACTAAAAAGAAGATTGACATTTTAAAACCATATCCTAACATTTTAGATTGTTTTATACATACATTCTACAAATATAGAAATACTAGAATATATATATATCATCATCATCACCGTTCAACAGCCATTTTTCCATGCTTGCATGGGTTGGACATATATATATATGGCTTAGTGGTTAGAGCATTGGCCTTGCAATCGAAAGGTTGTGAGTTCAATTCTCAGACCGGGTGATGAGCTGTGTCCTTGAGCAAGACACTTTATTTCACATTGCTCCAGTTTACTCAGCTGTAGAAATGAGATGATAGGGACTGGGGTCCCTATCATTCCACTGCAAAGTGTTCGTGGAGGTGCCACGGCAAAAAAGCACCCAGCACTCACTGTAAATGAGGTTGGTGTCAGGGCATCCAGCTGTAGAAATCAAACCAGAATCAGTTCCCGTCCCACCCTTGCAAGCAGGGAAAGGTGGACGTAAAATGATGATGATGATATATATATATATTGTTGTATTCAGTATTCATGTTGACTTGCTTATGCGGATGATGTCCATCTATCATGCACTAGAAGAAAGAATAAGAACCAGAAAACTACGTAGTAGTAGTAGTGGTGGTGGTGGTGGTGGTAGTGGTGGTAGTAGTAATAGTGGTAGTAGTAGCGGTGGTAGTAGTGGTGGTAGTGGGGGTAGTAGTAGCAGTGGTAGTAATAGTAGTAGTAGCAGCAGCAGTAGTAGTAGCAGCAGCAGCAGTAGTAGTAGTAGTAGTAGTACAGTCTACAGTAAAAGGAAGCAGTTGTTCTATATCACATAAATGGATAATAAAACAATTTAAATCTGACAAAATATTGTATTCTGCTATACAGTGTGTGTAGAATATATATATACAGTGTGTAGAATGTATATATACAGTGTGTAAATTGTTTATATACAGTGTGTAGAATGTATATATATATAGTATGTAAATTGTTTATATACAGTGTGTAGAATGTATATATATAGTATGTAAATTGTTTATATACAGTGTGTAGAATGTATATATACAGTATGTAAATTGTTTATATACAGTGTGTAGAATGTATATATACAGTATGTAGATTGTTTATATATAGTGTGTAGTGTGTGTATATACAGTGTGTAGAATGTATATATAGTGTGTAGAATGTATATATATATAGTATGTAGTGTGTATATACAGTCTATAGAATGTATATATATAGTATGTAGTGTGTATATACTGTATGTAGATTGTTTATATATAGTATGTAGTGTATATATATAGTATGTAGATAGTTTATATATAGTATGTAGTGTATATATATAGTATGTAGATAGTTTATATATAATATGTAGTGTGTATATATACAGTCTATAGAATGTACATATATAATATATAGAATGTATATATACAATATGTAGATTGTGTATATATAATGCGTAGACTTTGTATATACAGTGTGTAGAATGTGTGTATACAGTCTGTACAATGTGTATATACAGTGTGAAGAATGTGTATATACTATATGTAGAATGTGTATATATAATCTGTTGAACATGGATATACAGTGTGTAGAATGTGTATATATACAGTGTGTAGAATGTGTATATACAGTGTGTAGAATGTATATATAGAATGTATATATACAGTGTGTAGAATGTATATATATAGCCTGTAGAATGTGTATATACAGTGTGTAGAATGTGTATATAGTGTGTAGAATGTATATATACAGTGTGTAGAATGTATATATATAGTCTGTAGAATGTGTATATACAGTGTGTAGACTGTGTATATACAGTGTGTAGACTGTGTATATACAGTGTGTTGATTGTGTGTATACAGTGTGTAGAATGTATATATACAGTGTGTAGAATGTGTATATATAGTGTGTAGAATGTGTATATACAGTGTGTAGAATGTGTGTATAGAGTGTGTAGAATGTGTATACACAGTGTGTAGAATGTGTATATATAGTGTGTAGAATGTGTATATACAGTGTGTAGAATGTGTGTATACAGTGTGTAGAATGTGTATATATAGTGTGTAGAATGTGTATGTACAGTGTGTAGAATGTGTGTATACAGGCTGTAGAATGTGAATATACAGGCTGTAGACTGTGTATATACAGTGTGTAGAATGTGTGTATACAGTGTATATACAGTGTGTAGAATGACACTGTGAGTCATCCAGATTTTAGTGTTTATCTTCTGTCAATTCCTCTTCCCCTTCTCTTAAATTATTTGAGAAAGAGGAAGAAAAAACAAAAGAATGCTGTTGGATACAATTAAAACAATTTTAGATCGATAATGTGGGTAGAATTTAAATAAACAGTTGTCTTCTCTTGAAATATAAAGTATTTGTGTTGACTTGAGATATTTTGTGAAAACAGAGAGACATATTCTATCAAAACACAGAGACAGTGAGAGAGATAGAGGGATAGATAGAGAGAGATTTAGGGAGACAGAGAGAGAGATAGACAGGGAGATAGAGGGATAGATAGACAAAGAGACAGAGACATAGGTAGACAGGGAGATAGATATGTTTCTTTATTAGCCACAGGGGCACAAAAGAAGGGGACAAATACAAAGGGGGAAGTTTACATACAATAAAAGCGTGTAAAATATTATCACAAATGTAATTTAAAAATTAGTCGATTTTCCCCAACAGGGGGGAACATTTCATATGGGTAACACATATCCCCGGAAAAAATGTGCAACCCTCATCTTCAGGAGTACAAAGAGTTTGTACTCCTCTCCTCCTCTTTTTCCTCAACCAGGCTGATATAGAGAGAAGGCCCATTCACTCAGGCAATTCTCGCCACTTTCACCCACCTTTCATAAAATTTGCTGGGGTACAGCACCTCTCTCTCCATCCTGATTCTTCTTCCAACCTTGTCCACCTACAACCATAGCTATCACACAAAGGAAAACCGCCTCTCCTTCGTTTTTGAAGAAGGGTGGCGGTTTGATCATGACAATGGACTCGGTGGTCAACCGGATTGGTTCCACCCGCGACAATAGTCGTTCTACATAGCCCCACAGGTTGGTAACGCCCGGGCAGTGTATGAAGGCGTGCGCGATGGTTTCTTCGTCTCGCACGCACCTCGGACAGATCTTTTTTGCAGGGTCCCTGCCCGGGCGCTCATGTCTGTAGAGCTTGTCTCGAACTGATAGAGCTCCTCGGTAGCACTGCCAGGCCAGGGACTTTTGGAAGTTGTCCATCGGTCCCGGGCGGAAGGTCCTACCGAACAGACTGGCCAGTTCGTCTTCCTCTACGCCTAGAGTTTCACCGAGCACGTTGTCACACTTGCTGCTAATCAACCCTCTATAGAATGACGAAGTGGAGTCTCCACTGATCGCCGGGTCCGCCTGCCAGAGGGCTGTGAGCGCCTGAGCACATTCGATGTGCCAGTCGCCCATTTTCCTCAGTCTTTGCTTGACCCAGGACTGCAGCTCGGTCAGCGAGACGAGTCATGAGAAGGCTCGCCTCACGAACGGGGCCCACACCGGTTGTCCAGTGAGGAATACGTAGAGATGCCGAAGCCTGAGCACGTGTTTGCGCATCGTCAGCCACGGCATCCCCAGCCCTCCGTTGGAAGGGCGTTGGCAGCAGATGGATCTTCTCACCATAGGAGCCCGCCTCTTCCAAAGGAATTGGAAGAGCGCGCGCTCCATTTTGGCGAGCGTTTTGGCTGGACAAGGCACGACGGTCAAGCGGTAGTAGATGGCGGACGCTATAAGAGTGTTCGCCACCTCCGCTCGACCTTTCAAGGATAGTTTGCACTCGGCCCACTTCTGGGTGAGTGCAAACACCTTGGCCGACACCTCGTTCCAGTTCTTCTCCACCTGGAGGTCCGAACCAAACCAGACCCCGAGTAGCTTTACTGGTCCTTCCGTCAAGCGTCCGACGACGCCATCGGAAGGCATCGGTCTGCCTCTCCACGATCCGAGTTGCAAACCGATGGACTTGTCCCAGTTCAGCTTCGCTCCTGTGAACCTTTTGTATTCCTTCAGTAAGGTGTCAACTTCCTCGACACCATTACTGTCACGTCGTCGGCGTAGGCCGACGCCGCTTTCTGCAGTCCCGGTTCCAGAGGGATGCCCTGCAATAGCTCCAACTTCTGCAGTAGTGGCTCGAGAGTCAATACGTACAGAAGGGAGGAGAGAGGGCATCCCTGTCGAATGGATCGCGTGATATGGAACGGCTCCGAGAGGTAGCCGTTCACCTTAAACTTGAGCAGATGTTGTTGTTATGCATTGCAGCAATCCTGCCCCTGAACACGGATCTGAAGCCTGCCGCCTCGAGCACCGAATCCAGGTAACGATGGTCAACCCTATCGAAAGCCTTAGACTGATCCAAGTTGATCAGGGCCCCACCGAAGCCGGGTTTACACCCTACCCTCTCTATGATGTATCGCATGAGGTGGAGGTTGTCATGTATGGACCTGGTCGGGATTGCGCATGTCTGCGCTTCTCCCACCAGGTTCCCGACGACAAGCGCCAGCCTCTTTGCCAACAACACCTTGGCCAAAATCTGTAACTCTGTGTTTAGCAGAGTTATGGGCCGGAAGTTGCCTATGTCATCCCCCTTATTCTCGTCCTTCCTGACTAGTGTGACTACGGCCCCAGTCACAGAACTGGGAATTCTCCCGTTCTGTTGCCAGTTGCAGTAGACCGCTTCCAGGAGACCGGAGAACAAGTCCGGCATTGCTACGTAAAATTCGTAGGGTAGACCATCGAGACCTGGAGATTTGCATTTGCCGCATTGGCTCAATGCGTCTCCTATCTCAGCGGCTGAAATCGGCTTTTCGCAGAACTTTGCCTCGCTGTCCGAGAGTCACGGTAGGCCATCGAGGTATGGACTGAAACCCATAGCCCCTCCCGGCGCGCCGCCCTGCCCGAACAGCTGAGCAAAGTGCCGCTGAAAGGCCGCACACATCTGCTTTGGCTCATGTATCACGCGTCCGTTTTGGTCCTTCAAAGACCGAATCGTGGACTTGTTGCCACTTTTTGCCTCCGTCACCCGGGCCCAGCTAACAGCTTTGGCTCCCTCGTTTCCCAGAGCACGTATTTTGCTTCTGACAACGCAGCCCTCATGCTTTGTGTCGAAGAACTGGTCCAAGGCCGTTCTCGTTGCTAGCACGCTGGCTACGTTGCCACTTCTAATTGCCTCTTCTACTTTATCTACCAGTTCTTTCTCGGTTCTATTTCTATCTAACGCTAATTCTTTACTAAAAACTAACGAGTCTAATCTAACTGCCCTCTTGAGAGAGTACCACCATCTGTTGTTGACAATGGCCCCTGTCAAGTGCTGTTTAACTAAAGTGCTAATCCGTCTACTGTAGGCTTTGCATGTCGGTAACGACAAGTTCAGCTTCCAGTAGCCGGGTCCTTGTCTATGGGTTCTATCAAGGTTGACCATGCTGGTCACTAGTTTGTGATCTGAATAGGCAACCATGAACATTTGTGGACAGCTTAACATGTCCCTATCCTTATTTCTAACTAGAACCTTATCTAGGTACGATCTAGATGTTCCGCTACAATTAGTCCACGTCCACAGTGGCACAGTCGGAAAATCTAGTCGATATCTATCGGCCAGGACAGGGAGATAGATAGACAGAGAGATAGGTAGACAGAGAGGTAGATAGACAGAGAGATAGGTAGACAGAGAGGTAGATAGACAGGGAGATGCGTAGACAGGGGGATAGGTAGACAGGGGGATAGGTAGACAGAGAGATAGGTAGACAGGGAAATAGATAGACAGACAGTGAGACAGATATTTTATCAAAACAGAGACAGATAGACGGAGTGTAATAAAAATAGTGTAAAAAGTAAAATATTAAAAAAAAAACTTTTAAAATTATTTATCTTTAGGATCTCAGTTCGAAATGGTGTGATTACAGTTTAGGGACTATAATAGAAAAATAGTACCTAGGTACTTAGGTACTGCCAACTTCCTCTTATCACCCCCTAGGCAGGGGTATAACTAGGGTGTGCCAAACTTGGTATGGGCATCATTTGGTCTAGGAGCACTTTCTACTAAAGTCAGATAAGCTATTGTTGGAGAGTGACAGTGTTGTGTATTGAACTTGTATTGAGTGTTACTTGACAAGTGCTGTGTAATTGTTTAATTATTTAATGACAGCCAATCATATCACAATCACGTGTTTCAAGTGTGCTCCTGTTTTTTTACCTATATATTATACTTGAGCTAAACGGGAGTACACAATTCTATCCAGAAGGTTTGAAGTACAGTCCGACAGTTTGAGGAGTACACAATTCTTTCTGTCACCACAGAATTATGTTCAGTGTTATTATTATTATTATTATATCCTTGCTACAGTTCTACAGTTTATTGTACTTCACTGTGTCGAAATAGAAATTGGTAAATTACTGTTCCTTGTTCATTACCTACATAGAGAAATAAACAAGACACAACAGTGGCATTGCTGATAGGATAAGGAAAGTATCTTAGCAATATAAATCTACAGTTGGTCAAAGATGTCACAACCTGGCTTATGGCTTTTGAAGCAAGGATTTACGTGGACCAAGTGTAGGATAACTTACAAGATGGTGGCCTAAGTCTTATGGTTATGATGTTCATTTCCTTGGTCGAAATACAAGAAATAACGATTGCAAGCATTGGATGCAGAAAAGGTGAAGTAAGGTATTTGATTATGTGATATTGAACCAAAGCTTTTAATGTGCTAGAATAATTAACAGCATTTGACTTTTTGAGCTTTTTGACTTTAAGCTTATTTATCTAATTAACCTGGGTTTGGAGATAAAGAGTTTATAGTCAGATGGAAGGTGGAAGAAGTTTTAAGAATTACTAACTCTATTAGGTGGCCTTGTTTATTACCAAGAATGAAGACAGTAATAATTATTATTTCAAACAATGGTGTCAAACAAAGCCTCTTCTTGTTGACAGTTACAATATTACCATTAGGTATTTTAAGTCTAGGCCATTCTTTATGGCATGGAACTTTTTCTGCAGCTCTTCAACTGATTCTGCAAAAAAAACAAAAAACACTTGTTAAGAGTATCAAAAAAAGCTCTTAAGGACATCTATTTGTGAACTTCTGTGTTATTGCCTCAAGGTCTCTTATTAATAGATGTTGATGTGTGAACAGAATTCTAGAGAACAGATACACTAAACCGGTACATTAAATATATTGCTGCAATTCCTAGTATAGTATAGCTTACACAGTTCTTACAGATCATAGTTATTATAGCCAGATCACAGTTATTACAGATGACAGTTATTATAGCCAGATCACAGTTATTAGAGATCACAGTTCTTACAGATCACAGTTATTATAGCGAGATCACCATTCTTACAGATTACAGTGCTTACCTACTCCTAGTTTCCTTAGCACCCTCAGTACAAAATATTAAACATTTTTTGTTTGTTTGTTTGGATCACCAATTCAATTCTAAAATATTTTGGGCACAGAGTCTTGTACATTAGAATCATCATCATCATCATCATCATCACCATCCTTTTATATCCACTTTCCATATGGATGTGCATTGGACAGGCTTTCACAGTTTAGTCTAGACTAGTTACTTGATTTTATGACACAAGAATTCTTCTTTTGAAATGTTCATATTTAAATTAAAACCTGTTATAATTTAATATAGGAGACTTTTCTTAATTTATGCTCCAAAAATCATCTTAAAATGAAAAAAAAAAATTATTTTATTAAATCCATCAAAAGCCGTGATTAAACATTAAATGAAACACACTGGCAGTGTATACATTAGAAATATGGCCACCAAAGGATTAATGATCCACATATTAAATATGTTAATACTAACTTGTATGTGCATAACCTAGTGGTAAGGGTGTTGGACTTAGGATCATAATATCATGGGTTCGCGTCTTGGACTGGCTTGTGTGTTGTGTTCTTGAACAAAGCATTTCATTTCATGTTGTTTCAGTATACTCAGCTGAAAATGAATACCAGCAATAACTGGGGGCTTAACCCTGTGTTGGACTGGCGTCCTGTCCGGGGAAGACTTGTACTCTCAGTTGCTTAATGCCATGGAAACTGGGATAAGCACTGGCCTGATGAGCCTCTGACATTGTAATCCAACACCCTTACCATTAGGCTACACACCTCCACTGACATATGGAAATAAAAGAGTTAAAATTATTGACATGCTGAATAGTTCTAGCTGACATATCTATTAGAGTATATTCTCTATAGTTTATCAAATATCTTCACAGTTCATTGACACATAGGTTTTCAATATTTGTAATTCAAAAAAGTTGATAAGTGGCAGAAACCACTGAGCATTAGATGAAATACTTTGCCCTTTGATATTTAAAATCAAAATATTTCTGGATTCAACTTTGTTTTTTATTTTATATCCAACATGAAATAACAAAAATGTACTGGTGCCTACTGGATTTCCTTCAATTGTCTCTATTGCTTGCACCCTTCTATACATATAATCTTGTAGCAATGCAGTAAATGAAAATTTCTGATAGTCGGGAGTTCAATACACTTGATAACAGATACTGCATCTGCTATATATTGGAAATTTTTCTATAACAATTTTGATCTGTTTCCAAGCAATGTACATAAATCGTTTTGTCTCAATCTTCTGGTTGACAACTGGTTCCATTCTTATTTCATGGCTGGATGGTTAGCAATAGGAAATGAATCCAACTGTAAAAAAACAATATGTATATCTCATAAATTTATTTTTTTAAATCAGTGCATTGATGCCAGAAATGGATATTAGATACAAAATAGCAAAAAAAATGACAAGAGAACTAAGTAAGTTACAGTATGTATTGTAATATAAGTAGGTGTTAGTTTAAAACAATGAGTTGGAAACTTTTGTTTTTTCATCTCAATATAGGAAAGAGTGTTGTTACCATAGTTCAGCAATCTTACCTTACTACAAGACAATGAAGTAACCTGCAAGAAATAGCAGCCAAATTTCACTTGAATCCCATCATACTATCTTAAGAATGTGACAGAGAAATAGAGCCAATGATGGATGTTGTGAAGTGTAATGTAATGAGATGGCTTGGTCATGTGTTGAGGAAGAATGAAAAGGATTTCATGAGAGGAATAATGGAAACCAGAGAAGGAAGAGGAGGGAGGGGAATACCATGAAAGACATGACTAAAGGTAATGGGGAGGGGAGATGAAAGAGGGTTGGAGAGGAGAGATGAAGCCAGTAAAATAAAGAAACGTGTTCCACCCACAAGGCTAATCCTTGCTTTGACAGGGGAAATGACCTTAAAGCACTTGTGTGTGTGTGTGTCTTTGTTTGATGTGTCATGAGTACATCTCATATATATGTGTGTATGTCATATATATGCATATATGTGTGTATGTCTATATATATGTATACATGTGTGTATGTGTGTATGTCATATATATATATATATGTGTGTATGTCATATATATATGTGTATGTCATATATATATGTGCATGTGTGTATGTCATATGTGTGTATGGCGTCATATATATGTGTGTATGTCATATATGTCTTGAGTGAGTATATGACTCCTGTATGTTTTGTGTTTGTCTTGTGTGTAATTGCATGTTTCTAGGTATGTGGTGTATGTATATGTATGTGTGTGTGTGTGTGTGTGTGTGTGGATACGTGCGAATGTATGTGTGTACATGTGAGAGTGTATGTATGTCTGTAATCTATGTGTCATGTGTATATATATATGTTATATATATATATATATCATCATCATCATCGTTTAACGTCCATCTTCCACGCTAGCATGGGTTAGACGGGAATTGTCCTACTTGAAGCAAGATTAGTCAGGTGACTGTGTCACCCTTGTATAGGACTATCTGACAGGTTTTCTACGGATGGATGCCCTTCCTAACACCAACCACATTTACAGCGTGGACTGTGTGTTTTTTGTCATGACACCTACACGATCTTGATCTCATTATCTCATTTATTTGGACTGGATGTTGTGGTACCAACTTTACAGAGAGAGGGTGGTGTTGGTGGGAGTGGGAGGATAGGGTAGGGGTAGTGGATTGGGGTGTATATTTGGTTAAGAGGTGCCTAGTGACTGTAGGTTTCGCTTTGTACATAGGCATGGCAGGTCTTCTGTATTACTGCGTAGCGCCAAAGATCTCGGTCCAGTAACATTGTCTTGGGGAGGTGCAAGTGTGTAAGTGTGTGTGTTATGTGATATATATATGTGTGTGTGTGTGTTACATATGTGTGTATATGTTATATGTGTGTGTGTATGTTATATATATGTGTTATATATATTTATCCGTGTGTTGTATATAAATATATATATATGTTATATATATGTTATATGTGTTATATATATATATGTGTGTGTTGTATATATATATATATATATGTGTGTTGTATATATATATATATATGTGTGTGTTGTATATATATATATATGTGTGTGTTGTATATATATATATATGTGTGTTGTATATATATATATATGTGTGTTGTATATATATATATATATATGTGTGTGTTGTATATATATATATATATGTGTGTGTGTTGTATATATATATATGTGTGTGTTGTATATATATATATGTGTGTGTTGTATATATATATATGTGTGTGTTGTATATATATATATATGTGTGTGTTGTATATATATATATATATATGTGTGTGTTATATATATATATATATATGTGTGTGTTGTATATATATATATGTGTGTGTTGTATATATATATATGTGTGTGTGTTGTATATATATATATATGTGTGTGTTGTATATATATATATATGTGTGTGTTGTATATATATATATATGTGTGTGTTGTATATATATATATATGTGTGTGTTGTATATATATATATATATGTGTGTGTTGTATATATATATATATGTGTGTGTTGTATATATATATATATGTGTGTGTTGATATATATATATATATATATATGTGTGTGTTATATATATATATATATATATATATGTGTGTGTGTTATATATATATATATATATATATATATATATATAGATATATATATATGTGTGTGTGTGTGTGTGTGTTATATAATTGTGTGTGTTGTATATATATGTGTGTGTGTTATATATGTGTGTGTTGTATATATATATATACATGTGTGTGTGTGTGTGTTATATAATTGTGTGTGTGTGTTATATATATGTGTGTGTTGTATATATATGTGTGTGTGTTGTATATATATGTGTGTGTGTGTGTGTGTGTGTTATATAATTGTGTGCGTGTATGTTCTATAAGGACCAAATACTGATGCCTAGACAGTGTTGTTAAATATGTCAGAAAAGAAGAAATAACCCCTAAAATAGGGACCTCATTGTGGAACAATAGAACAAGGTAGGCCACAGAACAGTATACATACATACACACATACATACACACATACATACATACACACACACATACATACCCACATATTTACATACATATAATCATACATACATATACACATGCATACAAACACAAGCATACAAACACTCACCACACACACACACACACACATGCATACAAATACACTCACCACACACGCATACAAATACAATCAACACACTCACCATAAAGACACTCACTCACCATAAAGACATACACTCACCATAGTGACACTCACTCACCATACAGACACTCACTCACCATAGAGACACACTCACCATAGAGATACACTCACCATAGAGACACACTCACCATAGAGACATACACTCACCATAGAGACACACTCACCATAGAGACACACTCACCATAGAGACACACTCACCATAAAGACATACACTCACTCACGATAGAGACACACTCACCATAGAGACACACTCACCATAGAGACACACTCACCATAGAGACACACTCACCATAAAGACATACACTCACCATAGAGACACACTCACCATAGAGACACACTCACCATAGAGACACACTCACCATAGAGGCATACACTCACCATAGAGACACTCACTCACCATACAGACACTCACTCACCATAGAGACATACACTCACCATAGAGACATACACTCACCATAGAGACATACACTCACCATAGAGACATACACTCACCATAGAGACACTCACTCACCATACAGACACTCACTCACGATAGAGGCACACTCACGATAGAGGCACACTCACCATAGAGACACACTCACCATAGAGACACTCACTCACCATAGAGACACTCACTCACCATACAGACACTCACTCACCATAGAGACATACACTCACCATAGAGACATACACTCACCATAGAGACACTCACTCACCATACAGACACTCACTCACCATACAGACACACTCACCATAGAGACACACTCACCATAAAGACATACACTCACCATAGAGACACTCACTCACCATACAGACACTCACTCACCATAGAGACACACTCACCATAGAGACACACTCACCATAAAGACACACACTCACCATAAAGACACTCACTCACCATAGAGACATACACTCACCATAGAGACACACTCACCATAAAGACACTCACTCACCATAAAGACACTCACTCACCATAAAGACACTCACTCACCATAAAGACACTCACTCACCATAGAGACATACACTCACCATAGAGACATACACTCACCATAGAGACACACTCACCATACAGACACTCACTCACCATAGAGACAGAGAATACTATTGGGAGCATATAGAGATCAGTTGACCAATGGGAGGTTGACATTGCTAACAATTGAGATTGTTAGCAATGTTGTTGTTGTTGTGAACTGAGATTGTTGTTGTAGTTGTAAAGAAAGATTGTAACTGTTGTTGTAAATAGCTGTGATGGTGTTCCAGTAATGACCATCCTGTCAGGTCATATTTCTGGTACAATATTACCTAAATGTGAATTGTCAAACCATTGGAGGTGAGGCACAGTTTCTCGTTGGTTCAAATCCTGACATGGTCAACTCTGACTTTCATCATTTTGAGGTTGATAAAATAAAAGTATCAGTCAAGTACTGGATTCTATTGTTCTTGTATATGTCTATCTCCCTCTCCCTCCCTCCTTCCCCTATCGCTGCCCCCCCCCCATCTATATCTGTTCCCTCCCTTCTATCTTCCCCTCCCCTCTCACATTGGTGATGGTGGTGGTGGTAGTTGGTTTATAACGATACAAGGTCACAAATTTTGGAGAGAAAGTAGTAGAGTTGATTAAATTTCCGCTAGTAATTGACTGCTACTTATTTCATTATTAACTTGTATACAATAATCACTCCAGCAATACCAATTACTACTTAATTAGTAAATTAGTAACATGCTGAAAACAGATACTGTTTCTTATTGGTGAAGTTAACAATTTGTAGAATATGAATATAAAAACAATTCACTCATTTCTACAATATGCAAAAAGTACATTTTTGCCAAGAATTGTTCCATCAGTGATAGCATGGAAAGAGAGGAAAAAGAGAACTACATTTATAGTATTCTCTAAAGTATACATCGGCTGATTAGCCTAATTTGCATACCAAGCTGACTTTGCCGAAAATTAAAAAAAGCAAAATTAGAATTTGGTTTTTGGCTCTAACATAGCGTATACGTAAACATATTTGTGAGTTTTATATCAAATGATAATAATACTCAATATGTTTATAAGCAAACAGCCTCGTTATGCTATATATTCTCCAGAGTCCTAGTGAATGACAGAAGAGAGATACACAGTCTTGACAAAGGGCAATAACCCAGAAACAATATTCCAGAGGATGGAGACCAGTATTTTGAGTAACTTGTGCAGGTTTCTGTTCTCACCAATTCTATGAATTCATAGAAAAATGGTAGTGCATAATATAAAGCACTCAACTAATACTGTTAAAAGGTAGTGCTGGTGCCATGACAAAAAGCACACAGTCCACCCTGTAAGGTAGAGGTGCCAGAGTTAAAATAAAATGCTTTCTGTACATGTGGTTGGTGTTAGGAAAAGCATCCAGCCATAGAAACCAAGCTTCCAGTACACACTGTAAAGTGGTTGGTGGTAGGCAGGGCATCCAGCTATATAAACCAGGCCAAAACAAAGCATACAAGCAGGACCAAATCAGCTGACCAGTCTAGCCTCAGTACACGACAGCTGACAGCCATCTAATGCATGCAAACAAGGATCATTAAATGGTAATGATGATGATGATATATATGTATTCTGTTATTACGGGATTACTGGTTATCTCTGAATGGCTTATCCTTCTGGTGTTGATTTGAATATGTTCAATGAAGACAAAAAACGTATATATATACATACAATCCCATATATATGTGTACATAACATATATACATAGTCATATATATGTGTTTACATGACATATACACACACACACATACACATATATATTATTCAAAACACACGTGGGAGAAAAAGGTAACAGAAAACTCGGAAAACACAGACACAAGGATAAATTCACACTCACCAGCTGTCTTCTGTTGATCATTATAGTTTCCAATACTGTCTTTAAAGCATCCAAAACTATAATGATTCACAGAAGATAGCTGATGAGTGGGTATTTGTGTCTTCTGAGTTTTCTGGTTTCCTTTTTCTCCCACGTGTTTTTTTAATAATATTATCTCAGTAATCACACAGTCCTATTTTAAAATCATCTGTTTTGTATGTGTGTGTGAGTGTGTAAAATCCAGACTGTGGGACCTAGCGGTTTCAGCTTGTGTGTCGAAACCACTTCGTGCCATGGTCAGGATTTCACATATCTCTATACCCACTCTATATCTCCATGCATTGAGTACTCCCATAATTAGTGGTCTCAGCACTGCAGACTCTCTCTCTCTCTATATATATATATTTTTTTTCCGACTTTCGTCAAATTAGACTGAGGAAACAATGTGTTTGTTGGTCTTTCCAGTTGCTAGTACTATTTATCGGTCACAACTCCAGGTAGAAGGAGCAACATGAAAATAAAGTGTCTTGCTCAAGGACATAACGCATCGCCCAGTCCAGGAATCGAACTCACAACCTCAGGATTGTGAATCCAATTCTCTAACCACTCAGCCACACGCCATCACACATATGTATATACACACTCACACACATGCATATATACATATATATATATACACACTCACACACATGCATATATATATATATACATATCATCATCATCATCATCATATATATATATATATATATATATATATATATATATATATATATGCATGTGTGTGAGTGTGTCTATATATATTTGCCAGTGAAGATGTCAACAAACTATCAATATCACCTCAGGATATAACTGCTATATTTGACTAATGGTACATTACTGTAATATATGGTATGTTGTCAATAGATGTAAATAGTTGGAATCACCAAATTTGTGTATTTTTCTCTCAAATGTTCTGAAAAAGTGAGTACAAGAAGGTCAGCAATGAAAAGTTTACAACATATATAATATAGCATATAGTTAAGTTGGCAGAATAAAGCATTTAATAGAGCTTTTACAAATTTCTTCTCCTCTTCTTCTTCTGCTTTCCTCCTCCTCCTCTCTCTTCCCACCATCACCAATATTATGACAGCTTTCATACAGGTATTGTTAAGACATATACATAATATGGAGTATCTCACTTGTGTCTATCTGTATCCAGCATGTTCATCTCTCCCTTACTCTCTTATCACTTATTTCTTCTTTGATCTTACTACCTTACCTTTACAGAAGTAACCTTTTTGTTCAATACCAGTCACCCATTCTCATTATATACATATATATATATATATATATACATATACATATATATATATTATAAACCAGCATATATCTGTAGTATTCATTGGTCAGAGTGTTTCCTATAACCAGCTGCAGTGTTTAACTGTCTTTCATCTTAGTTTATAGTTCACATCAAACAAACCATATTTTCCTTTCACTTTCCTCTTGCTACTACATCCACAACCTCTGCTGTTTTCAACTAGATAGCAGTGTACCCTTTTCACTCAAACTTACCACACCCACCCATCATCTCTCCTCTCTTCCCAATACCTTTACTGTATCCCAAATGCCAGATCTTGAATAAAACATTTTGCCTGGTTTGTCCTCCCCTAAGCTGCAACTATTCCCAACTTGACCAGATTATTTTTACTCCAGTTATTAAGCTACAGATATTCAAGATGTATCTGGACATCTACATATTAAACTTCTGCTGTTATTGACCAACAGATGTGTTTTAAGCACATTAACCTTTTTGTTACAATATTTCTCATAAAGACACTGCTGATCTAAACCTGGTCATAACAACATTTTCTGATGTATATTAGGTACACCTGGGTGCGGTGACACACCTCTCAGAGGTTGTTGTTGTTTTGGGGTTTTTTTTAGACAGAACATCTGTCTCTCTTATACTCTCATGTCTGTCATCCATTCACTCTGATCCATCTTCTGCCATTGCTTTCTCTTCTATTCACACTATTGCCTTTAATAAACAGATATGAAGGGTATGGTGTACCTTTTAGTTTTGCAAGGTCCAAGTTAAACACACTGGTGCTGGTGCAACAATAAAATATACCCAGTACACTCAGTGAGTAGTTGATTTTAGGAGGGACATCTAGATTTAGAAATCATGCCACAAATAGAACATATAAGCGAGTCATGGTTCGTCAACTCAGCTAGTTTCAGAACATGACAACCACTTAATCCACGTCAGCGGAGAAAGTGGGCATAAAATGATGATATCTAAGACTACATTATCCTATGTTGTGATTTGAGAAAGATTTAGCTGCTATTTCTAGCAGGTTAAACAACTGGATAGAGGCTTCCTTGTTGTCTTTCTGAGCTGGGATTTATTAGTACAGGTCATGGATTTGTAGAATTAAGGGATCTAAAATAAAGATGTTGTGCTGAAGTCTCAGCAATTAAGCCCCCAATCTAGCTGCAATGTGTTTAGAAGAAGCCAACAGAATATAACTGTCAGTGAAAATCTGGTGAAGAAATAGAAAAAAAAGGAGATTATTCTCATATTTCACATATTTGATACTACATAATCCTGAGTTAAGTCTCAATCTTAAGAATCTTCATTGGGAAAAGATTATGTGAGAACACTTTTTTTGTTTTTTTTCCCTATTTTTCCAATGTCTACCACCCAAAGTCATTATTATCATTATTGATAACTTTGTGTGGTAGATTAAGAAAATGGGGTGGAGGGACGAAAAAACAAAGCTGGCTCAAAACATCTGGTTCAGCTTTTTGTAGGTCAGAGTTCAGATTAAATCAT
Source organism: Eledone cirrhosa (assembly GCA_964016885.1). Classification (NCBI taxonomy): domain Eukaryota; kingdom Metazoa; phylum Mollusca; class Cephalopoda; order Octopoda; family Eledonidae; genus Eledone; species Eledone cirrhosa. Next base: position 74,871,662 of record OZ024747.1, read on the forward strand.
TCAGCTGGATCTTTTTATTTTGCTTTTGTTATTTTTTTTATCATATTTGCTGGATTAAGTTATTTAACCCTTTTGTTACCATATTTCTAATAAAATACTCTCTGTTTTAATTAATTCTGAAAATAGTTTTTTAAAAGGGGAGGAATTTAATTAAATTACTAACTTTTTTATTTTTTAATTGGTGTTTAGGGTGGTGGATTTGCAGAAGCTGTAGAGTGTCAAATGATATGCTTTGTGATATTTGTTCCTGCTCTGACGTTCTGTTTTCAAACCTCACCAAGGCTTTCATCCTTTCGGGTTGATAAAATAAAGTACCAGTAACACACTGGGGTTGATTTAATTGACTATGCCTGTCCCTCAAATTTCTGGCCTTGTGCCTAAATCAGAAACCATTATTAAGTTGGTGTTTAAGATGGTAGGTAGATTGGCAAAATTGTCAGAGCACTGGACAAATACTAACAAAGTACTTGAAATGTTGGCCTTAGCACACAGACTCTTCCGCCCCATACTCCTTCATAAACTTGGACATTGTTGACATAGATGCTTGGAAAATATATAATATAATTTTTTCAAGATATTATATTCTAAGAATAAATTTGTTTGGAATCTATCTCTTTGTAAATGTTATTAAATTTGATACAAACTATAAGATTTTAACATTTACTTGGTTAGAAAATAAAAAAATAAGCTATATTTCCTTGATTTTTCAATATTCAATCCCCAGAAAGAAATTAATTTGAATAATAGTTGGTCTATTTGCATAAATGTTCCATTTTCTATGTGAGTTCTTAAATGGAAGCATTATGGTATTTACATTAAAGAAATAAAATTATTTAAGAATGAAAGTTATCTGGTAATAATTCTCTTTATTGCCAAATTAATTTATACAGTTAAACAACTATTGTCCAAACTAGGGTGTCAATTGATTTTGCTATTAACGAGCTTTGTACTCACTAAACTGCTATGAAATTCTTAATGGTTATTATTATAACCTTCTGCCCACCCTACCCCAGCTTCTCTCTTTTTTTCTCACCACATACTCACACATATGTATGTGTGTATGCATGTATGTGTGTATGTATGTATGTGTGTATGTATATATATGTGTGTGTATGTGTGTGTATATATATATATATGTATATATATTTATATATATCTATATATATATATATAGTTCTGTGTGTGTGTTTGTGTGTGTTTGTTAGTGTGTGTGTGTGTGCAACTTCTGACATATTTGAAATCTGTTCTTGTTTGTTTAACCCTTTAGCATTCACATTATTTTATAAATACTATTATATTTTCATGGTAAAGGCTTTACCTCACATAATATCGAATCTATGAGATTTTGAAAGTATTTATTTTGAGAACAATACCTTAACATTAGTTTGAGTGGCCAGTTACAGCCAGTTTCAACAGAAAGAGGTAGAGAATTCTGGCCGGTTTTGGCCGGTTTGAACATTAAAGGGTTAATTTAGATAGGTACTTAGACATTGGCTTGATTAAATAGCTGGCTTACATGAAGTTTATACATACATACATATATATATATAATCATCATCTTCACTGTCTAATATCCATTTTCCACACTAGCATGGGCTAGATGGGTTTTCCTGTTGTAAGACAAGTCATATCAGATGATCATGTCTTGTCTTGCTCACACAAAGCTGTTTCTAGCTTGGTTTCTACTGTTGGATGCTCTTCTTAACACCAACCACAATTACAGTATGGACACACACACACACATACACATATATATATATATGTGTGTGTGTGTGTGTGTGTATAGGTACAGGCATGTCTCTGTAGTAAAAATTTGGGGCTTGATCCTACTACCTGGCAACTTAGGCAAGAAGAGTGTTCTACTATCGATCCATTTAGGTCTTCCTTGGTCTTCCTTTACTGCAGCTTCCTTCCACTGGGATTACTTAGCACTTCTTCACCCACCGATCATCATTCATATATATATATATATATATATATATTAATATATATATATATAAATCAAGATGGAATCTGTTTGAAACTAGTTAGAGCATTACTCAACAGAGTACTCAATACTTGGGGTAGTAGAGTGTGGTCAGGAACTAGCTTTTGAAATGATGAGCTCAGTCGTCAGGTCCCAACTCTTTATGATATATATATATATATATATTATAATCATCATTATCATTTTACATCTGTTGTTCCATACAGCATCTGTCCTCTTGTTGTATTCCTTTGTCATCTCTTCCGTGAGCTTTAATAATCTGAGGTCAGTTCTCTCCACTTCCAACCAGGTCTTCCTTGGTCCTCCTCTAATGTGCCTTCCTCTAATGTGCCTTGGATTATTTAACACTTCTTCAACCAGTGATCACCATCTATGCTGTTTTACATAAATATTTATATTTCATCAACAAATAATTTTTTTACCATATTAGCAACAACAATAACAAAAAAATAAGAAAATAACTTTATGGAAAAAATAAATTAATAGCAAAAATATTTTTAAGATAAATAATTTTATATATAGACTATTTTCATTAATTGCCAAACAAAATTACGGACAATTTAACACAACAAATTAGTTATTAATTCAGCCAAACAACCAACTCATTAAAATTAAAAATACTTTTATACAATGGTTCTCAGACTATCGTCAACATCATTTAACGTCCGTTTTCCTTAGTAGCAAGAGTTGGATGTGGTTCTCAACTGGGGTCCACATGGACCCCCAGGGTCCATGTAATATTTCTGGGGGTCCACAGGCAAAAAATAGAATAAGCTTTTCTTTTGTCGACTAGCTATGAGGGGTTCCAGCCCCCCCAAAATAAGGGAAAAGGGGCCATGAGTAAAAAAAGGTTGAGAACCACTGGTCTAGACAGACCAAGTCAGTACTGAAGCAGGACCATTGACTTCCCAGATAGGCCATGGAGGTCTGTAACCCACTTACATACGGTCATTACTGAGTGCAGAGGAGTTCTCATGTCTTTCGACACAAAACTGAGGGTTTGTCCTAACCCCTTGTTTGGCAAGCTTTATATGGCTGGATGCCCTTCCTAACACTAACCACTTTACTGCATGTACTGGTTGCTTTTATTGTCAATCACCAACAAACACTATATATATATATATAGTAAATTCTTGAAACTTGATCTATTTCTTGTGTTATATATATATATATACATATATGTGTGTGTGTGTGTGTATAATGTATTTATTTCTGTTTGCTTTATGCACACACACACACACACACACATATATATATATAGAGCATGAACCTAATAAACCTTTATTTGTCTGCCTCTCTGTTTTGTTCCCGTCTAAATTTGCACTATATATATATATATATATATATATATATATACACACACATATAATAATATCATGCAATGGTGTCATTATACTAGAAGTAAATGTAGATATTGTACTCAAAATATATAGTAGAAAATTGAGAAGCTGTTATGTTGTTTAAAAGGGGAAAAAGAAAAAATATATATTATATATATATTACTATAGAGGTGTATTATGTTTTATAATTATAGATAACCATTGTTGTGTATTGTTAAAATTAAAACCTCTCTCAAGGAAAAAAAAGGGGGAATTAGGTAAAGAAAATAAATAATTCTTCAGTATTTCTTTTCTAATCCTATTATTGTAAAATGGTTGTGTCCTTCATTGACTAAATTTTGTGAACAGAACTCTCCTTGTCTCAATAATAACTCTTTCTACCTCTCTCTCTACCTCTCTCTCTATCCTAGTGGCAAATAAAAGAAACTTATCTATCTATTTTTTTCTCTCTCGCTCTCTAACTATCTATCTCTTTCTCTCTCTCTCTACATATATTTCCTACTTTATCCCTCTCTCTAACATCCTTTCACTATAGTTCTCTTTCTATCCCTCTCTACATCTCTCTCTCTCTCTCTCTCTCTCTCTCACTCGCTCTCTCATATATATATATCCCTATCTCTCTCTCTTTCTATCCTTTCTCTACATGGGCTGCTCTCTATCTATCTATCCTCTACTTCTCTCCCTTTCTCTCCCTTTCTCTCTCTACCTCTTTTTCTCTACTACTTTCTCCATCCAACTACTTCTCTTGCTCTCCTCCCACTCTCTCATTGTCAATCATCTTTTCTCTAACTCTTCCTCCCTACATTTACCTTCCTCTCTCTCTACCCCCTCTTCTCCCCTCCTACCTATACAGGAGATCTATAATACATGCACTCTACTATTGACCATTGCCACTCACACTCCCCTTCATTCTAATGGCTTCATCTAATGCTTCTCACTCTCTCTCTCTCTCTACCTCTCTCTCTCTCTCTCTCTCTTTACCTCATCCCTCTCTCGTTGTCTACCTCCTCTTTCTCTCTCTACCTCCTCTTTCTCTCTACCCCCTTCTCTCTACCCCCTCTCTAACCCTCCTCTCTCTACGCCCCCCCCCTCTCTCTCTCCATCATTGATACATACTGACAGACAAGCACTGCTGCATAAAATTCCTTTGAACACCACAACGCTATCAACATATGTAACTGAATATATTTATCATCATCACCACTATCACCATTGCCACCACTACCACCATCACCACTATCACCATTGCCACCACTACCATCATCACCACCATCACCATCACCACCACCACCATCACCACTATCACCATTGCCACCACTACCATCATCACCACCACCACCATCACCACCACCACCATCACCACTATCACCATTGCCACCACTACCATCATCACCACCATCACCACCACCACTATCACCATTGCCACCACTACCATCATCATTACCATCACCATCACCACCACCATCATCATCACCACCAGCACCATCACCACTACCATCACCATTGCCACCACTACCATCATCATTACCATCACCATCATCATCACCACCACCATCATTATTATTATTATTATAGGATTTCTGATACAATGTAAAAAAGGAAGAAAAATCCCCAGGAAAGTCTATATAAATATATAGAGTCTATATAAATATATAAATATTTATATAGAACTGGTTTCTAAGGATATAATATATATTTGGGGGTGTATAATATATAGTTGGGTGTATATAATATATAGTTGGATGTGTATATAATATATAGTTGGAGGTGTATATAATATATAGTTGGGGCTATATATAATATATAGTTAGGGGTGTATAATATATAGTTGGGGGTATATATAATATAGAGTTGGGGGTGTATAATAAATATTTGGGGCTATATAATATATATTTGGGGCTATTTAATATATATTTGGGGCTATTTAATATATAGTTGGGGTATATATAATATATATTTGAGGCTATATAATATATATTTGAGGCTATATAATATATATTTGAGGCTATATAATATATATTTGAGGCTATATAATATAGGGTAAATATTGTAATAAAGGTAGTGTATAAAAAATGTAGCATATTGATGTAGAGTAGAATATCATTGACCTAATTTTTGATAAATTATGATGCAGCAATATTTTAGCATATATATATATCTACATATATATATGTATCCACACACATACATATAAATATATATATATATATATATATATATCCACACACATACATATAAATATATATATATATATATATATATCCACACACACACACACATATATATATCTGTATATATATATATATGTGTGTATACATACAAACATATACATATATGTATATGTGTGTGTATGTATACTTATCTCTCTCTCTCTATATATATATATATATATATATTTAATTCTATGAAGGTTTCAATTCCTGGCAATGTAAACTAAAAAACTCTTTAAGGTGTGAATGTAGAAAATAAGAAATGGAGAGAAATATATATATATATGGGTACAAGCTGAAGCATATAGACAATATGCCCCCACAACCCCCACTGCAAGGTGGTCGTGGAGGTGCCATGGCAAAAAAGCACCCAGACCACACTGTAAAGTGGATGTGTAGGCGCCACGAAAAAGCACCCAGCACTCACTGTAAATGAGGTTGGTGTTAGGAAGGGCATCCAGCTGTAGAAATCAAGCCAAATCAGTTCCTGTATGAGCAAGGCATGGTCAGCTGACCAGACACTGCCCACAACAGGCCTTGCTCATACAGGAACTGATTTGGCTTGATTTCTACAGCTGGATGCCCTTCCTAACACCAACCTCATTTACAATGAGTGCTGGGTGCTTTTTCTTGGCGCCTACACGTCCACTTTACAGTGTGGTCTGGGTGCTTTTTTGCCATGGCACCTCCACGACCACCTTGCAGTGGGGGTTGTGGGGGTATATTGTCTATATGCTTCAGCCTGTACCCATATATATATATATTTCTCTCCATTTCTTATTTTCTACATTCACACCTTAAAGAGTTTTTTTAGTTTACATTGCCAGGAATTGAAACCTTCATAGGATTAAATATATATATATATATATATATATATATAGAGAGAGAGAGAGAGATAAGTATACATACACACACATATACATATATGTATATGTTTGTATGTATATATATATATATATATATAAAGATATTATCAGCACGAGACCACCATTACCATAGGTGTGTGTATATATGTATATATATATGTGTATGTATGTATACGTGTGTGTGTGTGTGTGCCTGCATGCTCGTGTGTCTGTCAGTATGCATTTGTGTATATATATATATATATATATATATATATATGTATGTATATTGTGTGTTATATAGAGATGTGTATCGATATGGAATAAACAGCCACATCCTTAATGTTTTTCCATGAAACTCTGTCTTATTGTTTTTTAAATATTTTTTTCTGTCACAACTGATCTCTTCCTAATGTATCAATATACTCTGTATTTCTCTCCCTCCCTACTCTCTCTCTCTCTCTCTCTCTGTCCTCGTGCAATCATTTTAATTTCAATAAATAAGCAGCTTTCCCTACTATATGAAATAAATTCAGAATTATATCTATATTATTTCACCAGCTCAGCAAATACTAATTATTTGTGAGTTCGGTTAAAAAGATCATATATTAATAGACAAAAAAACCCTAAAGAAATTCAATTGTAGATATGTGAAATAAGTATCTTAATATATGGCCTATGACAGCATAGATCCTTAGTTTTATTTTCAGCTGTAAATAGAAATATGTTAAGAGAAGTTTAAAGATGTTTGATTTACTGTATGTATATGATGTTATGTGAGAAACATGAGTCAAAAAGCCAGCTATTCTATTCTATATAAATGATGGTTCTTAGGATAGAGAGAATGAATTAGCTAGTTTTGTGTTCAGCTACTGTCTGTCTATAACAACACAGTAAAGATGGCTTGATTTAAAGCCAGATCTGTCTGTAACTGTGTGTGTGTTCCTGATGGATGGATAGATGGATAGATGGCTTGACTTGAAGCCAGATCTGTCTGTAACTGTGTGTGTGTGTGTTGGATGGATAGATAGATGGCATGATTTAAAGCCAGATCTGTCTGTAATTGTGTGTGTCTGTGTGTGTCCCTGATGGATAGATAGATAGATGGATGGATGAAATGGATAGATGGATGGAGCCATATTGGTAGTAGTAGTGGTAGTGGTAGCAGCATTGGAGTAAGCCTGGAGCTGTGAATGCCCAGCAATAGCAGAGAAGTTGCAGTTTACATTGGTTGCTGAATTGGATTGTCGACATGTTGAACAATTATCTTCTCTGCTGTCTACCCAGGAAAAATAAAATTGATTTAATGGATTCAAAGAAAGGAACTAATAAATCATCTTAAAGTAGGACTTGGGAGAAATAAATATAACTTAGCATTTTTCATTTTTATATGGAAGTGGGGTTGCTGTTGCTATGCTCTAGCCTGACCATTTTTTAAGCTAAAAGCTAAATTAAATAGCTATTTTTCTTCTTTTTGCATATGAGTTGGTCTCAGGTTGTTGTTCACCTGATCAAGATCAGAGATCAGTGACCAGGGCCCACTACGAGAAGGTCGACAAACTTGGGCCCAAATTGTTGACCTCCTAGTGGTGGGCCCTGGAAACTGATCTTTGATCTCTGATCAGGTGAACAACAACTTGAGACAGCAACAGTCTCATGCACAAGAAGAATTAAATAGTTGAATGCTCTTTGGGCGTATCACTGGTACTTTATTTTATCGACCTCATAAGGATGAAAGGCAAAGTTAACCTTGGCGGATTTGGACTCAGAACCCAAAGAGCCATAACTATGCTGCAAAGCATGGCATCTGACGCTCTACCGATACTGCCAAACCACCTCTAATGTTGTCAAAGAGAAAGCAAAGGTCAATACAGCCTGATGCCACTGTTGTCAACTCAATTTTTTAAAACTCAGTCAACTAAAGATACATGAAATAAAATGTCTTGCTCAAAGATGCATTCCCCAACACCCTCTGGTGATCAAACCCATAACCTCCTGATTGTGAGCCCAGACCCCTTACTACTAAGATACTAAAAAAAAGTTTCTAAAGTCTGTCTAAAGCACTGAGTTCAAATCTCACCAAGGTTAAATTTGCCTGTCATTCTTACGATGACAATAAAATAAAGTACCAGTAATGCACTGGGGTAATTGCTGGCTTTGTGCCAAAGGTAGAATCAATAATGAGCTTTCTTCTGATAATCTTTTCCACAATATCTTCAAACACCTTTTTTCATTTACATACCTTTACAACACAACCAAATGCTCATTAGATGCTAGAATCTCATCTTAATTGGGAATAAGGAATGAGTTCAGTCATTTAATGTGTTTATAACAGCTTAGAGTTAATGGTGAAAAACCATTAAAAAACCATTAAAAATTATCTCTATTATAATCAGTTTCCATGGCAAAAATACAACAAACAAAGAAACAAATATAATTACATGCAGAAAGGTGAGATTTAAAAAATAAATCTCCATGAATATTGTTGCATGAAAACACAAAAAAGTGCACATGCATACACACACACACACACACACACACTTATTTATAGCCACTCATACACAAGCATGCATTTATTCATCCATCCATTCATGCATACATACATACATACACACGTGTGTATGTGTATGTATGTTTCCCTCTTCATATCAATACCATTTAAAACAAGCAGTAATATTTGTTTGAGTCCTGCATAAAAATATGTGAAACTGTTTAAGAGTTTGATGAAAGTTAACAGTATATACCATACTTTGAAATTAAACAAACAAAGGTAACAGGAAGGGTGTCTCATGTGAAGGTGCATTGTCTAATAGATGTTTGACATAGAATCGGGCAGTATTCTTGAGCAAAACACTTTATTTCAACTGAGATTGAGTACCAGCAGTAGCTGGGGAGTTAAACCTGCGATAGACTGGCGTCCTATCCAGGGAGAGTCTTGTACCCTCAGTTACTTGGCATCAAGGAGACTGGGCATAAGTACAGGTTGCTGCATCTTTGGCTTAGAACAGACTTTAACTATCTTGACTCTTTAGCATTTAAACCAGCCATATCTGGTTCAAACTGGTCAGAACTGATTGCTCTTACTTATGTTATGGTATTGTTCTCAAAATAAATAATATAAAAATCTCATAAATTCAATATTATGTGAGATATTATTCAAGATAAAGCCTTTACCACAAAAATACAATAGTATATATAGAATAATGTGAATGCTAAAGGGTTAAAGTGTCTCATCCAACTCATGTAAGCCTGGAAAAGCAGACATAGAAATGTTTATGGAATAATACATTTATCAAAAATAGCATTATTATTGACAGCTTAGATAATTAAAACTAACAATAGACATTCAAAGTTACTTCCGTGTATGAAATATATACAATGATAATTTCACATTAATTTAGTATTCATTATTAATAAACCTTGACAAATATTTAGACTTAGGATATTAACTTAGAATATTTCATCAAAAACATTTACTGAAATTTCTGCTATAAAAGGATATTGCACTTAGGCTACAAGCAACAGATTATTCTCCTTTTCTAAACTAGACACCACCAATTTCTTCTTAAGGTATGGACACACTGCAATTATGTATGTGGCCAAGTGGGTTTGATTCCTGGACTTGGTTGTGTGTTGTGTTCTTGAGCAAAACACTTCATTTCAAGTTGCTCCAGTATACTGAGCTCAAAATGAGTACCAGTAGCAATAGCTTCTAACCCTGTAATGGACTGGCTTCCTGTCCAGGAAGAAGTCTTGTACTCTCAGTCACTTAACACCACAGACAGCCTTTAGACAGGTTCCAGTGTATTACTTTGTCCAGGTGCCTAAAATGCAGTTAAAATTACATTTTTAATTCGACTGCTTGCTGCTTTAAAATTTTAATTTATAAATATTGAATATCATATTAAATTATCAAGAATTGATCTACCTACAAGCAATCTTTATATAGATGTTTTAGGATGTTTTAGGATATTTTAGTATGCTTTATATTACTCTCTTACATAATCCACTACTTTTTGAAAATTCCATTTTACTTGTTACTAAATGCATTTGGAAACCCTGTTGAATCTACATCTTCAGCTTTGTTGCCTAACATACAATTGATGGAGATAGACCCAGATTTTGTTGCCCGACAAGTTGAAGATTGCAAGTATTGGCTGCTATCCAATAGGTTTATCATTGAACCTATATCGGTGATGACTTCTGGCATTCTTAGTCCCCATACCACCACCCTACTCATTACTATTGGGGTGGAGTTAGTCACCTGTAGGAGTGAGCCCCACAAGTTGGAATGGTTATTTCAACACTTCTCCCTCTTGCTATTCTCTGGGGTAATGCTTTCTCCATTCTGTCCATTGGGATCACAAGGCAGCTTGCTACACCTGGGTTTCTGTACACCAGAAAGTGTACTCCCACAATGTTCTGGCTTGTTTCAATGGGATAGCAATGAAATAGGTTACTGATAGTAACAGAAATACTTGTCAACTACAATGGTTTCTGATTTAGGCACAAGGCCAGCAATTTTGTGGAGAGGGGAAAGTCGATTAAATTGACTCCAGTGTATTACTGTACTTTATTTTATCAACCTCATATGGAGGAAAGGCAAAGCTAACTTCGGCGGGGTTTGAAATTGGAACATAAATGTATGTAACTATTTGCTGTGAAGCATGTTGTCTGGCATTCTACTGAATTGTCAACTTCAATAATAATAGTTTGAAGGTGAAATTACCGCAACCGTAAACACGCAACAACAAAGTGTTAACGATAATCAGCAGTTTTTATATTTTTTTTATTTTTATTTATAAAAAATTATTTTCTAAAATAGAAATAGTAAACCTAATTCATCAGAATATTAATTTACATTAAAATATCTTGAAATACTTTGATATTTTGTATTCTAATAAATTGACAATTACATTATCACATATTGACTATTGAGTAAAATAGATTGACTATACAGATCAAACTAGCTTATAGTATCAAACGTTGCTACTTTAAACTCTTTGATGCTTCATTAGTAAATGTAACGATTTATTTGGTAATTGATTTAAAGCTCAACATATAAATTAGTGATATCTATTTCATTTATTTTGATAACGAGCATTCAGTTAATCAATCAATGGCATATGCTATTGTTAAATTAATATGTAAGTGGCTGAGTATTTCACAGGCACATGAACCTGTAATGTAATTATTAATTCAACATAACAAAGTAAGGCCTTCGTTAATTTACAGATAATCCAAAAAAACAAAACGTTTGTGTCATGATGGGCATCCAGCCATAGAAAAACTTCCTTGAAATATCTCTTATCCAAACTATGCAAGCAGGGAAAAGTGATGAGGAAATGATGATGGCGATGATGGTCAACCTTCTTTTCTTCTCCTTCTTTGCCCACTTTTTCCTGAGAGGGTCATGGCAGCTGAGCCTTCAATCACTCCTTCCAGCAGGTCCTGTCAGAAGCAACCATCTTCAATTGATCAGGCTTGAACCCTGCATGAGACCAGCTGAGTTTATGGATGTTATTCAACATTCTGGCTCAGGGTCTACCCCTGGGTTTCCTGTCGGTTGGTTATGATGGTGAACCTATTTTGCAAATAATCAAGACTTTGGAGGTTTTTAGTAATAAGATAACTTTCTCATTTTTAATCTGGTATTTCAATTATAACTTAACAAAGGTACTTACATACAATTATGATGGAAGGTTTTAAATAGATGAATATAAACACTTTAACTCTTTAGCATTTAAACCAGCTATGTCTGCCAGAATTCTTTCACCCTTTTCTGTCAAAGTGGCCATAACTGGCTGCTCATACTGATGTTAATGTATTGTTCTCAAAATAAATAATATCAAAATCTCATAGATTCGATATTATGTGAGATAAAGTGTTTACTGTGAAAATATAATAATATATATAATAGTATATATAGGGTAATGTAAATGCTAAAGGGTTAAAACAAATAGTTTTCTATAATAGAACCAAAGGCAGTTTGTTGTGTTTATCCTCCTTAACTTTGATTATTTATTCTTTGTCATTACTTCAACATTCTTCTACACATATATTCCATAAAGATTATTCTTACTATAGTATCCATATTATTTCTTTACTATGTCTTCTTCACCACTTATTCTAAAAAAACATTACACAAGTTTATAATGATGTAGCACACTTTTTATAAGAACAATGGGGCTCTCTTAGTTAGAACAATGAGCTTTTTAAAACTGATTATCTTTAGAAAAATTTATAAAGCTAAAAGCCTAGAGAATTCAATGAAATTCATAAAGAAAAATGTAATATTGTTGTATTACATCCAGAAGATAGAATGTATGTAGGCATACAGACACACAAACACATGCACACGCACACACATACACGTGTGCGCACATATATATATAGTAATAATACTTTCTTTACAAAAACCAAAATCCAAAGAGGACTCAATCAGGGTTGTATATATATATATATATATATATATATATATATATATATATATATATATATATATATATATATACAGACACATAGAGCAAATATTTATAATTTGTACACATTAAAAGTTTAAGCAAAACATTTCTGCTTTCACTCTAAGCAGGATCATCATTTCCAAATTGTTACTAGACATAATGGTAGTGTGTAGGGGTGTTCTCTTGAGATGAGTGAATGTATGCAAGAAGGATTACATCATTGTGTGGAATGAGAACAAATGTTTTTCTATGGAAAAATCATATCCTTGCTAAGTAACAATCAGGAGACTAATGTTCTTTTTAGAATAGCAGAAGCCAGAGCACTTTTTTGAATTCCATATTGTCTAACATCCAACAGGGTTATGACACAAATCTAATCATAGCTTTGTGGCATGTAGTTTGTCATAGCCCTGTTGGATGTGACTTGTGTCATAGCCCTGTTTATATGTGTTATAACTATGTTAGAAATGGTTTGTGTCATAGATCTCCTGTTAGAAGAGATTTCTATTATAGCCCTGTTTTACTGCAAAACAAATTCATATGAGAAAAGATGAAGCAATGTATATAATAAGCAGCAGAACAGGATTATTTCTTCTTACTTTATAAGCCTTGTTTTTCTATAATAAATTCATGAATGTTCAGCCTAGAGCTAAACAAGATACCTTGGGATTAGATACCATATCAAGTTCTTCATCTTCAAAGCTTCACATACATACACAAAACCTCCAAAGAACAAGCAAGTATATATTTTCACATGTATTGGGTCCCTAGTATCATATTTTTTCACAGTTAAAACATGACTGGAATTAACTGACTTATTGCTGATATTTACAGAACTTCTGAAATTTTTAGATATGTTCCTTTGATATCCTACATGGTTATATAGAATTGTTGACTCTCTCAGATACGTGATAATGCATATAGCATGTATCATATGATATTTCATTTTAAATCAGTCCCCCTCTCTCTCTTACAACGATACTTTGAAGTTATCTTTTCTAATAAAGTACATTTTAAGTTACCATTATAAAATGATGGTAACTTTCAATGGGAATAAAGCTTGGTAAATTTTGCATATTTCTATGAAATTATATTTTTAAAATCTCAAAAAGTTTTATATATATATGTGTGTGTGTATGGATGTACATATGTGTGTGTGTATATATATATATATATGTATGTATGTATGTATGTATGTATTTATATGCACACACACACATGAGTGTTCAATATAAAATCATACATAGAAATAGTCAAACATTAATTAAGTTAGTACTGGGAACATGAGTAGAGTATAGGCATTGTTTTTTGAAGAAAAGTATATCTACATTTAACTATCTCTTCCTACCTGCCAATTTATCTTTATATATATATATATATATATATATTTCATCATCATCATCATCGTTTAATGTCTATCTTCCTTGCTAGCATATATATATATATATAATATTTATAATATAATTTACCTTTATTTATATATAGAATTGAATTAGAAATAGAAACTTTGCCATAATGTTATAGTCTACTAATGGGTGTATAAACCCACTGAATAGAAAAAGATGGGCACCAGTATATATAAATATATATATATATAGTAATAATAATAAATTTGAAGACTAAAATCCAAAGAGGGCTCGATAAGGATAAATATATATCAAATATATAAGAACCGTAGAGCAAATATTTATTAAAATAACAGATTAAAGTTTAGGCAAAGAATCGCTGCTTTCACCCTTAACGGGATCTTCTGAAACTAAAAAAGTCAATCTGTGAACGCAGAAGTAAATATTTCAAAAAACGTTGCAACCGAACGAAGAGAGGAAGACGATACTTTGGTTCGTGGAAACGTTCCCTGGCAAAGAACGGAAAAAAACGAAGATAATACGTCTTTATTTGGAGCGGTGATAAACAATTACACGCAAAGACAAAACCACGTTTATGGTATAAATGAAGTCGTAGACTAATATTCTATTAGGTGGTTCATGGAGACGTTCTCTGGCAATGAACGGAAAAAACGAAGATAACACGTCATTATGTGGAGCGGTGAGAACAATAGCACGCAAAGACAAAACCACGTAAATAGTATAACTGAAGTCGTAGACTAAAATTCTAACTAGGAAATTGAATGATTCTCGGCTTCAGAGTTAAGAATAAAGTAAATAAAATACATATATATATATAAAATATATATATAAATATATATATATATGTGTGTAACGTCTTTCTCATATAATCTATTTTGGGCTTGCTGTTATCGATGGATGCCCTTCCTGATACCAACCACTTTACAGTATGTACTAGGAGCTTTTTTCATTGCACCACTACCATTCAGATTAGACTGAGTGCTGTTTGTTACAGCCCTGCTACCTTACAGAGAGCTTGCAACTTCAATTCTCAGACTGGACAATGTGTTATTTCCTTGAGCAAAATACTTTATTTCACGCTGCTCTCTCTGCCAGGAGTTGCAGCCAGTAAATAGTATCAGCAATGGAAAGATTGATGGAAACATTGTTTCCTTGGTCCGATTTGATGAGCTCCACCCCACCCAGCAAATGAATGAGGTCTGGGATCTTGTCAAACGATACCTCTCTAAACACAAGTATATGTAGTAATTACATGCCATGAGAATGCATTCTACTGAGTGCACGGGGGAGGTTGTCATGTCTTTGACACAACTGAAGGTCCTCCCAATCCTTTTTTTGGCAAGCTTATTACAGCTGGATGCACTTTCTATCACCAACCACTTTACAGCATGTACTGAGTGTGTTAAGCTGATCCGAATATAAGCGACATCCTCCCATTTTATGTCTGAGAAATGGGCAAAAATCCAAAACCTCATTTATAATCCGAGGCAGCTAATCAATATATTGTTTAGATAGCATATATAAACTGCCGACCACCCCCTCCCATTTTACCATGAATATTTTGGTCACATATTCCTTGGTTTATATTTGACTATATAGAATATATAGTGATTTTCTTCCTTTTATCGTAATTATATAAATCCATGAATTTTTCAAACTAAATTCACTTCTAAAATTATATAAAATCGATAAGTTTGAAATAATTGCATAACATTATTATTGAATTGAAACAAAACTATTAGAAAAAAATACTTATTGAATTTATAAAGAATGAAAGATTTCCACAAACTATTTAAATCAATTTGTTTCTAGTAACATGTTTAAGATTAGGTTGATTAATTATATAGTATTGATGATAAATATTGTTATACTTGTTCAACTTTAGCAGGAAACTAATCAATATTTTCAAACCCTGAAAATAGTTAATTTATTCTTTTTACTTTTACTGGTTTCAGTCATTAGAGAGCAGCCATGTTGGGGATTTAGTGGATCATATTGATTGTGTTACTTACTTTTTTTGCAAGTTTAGTACTTATTTTATCAATTGCTGTTTGTCAAACTAATAAGTTACAGGACAGATACACATACACACATTCACACAGACATACCATACACACATACACGTATTCATACATACATTCAAACATACACACACACATACGCACACACATGCATGCATATATACATACATAATTATCCTCATCATCGTTTTTCGGCCATTTTTCCAAACCAGCATGGGTTGGATGGGTGATGTATACTGTTTAACGTTCATTTTCTAATCAGGAGCTTCTGCACAATTTCTGATAACCAAATTTAACTCAGAAGGCATTGGTCAACCTGAGGTTATAGTAAAAGACACTTGCCTAGTTTCACACAATGGGACTGAACCTAGGACCACATGGTTGCTAAACAAACTCCATAATCCATGCCTGCACCTAATTTACAATTATTTATATTTTAACTATGTTTTTCCATATCATCATCATCATCATTATTTTTGCATCTGTTTCTCTAAGCTCACTTGGGTTGGATGGTTCCTTTTCAGCACAGCCTCTCTCCAATTGTCACATTCCTTTGTCATTTCCTCTGTGAGTCCCAGTAATTTGAGATCAGCTCTTACCACGTCTACCCAGGTCTTGGTCTACCCCTAATGTGGCTTCCTAATATGCAAAAAATATATTTCCAACTATTCCAACCTTTATTCTAAATCTAACAATTTTCAATGTTTCCAAACAGGTTTTCTTTTGGTTTTTTAACCCCATAAAACATATTTTTCTAAAATTGAAAATAAATCTTGGAAAAATAATATATTGGTAGTGTAACCTAGGTGATAGTTCTTATCTATCAGAAACAAAACACTTTATTTTTCTCTGTTAGCAATAAGGAAATGAATTTTTTTTTTTTTTTTTGTTTGTTTTTTTTGTTATAAAGCTTCAAATGTAATTGCTAACAAACCAATATACTTTAATATTTAGGTCTCGACACAATAAATATAAAATTACTGAATGTTAATTATTATAACTGATAAATTGGTAGGTATTCTCTAACACTGAAATACATTTTCTTTCTTTTGTTATTTCTCAATCATTGTTATACTGTGCAGTATTAAAAACTCTGCTATATGATGCAATTATAATGTTAATGTTAGTTAATAGACTGATAAACTCATAAGATACCACATTAAATATTATATACTTCAATATTAATGTCTGCTACAAAACGTAATGCTGAACAATAATGAATAATAATAATGTAATAAATATTAATATTGGTCTAAATCAGGCAAGTATGGAGAAAAACGGATGTAAAATGATGATTGTATACATTAGATTATATATACATTGTATATACACTGCCACACTTATACACACACACACATACATATATACACAATCATAGATATATATATATATATTTATATATATCAAATATATATATTTATATATATCAAATATATATATATATATATTTATATATATCAAATATATATATATATATATATCATATATATATCAAATATATATATTTATTTTTTTTTATATATCAAATACATATATATATATATTTTTTTTTATATATATCAAATATTTATATATATATTTATATATATATCAAATATTTATATATATACATATAAATATATTGAGTACCTTACTTACTATGGTTACCTCCGATTCATACTGTTGATTTAAAACTGAACTATCCACAAGTGTTTTTTAACCTTCATATCATGTCTTCCTGTTTTGTCTGATGAAAACACAAATATTATTGCATGATATTTGTTTTTGAAATGCGCATAATAAAATACATGGAACTCTTTTAACCATCTTTTGTTCTTATATATTATATATATATATATATATATATATATATATACTCCTATTACTCACTCTACTACCCTAAGTATTGAGTACTCTGGTGCATTAGGGTCCACCTGGTATCTTACCACACCCTCTTTGTTTATATGTATATGTATATATATATATATATATATATATATATATATATATATATATATATATATATATATATATATATATATATATATATATATATGTATGCAAAAGGTAAATGGAAAAACACACCAGAGGATGAAGTACAATGAAGATATTATTTTCATGCTTGATATAGTAGGAAAAGTCTTAGCGTTTCAGACATTAGTCCTTCATCAGAAAATAGAAAGATAGAGGAGAGTGGGCTGGGGTAGAAACGAAAAACATTTCTATGAGAAAAGCAGGTCTGTTTATTTCACCATATATATATATATATATGGTTGGTATTAGGAAGGGTATCCAGTCCTAGAAATCATGCCAAAATAGAATGTATGAGCAAGACACAGTCACCTGACATGTCTGGCTTCAGAACAGGTGGCAACCTGTCTAACCCATGCAAGCATAGAAAATAGACATAAAATGGTAATGATGATGGTAATGCACACACACACACACACACACACACATACATACACTCCCACACACAGAGTAGAACCCCCCCCCCCTTCTCTGGTTTATTGTTTGTTTTTCTTTTCTCTGGTTGTTGTTTCTCTCAGCAAGTTAGATAAGACACACATGATGATAACCAGTGTGTTGTTGGTTAATACTGGTTCACTGAATATTCTCAACTGATTTAATACAAGCTGCAATAAACTGACTGGCTGACTCAATGGTCGGATGGCTGGGTAGCTGGCTGGGTAGCTGGGTGGTTGGATGGTTGGATGACTGGCGGGCTGGTGGGCTGGATAGATGGAGGGCTGACTGGATGGATGGTTGACTGGCTGGATGGTTGGATGACTGGATGGAAGGATGGTCGGATGGCTGGCTGGATGGCTAGCTCTCTTCCTTTCCTTCCCTCTCTCTCCCTATATATATATATATGTGTGTGTGTGTCTTTCTCACACACTCTCTCCCTTTCTCTCTCTTTCTCTCCCGATCTCTCTCCCTCCTCTCTCTACCCCTCCTCCTCCTTCATCCCTGTCTCCACCAACTACTCCTCTGTAATACAGCAGCATTAATATGGATATTGATCGAAGTGTAGAAATGGATGTGCTGAACTGTGTAGTTCATAGGCTGACCCAGATTGGAGGACAAATCTTAGGAGAGACCCCCAAAATCCAGCATCAACACCACCACCACCACCACTGGCTTCATCACTACCATCACCATCATTACTACCACCATCCACTACCACTACTATCACTACCATCAGCATCATTAATATCCCCATCTACTACTGCCACCACCACCACTACTACCATCACTACCACCACCACCATCATCATCATCATCATCCTCACCACCATCATCATCATCATTACTATCACCATCCACTATTGTATCCAACACCACCACCACTACAAAGACTATTATCATCACAACTAGCATAACTCCTACCACCACCACCACCACCACTGTCACTACTACCACCATCCACTATTGTCACCACCACAACCAACATCACCAGCAGCCTCACACAAGCAACAGCAATACCACTACCACCACCACCACTACCACCACCACCGCTAGCAACACCACCACCACCATCGCTAGCAACACCACCGCTACCACTTGCAACCCCACCACCATCACTAACAACACCACCACCACGGAAACCACCACCATCACTGCCACCACCACCACTATCACTGCCACCACCACCAACATTATCACCACCAACACCACCACCACCACCACCACATTTGCTATAAAACACTTCCACTACAATCAGGACCTTCACTAGTATCAACAGCTGCAGTAGCAGCAACAGCAGCAATAACAACAACAGCAGCAACAGGAATATGTGATTCCACTGTAGCAAGTCTGCAAAGTAGTAGCTTTCTTTCACTACGAGACAATTTCACTTATTATGCAATTGATTTATTCGGGTATATTTATCTAATATATATTTTTTTAAATAATTTATAAATTAAAATATTTTTAAATTTTGAATTTCAATATAAAGACACTAACAACAAGATATGCTATATATATATATATATATATATATATATATGTAGGCACCACAGAAAAAAAGCACCCAACACTCACTGTAAATGAGGTTGGTGTTAGGAAAGGCATCCAGCTGTAGAAATCAAGCCAGACTCAGTTCCTGTATGAGCAAGACAAGGTCAACCGACCGGACACTGCCCACAACAGGACAACCTGTCTAACCCATGTTAGCATGGAAGAACGGACGTAAAATGGTGATGATGATATATATATATATATATATGTATATATAATAGCATAGATGCTTGTCACCCCTATTGTGTATAACAACTCGAATTTTCAGTATTATATATTTATGAGTATGTATATCTGTATGTATATGTGTTTATGAGTATGTGAGTATGTATATGTGTATGTATATGTGTTTATGAGTATGTATATGTTACACACACACACACATACGCACTCATAAAAACATTTCTCTCACTCTCTCTCTCTCTCTCTTGCATACACACACACACATCGTTATCTTCATCAATATATTGCTTGACCGCTGTAATGTGGTTATCTAGGTCTCATGAGAAAAAGCACCCAGTCTACCCTGTAAATGTGGTTGGCATTAGAAAGGGCTACTAGCCATAGAAACCAGGCCAAAACCAGTTCTGTATGAGCAAGATACGGTCACCTGATCTGGTTTTTCTCACAATGGGACAACTTGTCTAACCCATGCTAGCGTGGAAAAATGGACATTAAATGGTGATGATATGAGGCAATAAAAAAATGAGTGTCAGGAGAGGCATCCAACCATAAAACACTCTTTCAAAAAGATCCCCAGAGATGCATAGAAGGCTAATAACTGCCCACACTGTAAAGTGGTCATGTAGGTGACACAACAAAAAGATCCCCAGAGATGCATAGAAGGCTAACAACTGCCCACACTGGTCATGTAGGTGACACAACAAAAAGCATCTAGTACTCACTGTAAAGTGGTTGGTGTTAGGAAGGGCATCCAGCTGTAGAAACCAAGCCAGAACCAGTTGTGTATGAGCAAGACATGGTCACCTGACCTTGCTTGTCTCACAATACGGCAACTCATCTAACCCATGCTAGCATGGAAAAATGGATGTCAAACGATGATGATGATAATGATGATTTTCCATGCTGGGATGGGTAGACAGGACTTTTTGAGACAGATTTTTTAACATCAGAATGCCCATCTTAACACCAGGCAATATATATATATATATATATATATATATATATGTATATGATATATATATATATGTATATATATATATATGTATATGATATATATATATATGTATATGATATATATATATATGTATATGATATATATATGTATATGATATATATATATATGTATATGATATATATATATATGTATATGATATATATATATCATATACATATATATATATATCATATACATATATATATATATGTGTATATGATAAATATATATATGTATATGATATATATATATATATCATCATCATCATCTTCGTTTAACGTCCATCTTCCAAGCTAGCATGGGTTAGACGGGAGTTGTCCCACTTGAGGCAAGGTTGGTTGGGTGACCGTGTCTCACTCATATATATATATATATATATATATATATATATATATATATATATATATATATATATATATATATATATATATTTATTAAAATAACAGATTAAAGTTTAAGCAAAGAATCGCTGCTTTCACCCTTAACGGGATCTTCTGAAACTAACAAAGTCAATCTGTGAACGGTTCTTATATATTTGATATATATTTATCCTTATCGAGCTCTCTTTGGATTTTAGTCTTCAAATTTATTATTATTACTATATATATATATATATATTTATGTCTAAGTCACACCAGTAAATAAACGTCATGTTGGTTTTACATGAATCCTTAATGTAGTTCTGAGAGTAATTCAGCATGACATATCTCACATACATTGCTAAACTTTTTCGAGGGGAGTATTGTATTGTGGCACCAACACTTGGGGGGTTGTTACGTCTTTAACACAACTGAAGAGTCCTTGACTCTTTGTTGGAAAATTTCCTATGGCTAGATACCCTTCCTATCACCAATAGTATGGTCAATGAGTGGGAGAGGATGGGTGAGGAATTATGTCATGGGTGTATGACAAGCGTGTTGAGAGAGAGAGAGCGAGGAATCTTTGATAGAATATGATGATTACTTAAAAATAACTACCAAGATTGGAGGTAGAATATATTGTCAAACATCTACAAACAATAGACAATATCTTATATCTTGTTTATGGTTGGTAGATCTTTGAAAATATCTTTGAAAATATCTTTGAAATATTCTACCTCCAATCTTGGTAGTTTTTTAAAGACCAAGTGTCTAAGTACTGAAAGACCTGGACACTTCCTTCCACTGGCACTTCTTCACCCACCAATCATCAATGTGCATCACATGTCTGTACCAATGGAGTTTTCTCTCCTGTACACCTCCAAATATATGCATGTGTGTATGTATATTAAAACCCATGCAAGCGTGGAAGATGGACGTTAAACGATGATGATGATGATGATGATGATATATATATATATGTGTGTGTGTGTGTGTATATGTATATATATGTATATATGTATATACATATATACATATATATGTGTATATGTATATATGGTGGCTGCCAACTCGTTTTCGAGTACGGCCACTACTTTATATCCATGTAGGAGAACCCCTACCGATGCGCTGAACGAATGTGACTTTTTATTCCAGCCAGCGACTTGAAAACTCTGGTACAAACACTACACTTGTGACAATTATTGACACATAGTGCTGGGCCCATGGTACCCTGTGACGACAAGTGCAGAGATCTCCAGATATAAAGCAATGCCTGTGCCGTGAAGCTTTTATAGTGAGCAAAGGCACTGCACAAAGCCAGTCCCACTCTCTTAACCAAGGTGATATTTACCAAAAAGAAGAACAAGTCAACATCATTGGATACCATCAGGGTTGCAGGTGTTATATCAGAGTTTTCCTTCTCCTAGAATTCTGCCTTGACAAAGGCTAAGGGGTCATCTCTCCCGGTGATTTTGGATGGCCATTGACTCTTAAGAGCTCCTTTGCCCTTTGACAGGTTTTGTTTTTAGTCCTGCAGGATGTCCAAAGTCACCCTCCTCACCAAGAAACCTTGGTGGGGTTGCCAGTTTAGTCGCCAACGACCCGACCATGAGACAGGTTGTACTGGGATACATGTTACCAGTAGCACCAACTGGTGACCTGACATAATATGTATATATATGTATATATGTATATACATATATATACATATACATATATGTACATATATATGTATGTGTAAATATATTTACACACACACACATATTATATATATAGTATTAATACAAATGCTCATGCACGCATATATATATAAAATTGAATATTAGGTTCCTTTTTATTAGTTTTGACAATTTTTCGGAAATGTCTTATATAACAATTGTTATTAACTGTGTTGACTGTTCTTTACATTCCATCTCGTGATACCTCCCACTCTCACTAGTCCCAAACCTCTTACTGCAGCTCACTCTCCATTTTATTATTTCACTCTCCCTCACTATTATTTTCATCCTCTCGTCCATGTGTTTGAATTAATTCTGAAAATAATCACGAAGACAGAGCAGTTTCATAAAATAACCAACTTTTCCATTATTAAGCTGGTCTTTAGAAGATTTTAATGTGAAACTATGATGGAATGTTTTAACCCATTTGTTACTATATTTCTAATGAAAAACTCTGTTTATAATTTTGATTCTTCTTCTTTGCCCACTTATTCCTGAGAAGGTTGTGGGGGCAGAGTCCTCAAACACTCCTTCCAGTGGGTCCTGTCAGAAGCAACCATCTCCAATTGATCCAGTTGGATCCCCAAGTGAGACCAGCTCATGGTTGTTATCCAACCATTTTGCTCAATTTTTAATTAATTTCGAAAATATTCAAGAATTTTGAGAGATTTACAAATATAACTTTCTCATTATTAAGCTGGTATTTTGACCATAACTCAACAAAGGTTCTTACTTAAAATTATAATGAAAGGTTTTTCGATCAATTTAAACACTTTAAACTAAACAGCTCTGTATTGTGAAATGAAGGGTGATTTCATGTGTTTGGTATCAAAAGGTAAAGACTTTAATATTGGTGGTTTTGCATCCTTGAGGTTGTTTCAGGGTTTACGGAGTTACAAATAAAGAATATTTATGGTGTAAATTAATTCCAATATTATATACAGTTCAACATTACATACAGTTCAATATTATATACTTTTACTCAGTTGCTTGTCTGCAGTTTTTGTCCAGCTTCCAAGATTAACCCTTTTCATATCAAACCATTGAAACTGTCCCCAGTTCTATTTTTTATTTTAAAGTGTTTATATTTATCCACCATAATTTTATGTAAAACATTTGTTATGCTCCAAACATCAGCTTAATAATGAGAAAGGGCAGTTTTAGGTGGTTTGCTATTCGGGGGTTAATCAGCTTTATACTGAAGACACAGAGGTGGGTTCAGATGGTTAGGTATCAATTGGTTGAAGTGGTACATTTTCCAAACACATGGTTCTGGGTTTAATCACACTGTGGGGCACTTTGAGGCATGTTTTTTTCTTTTTTTGTTAACCAAAACTTCAAGTTGACAAATATCTTATGAGTGAAGATTTGTTCAGAAACTGTTTGGAAGCCAATTGTATATATAACCCAAATGAACTCTTTCTGGGTTTTGCAATTGAATTTTATAAGTAAATGTTATAAGTAAAGTGAAGTTATTCCAACCAAGAATCAAAACAGATTATCAAACTTTACTAACTGACAATTTGGCACCAGTTTGTGGTAATTCCCAACATGGAGAACTAAATCAATTTACAACAAACTGAACAAAGATCAAAATGTCTTTGGTCAAGATAATTTACATACAAATTCATCATTCAATGAATGAAACAATGGGCAACATCTGTAGTCATTTGATCTGCTAGAAATCTCCTACACATCAAACTCTGTCTTAAAAAAAAAGGACACATTTGATAATGTAGTCCTAGATATACAAAAACACCACATTGTCAACAACAACAACATTCTATAGCTTATTTAGTATCTGTTGGTGCAAATAATTGTTTCTACTTTTGGCACAAGACCAGTAATTATCCCAGTGTATTACTGGTACTTTATTTTATCGACCCCGTAAGGATGAAAGGGAAAGTTAACCTCAGCGGGATTTGAGCTCAGACCATAAAGGGCCGTAACTCTATGCTGCAAAGCATGGCATCCGACCCTCTACTGATACTGGCAATCCACCTCCTGTTGGTGCAAATAATATCTATAAAACATGAATATCAGAAAACAGTTCATACTTTCCACCAGGCTACACAAAAATTTCTTTAAAAGAGTCTAAAGTCTGTCTTGAACCCAGAGGCTCATCAGAACGGTGCTTTTCCTGGCTTCTGTGGCATGAAATAACAGAGTACAAGACCTCCCCCTGGACAGAACACCAGTCCATCACAGGGTTAACCCCCTAGATATAGCTGGTACTCATTTTCAGCCGACTATACTGGAGCAACATGAAATGAAGTGTTTTGCATATGAACTCAACACACAACCAGTTCATTTCAGTCTTATCTCTGTTGTTAAATTGTATATTCTTATAATTAAAAATCTACACACATTACTTTTATTTCTCAATTTCTTCTTCATGTTGTTTAAAAGAAACTCTATAAGTAATTAAATATGTGTAGCTTTCATTGAAAATATATTTACATTACAAAGACCATTTGAAATTACTCCATAATATAAATATATAAGATAATTAATGCAGCTTTTGTCTTAATTCAGAACATGATTAATTATCTAAATGGAATCTGCTTTGCAAATGTTTTGTTTTTCAACCACTTACTAGCTTACCAAATAATTTGTATTTCTTTTCCCCAAGCACAAAAACGAATTTGGTTAGAGGGTAGTGGGTATAATTAATTGAATTGACCCACATTTTACTGCTTCTTGATCAATCTTAGGAGGAAAGTAAATTTAACACAGTTAAGATTTGAACTCCGAACAATGATGTACTAAATATAGGTATCTGTAAAGTTATGTAACTTTATACAGTAAACTATGTCTCACTTATCTTTGACATCATCATCATCACCATTTTATATCCATTTCTTTATGCTTGCATGGGTTCAACAGTTTTTCCTCCACATATCCTGCCTCAACTTATTGCATGTTTTCATCATCTTCTCTGTGGAGGTTAGTGTCTTAAGACCAGCTCTCATCATTACTGTCGAGGTCTTCCTTTACTGCAGCTTACTTCTACTGGGATCTCTCGACACTAGCATCACATATCCATACCAGTACACTCTTCTTTCTTGCACACTGCTTTTGATTCCTCTTATATTTAGTTTTTCCCTCAGTTCACCCATGATTCATCATTCATACACATTAATATTACACATCTAAAGGAACATGCTCATTCTTTATAATAATTTATAATTCTATAATCTTTGACATTGTGTTTCTATTGTGAGGCTATTTATTAAATTCCAATTAAAACTATCTTTACACAGTTGTAATACTTTTAAACCATTTGTATCACGCTGTGTACATTACTCTCTTTAATTGTAAATTTCGTCATCCTCAATTAAAAATTTGAACTTTTAAGAAATAAATCATTAAGATATAGGATAAACAGGTTTTTATTAACACTTTTTAATGCATATTTTTGTGTTGAGTTTAACAATAAAAAATTATTAAAATTAAAAAGAGTCAGCAATAGCTGAAACAACGTATATTTCAGTAAATAAAACAGGGTATGGAACGAGGACTTTAAATTAAGTCCTCCTCCTCCTCCTCATCATCACTACCACCATTACAATGACAGCTTTTATACAGTTATTGTTCAGACATATCTGCAATGTGGAATATCTCCCTTGTATCTGTCTGTATCCTCTCAACCATCTCTCTCTCCCCCTTTCTCTTTTCTTAGTTACCTATTTCTTTGTCTCTCTATGGCGCTCCAAGATACATTCTGAAGTTGGCTGCTATGCCTTGCCAAAAGGCAACTCATGTTTGCTCT
Organism: Eledone cirrhosa; assembly: GCA_964016885.1. Classification (NCBI taxonomy): domain Eukaryota; kingdom Metazoa; phylum Mollusca; class Cephalopoda; order Octopoda; family Eledonidae; genus Eledone; species Eledone cirrhosa. The sequence goes on from OZ024747.1 coordinate 74,898,921, forward strand.
AGTATGGCATATTTCCATATTTCCTCCCAACCCTTACAAACCATTCCCCTATCCATCCCCTTATGCCTTGTTAGATAACAGCTCTGTCTCCTGATCCTACCAGTTTAAATATATATTAAATACATATTTTATTTTAATACAATTATAAAATTCCCAATTATGTGAAAATATTTTTATTTCCTCTAAAGAGCACGAAAATATTTTTATTTGCTCTAAAGAGCATTCATTCACTAGTATATATATATATATATATATACACACAAGTCAATGAATATACCTATCTCTCTCTCTCTCTCTCTATTATATATATATATATATTATGTTTGTGGCCTTTGTAGTAATCTAAGAATTGAGTCTAAAGCACTCCAAAGGATGACAATTACCATATCAGTAACTTCCTGTGGTTTGGTAGTGAAAATGTTAAAAGACAACAGATCAGGTCAAGTAAGGTTGGAGCTTGTCATGATTAATTTCAAAGGTGACATTTGTAGTATAGTAACTGTTATCATGTTTTGCTTGTATCAACTGTTCTGTTTTACTGGCAAGAAGCATCCATATGAACAGATTGACAGGATTCATATGATGTTGCTCAGTATGTTAGAAGGTCAAAATGATAAGCTATTTCACTCTCTGCATTTATATGCTGGAGATAGGATCTCTTTTAGAAGCTTTAATAACTTAATATTTTACATTGTCTCTTCATCAAAGGTATGTTCTAACTAGTTTTTTTAAAAAACCTCATATTTATTTTTTTCCATAAAATTCAGGTAGAGTTCAAATCCAGCTGTGCTTAACTTTGGGCTCATTAAAATAAAGTACCAGTAACACACACGTTTGATTCCTGTACCAGACGGTACATTGTGTCCTTGAACAAAACACTTTACTTCTCATATTGCTTCAGTCTACTCAGCAGGCAAAAATGAGTTGTATTTGTAATTCAAAGAGTCAGCCTTATCATAAATTGTATCACTCTGTGTCTCATTCAGAACTATGTTAAGAGTATGCATGCATGTGGAATACTCAGCCATTTCAAAATGCTTTCAACAATCAACATTTTATGAAAATGTTTGGAAGTATTTTTTATTTTCATTGTCAACCAATTTTGATATAGAGAAATTTGCTTCATAAGTTGTACGTTGCATCTCTTGAATGTTCTGAGATTCATCATCAGTGATGTTTCTAAGGTCATAGAGAATTTTAAGTCTTTCAATATCAGAACCCTTTACCCAGTTGACCCAGCACGGATTGATCAAATCCTGGCTTGCATTCCAACAGGAAACAAGTGACGTCTGCCATCTTCATACTGGCACACAAAAAAACTAACCAAATACTACTTAAATTCTGTAAAAATAAAATAGATATCATAAAAATAACATAAATAATATATACGTAAAATCTTGTTAAAAATATTTATATAGAATCTTAGGTAAATATATTTGTATAGCATTTTCCTATATTTTCACAAATTATTTTATCAAAGCAATATAGAAGATGTGTAATATAGAAAATATATGTAATTTTTAAATACCATTAAATGTATTTTCTGAAGACATAAAATTTCTCTATCACAAATATTGCTCATTTGTAAGTAACATTAAAACATAGTAAACCTTGTAAAACTGTTAATACTTTGCCGAAAAACGTCAAATAATAGCAATGTTACAATTATATTATCTTAGGTTTCAGACTGGCAGCTACTATGTAAAAAGAAATTTGTATCTCAACAACCAGTAGCTCTGCATTGCTTTCACTAACAGATGAGCAAGTGATCTACTATTATATATTGATTCCAAATGGTCTATTTTCATAGAATACAACAATAAAAACCTAACAAATCATTTCTGAAAACCAAACAATCATATTAAGCTATACACTAAAACTACAATTTCTTGAGATAACTCTGACTGAATTTGTAGCAATGTCTATTAATGAATGAAATTGCACCTAGAATTAATGTTAGCAATGCAGAAATCCTTTTACCTATATTTCTCTAATCAGTTTGTCATGAAAATACTTTCTTTTGACCAAAGTATTTGGTTCAATGTTTTCATTTAATCACATTGAGCAAATAAAATATATCTAATATAAAAAATATAAAAATGAAATCAGGTCTTCCTTGTAGAATGAGATACCATTTTGAACTCTATCAGATTTATTCAGTAGGTCAGAGAATTGCCTAAAGCTAGTGGACACAACACTTATTTTTAAAAAACAGCTAGTATAGTATGTCCAGAAAACTACTACTACTACTACTAATGTTTATGTATGAAATGTGTAAGGAGGTACTGTAAAATAGCTTCTACAGCTACTAATTATTGTTATTAGGGCAGTGGATTGGCAGAATCGCTAGAGCATCGAACATACTGGAAAGGTTAACTTTGCCTTTCATCCTTACAGGGTTGATAAAATAAAGTACCAGTAATGCACTGGGGGAGGGGGCGATTTAATTTACTTTCTCTCCCCCAAAACTGTTGGTCTTGTGCCTAAATCAGAAACCATTATTTGGCAGAATCAGTAGAACGCTGGACAACATGCTTAGCGGAATAGAGTTATGGCCCTTTACGTTCTGAGTTCAAATCTCGCCGAGGTTAACTTTGCCTTTTATCCTTACGAGCTCGATAAAATAAAATACCAGTAATGCACTGGGAACGATTTAATCGACTTTCCCTCCCCCCAAAACTGTTGGACTTGCGTCTATATCAGAAACAATTATTATCATTCCCTCCTGTGTTTCTTAATATATTTCACAACAAACTTAGTCCATTATTTAGTTTTATTCTCTAACTGAAACCATTTTGTTTTCATTGTTGTAGTGTACCTGAGCACTGTACACAATAATTTCATTATTATTATTATTATTATATGATATGTATGAACCTGTAACTCCAAATGAAATTGTATGGGCATCATCGTGACTTATGGCGTTTCTTGGAGCTTTTTTTTAAATCTGGGGGTCCCATCTATCGTTTAGGAAAAGTTAAAATATATCAACTCTGTAAAGCTCTCAAAATTGTTGGTTCTTTGTTGTTTTTTTTTATTAACAAATAAACTCTGATTCTCCAACGTACATTGGCCGAGTGGTAAGTGTGTTAGACTTACAATAATAATTGTTTCTACTTTAGGCACAAGGCCAGCTACTAATTAGAAGTACAATTATAATAATAATAATAGTAATAATTACATCATTAGACATTTGTTCCTTGTCTCTGTGTTCTATAATTTTTAAATAATTTTGAAAATAATGTTTTTTTAAATTGAAGGTAATGTAACTAACTTTATCATGGCTAAACTGGTATTTTAGATAAACATAAACAGTTTAGTAAAGTGTTGTAGAACAAATGGCAGGTTCAGGCAATTTGGTATCACAAGAGTTAAAGAACTGACAATAATTGTTTCTATTTTAAGCACAAGGCCAGTAATTACCCAGTGCATTACTGGTACTTTATTTTATCGACCCCGTAAGGATGAAAGGCAAAGTCAACCTCGGCGGGATTTGAACTCAGATCATAAAGGGACGTAACTATGCTGGAAAGCATGGCGTCCGACCCTCTACCAATACTGCCAATCCACTGGCTGACAATAATGGTTACGTATCAGTCTTGTATTTCTCCCTAGACAGAAGATATCAGGAATATTAAAAGAAAAGGGGAAGGAGCAAATAGAATAGAATGGTTTTAATTTACCATCATAGTGTCATGTGATGGTAAAATATGCAATAGGGCCTAGATGTTATTTAGCCTTAGTTCAGGCTTGAGTGATTGAAAGCATTCCATACATGATTATCCCATCTTACAAGGCTTGGCGGAAAAGTTCATAAGCTGACCAAGATATTCTCATGGAATGACTAAATGAGTTTAAAGAAACAATGCAGTTATTAAAAAAAAAAAGAGTTGAAATTAATGCATGCAAGATTTCACAGCTCTAGCATCATTTCTTCATAATCGGCCTATGACCTTTTCAGCCTAGCCTCGTATATTCAAACAAAACATCTAGTACCTATGAATTCATTATCCTTCCTCCCTTTTCTTTTTATTACTTTAAGATAACAGTAAGGCTTGGTTCTGGTGAGATTTAGCTATTATTTCTAGCAAGCTGAGAAACCACCTAGAAGCTCCTATCCTTCCTTCCTTTTTTTCTTTTTTTACTTTAAGACTGTAGGGCACAGTTCTGGTGAGATTTAGCTATTATTTCTAGCAAGTTGAGAAACCACATAGAAGCTCCCATTGCTAGGTCGATAAATTGACTATTGTTCGGGAAAATATTAGTGCTTTAATGATAATTTTTTTTCTTTTTCAACAAGTGGTTGATAACATAGCTAACGATTCTAGCTTCTCGCTAGATATTGGTTGATGTGTAATTGAATGCTTTACAACCTAACTACCAGTTTTTATCAATATTAGTGAACTGTTTAGCATATCGTCTCCAAATATATTCTCTTTCACTTCTTATTGGAGTCAAGATTCTTATTTTATTTCTCACTGTTAATTCAGTCATAGCAAATTATAATATATGCATATTTATTCATTTTTATTTATTTATTCATATATATGTGTGTGTGTGTAAATATATATATATATATATATATATATATATATATATATATATCAGAGCTGCATTACAATCGTTAACTTAGATTCATGTTGGGTTCATTATGAATGTCTGCTAGTCACAGAATTTATTACACACTTAGTATTTTGTCTTTTATTAGTACAGTTCTTACTGTTGTTGCACTTCTTACTAGTTTACTATGAATTTAGCTTCTCTCTTCATTGATGAGCTTATATTATTATTCTTATTATTATTATTTGGCTGCTACTTCTAACAATTTGAGATAACTTGTAGAAGCTTCCTCTTTGGTTCATACTTAATATATATCAAGAGAGTGTGATTTGAGGGTTAGTTGGCTACTATTTCTAGCAGGACATGCTATCGTATAGAAGATTTCCTTGTTGGCTCATATATATATATATATATATATATATATATATATCTGTATGGTGTGATTTGACTACTATTTCTAACAGGCTATGCTATCACACATATATATATATATACACACCCTCATAGGACAGTAAGGTGTGATTTGAGGGTGTTTGCTACTATTTCTAGCAGGCCATGTTTCCACATAGAGACTTCTCTCTCTCTCTCACACACACACATTTAAATATGACAGTGTGATATGATTTGACTATCATTTCTAGCATGTCAGGCTACCACATAGCGGTCTCTCTTATAGGTTTATATATACATAAGACAGTAGATTAAGGTGGGTGTTTCATGCCAATTTGGCTGCTATCCCGCCGAGGTTAACTTTGCCTTTCATCCTTATGGGGTCGATAAAATAAAGTACCAGTAATGTACTAGGTAATTGCTGGCCTTGTGCTAAAAGTAGAAACAATTATTATAATAATTTTATTATCATTAGTAGTAGTAGTAGTCTGGTCACATTATTTTAGACTGGGTTTTAGGATCCCTGTCATATTTTCTGTTAGACAAAAACCAGCTCATTCCATCCTGTCTTCTTTCTAACTGCAGTAAATAAATCTAAGCCTAGTAGTGGTAAACTCAGTTTTAGTTTTATTTATTCCTCTAACAGAATAGGAAACAGATATTGATTGCAAGTGAGAGGCGTCAAACGTTTCCACCAAAAAATATCCACTTTGTATGGTTGATATATAATTATCAATACATTTGCTAGCCAGTGTGTGTATGTGTGTGTGAGAGGGGCAGGGTACAGGTTTTTATCTTATTCTTTTACTGGTTTCAGTCATTACAGTGTGGCCATGCTGGGGCATTACCATCAGGAGATGTTTCTTATATCAAGCCAGTAAAAACTACATAGCCACACACACATGTATATATATATATATATATAGAGAGAGAGAGAAATACATACACACACACACATATATATAATGTAGGTATATCTATCTTTCCACCCTCTCTCTCTCTATATATATATAATATATATATATATATATATATACACACACACACACACATATGTGTGTGTGTGGCTGTGTATATATTTACTGTGTCAGTGTCCAGGACTATATTTTCTAATGTCTTCTATTTTTGTAAAAAGATAGGGTTGGATTTAGTGTGGATGAGTGCAAGTTAGAGCTTGTGTGAGTAGGAGTTTGAGTCGAGAGTGAATTAGAGTTGATGAGTATAATTCAGCATTCGGTCATCAAAAGAGGGGGTGGTAGGTGTAAAAACCAAAATCACAATCTTCAATTTGGTATTCAAGCTAACCCTTACCTATGTTCATGAATCTTGGGTAATGACGGAAAGAATACGATCGCAAATACATGTATCTCAGAGATCAGAGAGTCACTCCAGGTAGAGACGCTACTTCTCCGAATTGAGAGATTACAGCTCTCATACTATGGACATGTGGTTAGAATGTCTCAGGAAAGAATCTCTGGACAGATTTGTAGCTCAGAGATGAGAGAGTCACTGCAGGTAGAGCTGCTACTTCTCCTAATTGAGAGATCACAGCTCTGATACTATAGACATGTGGTTAGAATGTCTCGGGAAAGAATGGTTGGACTGATTTTATAGGCAAAACCAACTGGCAGGAGACCCAGGGCTAGACCCTACCCTAAGTACGATGCTTGGATAACATCCATGAGCTTGGCTGGCCTCACTTGGGGATCCAGCCCGATCATTTCAAAATGATTGCTTTTAACAGGACCCGCTGGAAGGAGTATTTGAGGACTCTGCCCCCACAATCCTCTCGGGAATAAGTAGGGGAAGAAGAAGAGTGTGACTTTGAGTTGAGGTGTGGTTCATTGGCTTGGCTTGCAGTACTGAGTTCAATACTTTCAATGATTAAATACTGTCTTTAATAGATCAATCAGTCTTCTTAGTGGAAGGAGATTTATGTGTTGTCTGCTTAACACTATAGAAAACAGGAGATAAGCTCCAACTTTATGGATATTTGTGATTTGGAAAGAATTACTTGTTGTTGTGTATTTTATTTGTTTTCAGAACGTTTTATGAAATGACTACTTCATCTGGTAATGAAAAATTGGTTTCTGGAATCAGCTTAGGAGGAATTTATTTCCATAGTAACAGTATTCTAAAGATAATTATCTCATATTTAACGGAATTAAGATATTTTAAGATACATTATTGTAGCCATAACGCTACATTAGTGACTCAATGGCCTGGAGTTTTCTGCTGAACATTTTTGTTGTTGCATTTTTAATTAAACAAAAAAAACTGTAATTTTCAGATCAGATCATTTTGAAAATAATTAAGAATAAGAAGAGATTTAGTAAAATATCTAGCGTTCAAATCTAATGTCTGATTGAATGAGTAATGGACCAGCCAGGGTTATCTGGAACCTTCTTCCAATAGCTTTGTTAACAAATTTATATATATATATATATAGTTGACAGCTTAGAGAAAAAATACTAAATACTGAAATAGAGGTTAAATATTCATTTTATTATGGCTAAGTAGAGAGTCTTGTTACTCTGGCAAAACTCCAGAGTAACAAGACTCACTATTTAGCCTTAAGAAAATGAATATATATATATATATATATATATATATTTAATATAGAAATGGTTTCGAGAGGACTCGAACTGTTTCATTCGTATGAAATCATCAGGAATGCCTGATGAATGAAACAGGTCTATTCCTGTAGAAACCATTTCTATATTAAATAATGATGTTTACACTCTACTAATATATTGAGTACCTTTTTTAACTGTGGTTACCCTTGATTTCACTCAGGATACCTCTCTCTGTATATATATATATATTATTTTCATGTTGTCATAGTTTAGTTGAGTCTACATACAACACATCAAATTGCTTCTCTTCCCCAGTTTCTGCCCTCTCAACCCTCTCACCTGTGAGGCCCAGAGGTTTGTGATCACCAGTTACTTTCTATAGCTTTATCACACGCAATTGTTAAATCTATTTCAGAGACAATATTGAATATTATGTAATTGTTGTATAGTATCTGCATTAGATGAGTCACTTAGAAACAATCATTATAGTTATTACTGGTCTGCTATAGATTATTTTATATTTAGTAATTAGGAGATGAATAACATCTATGGTCAGTTTGTATAATTTTGTCAATGCTCTTCTTCTCTGCCCACAATTGGCCAAGCGTAGTGAGTATGGCTACATCTGTGAAGACATGACCAAAACGAAACAGAAAGCTGTGGAGATCAACCAGGGAGGGGTTCTTTCAACGGGAGTGAGACGGCCTGGATTAGATTGGATGTCAGTGACTGATAGATTATTTGTTACTTCTATCTTTATATAGTGTAAATATAAAACTACCTTGAGCAATATCATAGTCTATAGGAGACTTCTTCTTTGTCCACTTATTCCTGAGAAGGTCATGGGGGCAGATTCGTCAAATACTTCTTCAAGCAGGTCCTGTTAGAAACAATTGTCTCCAATTGATCTGCCTGAATCCCCATGTATGACCAGCAGAACTCATGTATCTTATCCAAACTTGCTTTGGGTGAGACGTGGTCTACGCCTGGGTTTCCTGCCAGTTGGTTTTGCCTGTAAAATCTGTCCAGCTATTCCTTCCTGAGACATTCTAACCACATTTCCATAATGTCAGAGGTGTGATCTCTCAATGTAGAGTAGTAGCAGTTCTACCTGGAGTGTGGTTAGACATTTTAACCATATGTATCTGACTGCATCTTAAATGACTCTATAGTTGAGTAGTAAAGAACTTTATTTTGCAGCCAAGTTGTCCTGGATTTGATCCCACTGCATGGCATCATGAGAAGGTGTCTTAGCCATAATCTTGGTTTGACCTAAGCCTTGTAAATAAAATGTCTGACTCTTTACATTCTGGGTTCAAATCCTATCGAGGTCAACTTTGCCTTTCATCCCTTTGAGGTCAATAAAATAAAGTACCAGTTAATTACTGGGATTGATATAATCAGCTCTCGCTGGGAAAGTTGATTAAATCAATCCCACTGCATTACTGGTACTTTATTTCATCAACCCCCGTAAGAATGAATGGCAAAACTAACATTGGTGGGATTTGAACTCAGAACACAAAGGGTCATAACTCTATTCCACGAAGCATGTCCAATGCCCTACCGATGCTGCCAATCCACCACCCTTTCCATTGCCCTTGTAATAATAATAATAATGGTTTCTTATAAAGGCACAAGGCCATCAATTTTGGGGGAAGGAAAAGTCGATTAAATCGACCCCAGTGCATGACTGGTACTTTATTTTATCGACCCCCTAAGGATGAAAGGCAAAGTTAACCTTGGCAGGATTTGAACTCAGATCATAAAGGGCCGTAACTCTATGCGTCAAAGCATAGCGTCCAACAGCTCTACCGATACTGCCAAATAATAATAATAATAATAATAATATCTAGAAACATGACCCCCCCATTTTTCTTATGAAGAACAATCTATTTACTTTTTATTAAAAATACTATTTTAAAAACCCAGACATTGTAATTTAATTTTTTATTTTATTTCATGCTGACAAATTCTAATTAATTAGATTCATAGTCACTCACAAAACTAAACATTTTAGCTTTTATTTTTGCATAATATTATGCAAATTATTACTGACAATAATTTACTTTTAGAAAAATATTTAAATGTATTTTATGTGAGAGATTGTTAGATGAGACATAACAAAGTTAAAGGCATTGAAACTCCTTCACCTTCAATGCCCTTATCTCTCCCTCTTTCACTCACTATCTCTCCCTCTTTCACTATCTCTCTCTTCTCTTTTTCTTTTCTCTCTCTCTCTCACATGGACAATCATACCTCTGATTCTCTCTCCTATTTATATATCTCTCTCTCATGAACAATCATTCCTCCGATTCCCCCTCCTCTTTATCTATCTCTCAATCATATCACCCTCCCTCCCTCCCATATCAACACTCACATCTCCCTCCCTCCCTCCCATATCAACACTCATACCTCCCTCCCTTCCATATCAACACTCATACCTCCCTCCCATATCAAGACTCCAATGAAGACAATATAGTTTGACTTTATTTAAGCAACCATTTTTAATATTCTAAAGAGAATTGAACATTTAAGGGTTAAGAGATTAGTACAGCAGAAATATATTTTAAATATTAATTAATTTAACTTAAAATCAACAGGTCATAAGTACTCTTAAATTTCTGAATATACAGGGTGTCAAAAAAATGTATACACATTTCAGCAGCATTCTAATAAAAGTGTGAATACATTTTGGAGAGACAGCCTCTCTCTCTCCCTATATATATATATATATATTGTTTCTAATTTTGGCACAAGGCCAGCAATTTGAAGGAAAGGGGAAAGTTGACTACATCGACTTCAGTGCATTACTGGTACTTTATTTTATCAACCCCATAAGGATGAAAGGCAAAGCTAACCTTGATGGGATTTGAACTCAGAACCTATATATATATATATATATATATATATATATATATATATATATATCATCATCATCATCGTTTAACGTCCATGTTCCATATATATATATATATATATATATCATCATCATCATCGTTTAACGTCCATGTTCCACGCTTGCATGGGTTTGGACGGGAGTTTTCCCACTTGAGGCAAGAGTGGTTGTCTTGCTCGCATAGGACTGTCTGGCGGGTTTTCTACAGCTGGATGCCCTTCCTAACACCAACCACATTTACAGTGTGGGACTGGGAGGTTTTTACCGTGTTCCCTACACGGCCACATTACAGCGTGGACTGTGTGTTTTTTGTCGTGACACCTACACGATCTCATTTGTTTCGGCCTGGATGGTGTGGCACCAACATAACTTTACATTGAAAGGGGCGGTGTGGATGGGGTGGGGGTGGTGGGACGGGGGTGTATTTTGTTAGAGATGCCTACTGACTGTAGTAGGTTTTACTTTGTATTTAGGTAAGGCGGGTCTTCTCTATTACTGAGTACCACCAAAGGTCTCGGTCCAGTGACATTGTCTTGGAGAGGTGTAAGTGTGTGAGGTCGGAATTTATCAGCTCGTCCCAGGTTTTTCTGGGTCTGCCTACTCCGTGGCTACCATCTATCTTTATTGCCCTGCACTTTGTTATACAGCTGTCGTCTTTCATGCGCATCACGTGACCATACCAACGTAGCCTTCTCTTGAGTAAACAACATCTGATCCCTCTTATTTCTAATTTTTTCCTTAGTTCGTTTATGCTTTGCCGTTCATGTATATTACTATTACACATCCAGCGGAGCATGCAAGCTTCGTTCCTCTCTAGTCTGCGTATATCCTCTGCACACAATGCCCAGGTCTCACTGCCATGCAACATTGCTGTTCATATGCAGGCATCATACAACCTGCCTTTCATTTTTAGGGAGAACCCTTTAGCGGCTAATAGTGGTATAAGCTCTCTGAACTTTTTCCATCCAGTTCTGACTCTAGCTACTGTAATTTCAGAGCACCCTCCCCCACTGCTGACTTTGTCACCCAGGTAACGAAAGCTGTTCACTATTTCTATAGAACCCTTTGCACAATTGAAAGAGCTAGTATTTTGTGGGCACTTGCTGCTACTTATTGCACCAGAGCACCGGTCACATGTAAAATTTGTGTTCTTAGTTAGCTTACCTGTGATCCCACTACATCTTTTATGCACCCATACTTTGCATTTGGGACATAAAATGTAGTTTCTACCTACGCCTTTCCTACACACTGAGCATGGCCATTTCCCGGAAGGGACCGGCGCCTTATTTTCTTTCCTACAAACTAGAACTTTAGTCTTAGCCAGGTTAATTTTAAGGCCTTTTGATTCTAGGCCGTGCTTCCATGTTTGGAATTTCTTCTCTAGCTCGGCCATTGATTCAGCTATGAGCGTTAGATCATCTGCGTATAGGAGTTCCCATGGGCAGCCGGTCTTGAACTCCTCTGTTATAGCCTGAAGGGCAATAATAAATAGTAGGGGGCTAAGAACAGAGCCCTGATGGACACCAACTTTTACGCTAAACTCTTCACTATATTCGTTGTTAATTCTAACCTTGCTGACTGTTTCTTTATAATGGCTTGTATAGCTCTCACAAGCCATTCATCAACACCTAGTTTTCTAAGAGTCCACCAGATAATGGAACGGAGGACTCTGTCGAAGGCTTTATATATATATATATATATATATATATCTGCATGAGACAGTCATCTAACCTCCCTGTCAAGCCTTAGAATATGACAACCTGTTTAACCCATACAAGCATGAGAAATATATGTAAAATGGTGACAATGATGATGATGATGATGGTGACAATGACAATGACTGATGATGATGGTGGTGATGATGATGATGCTAACTGAGTGAGTAGCATAGATCTCTTATTGTAAGAGAAATTCTACAGAATAGTGACATATATTTAACCTCCACACTTGTAGTCTATCTTAATATTTTATTTCAGTTTTACTTTTTTCTTGATAGTCACAGTGATACTTGAAATATAGGAATTTATTACATTTGAATATCTTCAATATTTTTTTTATGTTTAAAGATCAAATTAAGCTGCATTATTCAATTTTGAACTTAAAATGACAGTTTTATGCAATATAACAGAACTGAAATATTCTCAATAGCAAATTATAGACATAGAGTTCGATCGACAAGATTCCAGACCTCATTTGCTTACTGAGTGGAGTGGAACTTGTCAAATCTGACCAAGGGTTCCATTGCTGTTACTATTACTATTTACTGGTTGAAAATTAGTTTGCGATATTTGAGTTCATCTTGTTTTTGTCAGAGAGTAAGAGAGAGAGGGAGGGATGAAGATAGCAAATTACTATTGTCCAAACAAATCTAGCACAAAAACTGGTTGTCATAAAATTTGCATTTTATTATAAATTATATACATATATATTTACTGAATTATACCTCGTAGTGAATAGTTGTATTCCAGTACTATAGGCTTTCTGATGAAGTGTAATAAATAATTAATTATTACATAATCCCTTCACACTGACGTTTCATTTTTTTTTGTGCAATACTTGCTTATATATATATATATATATATATATATATATATATATATATATGGTACATAAACAAATGTCACTGCTTGCTTTAAACAATGTCAATAGGAAGTACAGAGAAAAAACACACTTGCATACAAGCTTATAATAAGTGGTAGTGTTCAACACAAAGAGTTTATACCATGTCACCAGATAATGTTCTTACAAGTAATAGTGTTTATACCATGACATCAGATAATGTTTATACCATGATAACAGATGATGTTCTTGTTAGTGATAATGTTTATACCATGTCACCAGATAATAGTGTTTATATAGCAACACTAGTGTTCATAAAATTACAGTATATATTGTCTGTTAACATATACTGTTCACATGATAACATGGTGTTTCTGTGATGACAATGGCAATGTCTACTTCATGACAAGATAGCATCTGTATGATGAATGCCAGGTGTCTATATGTTTATACTATATATAGTATCTATATAACAGTATTTATGATATTATAGCATTTATATAACATATAGTATCTATATAACATAATATTTATATGCTGAGGGGAAGCAGATGGTAAATGTGTTGGACCTACAATCATAATGTTGTGGGTTCGATTCTTGGAGTGGGTTGTGTGTTGTGTTCTTGAGCAAAACACACCATTTCACATTTCTCCAGTATACTCAGCTAAAACATAGTATCAGAAATAGCTGGGGGTTTAACCCTGCAATGGACTGGCATCCTGACCAAGGGGGATTCTTGTACTCTTAGCTGCTTCATGCCACAGAAATGGCCTGATGAACCTTCAAGCTCAAAACAGAATTTAGACTTTTTTTTTTTAATTATATATGCTGACAACATATAGTATCTATATGTTGACAACATCCATGATACATTCAGTCACCCTTTGAAATATTTTCCAACAGATATATCTTTGGAGAAGAAAATAGATTTATTTGGTCAAGTGTTTGTCAATACTGAAGCATGATCACTTTAATATCTGGATTGGTGCCATTGGAGTATATAGAGTTGCCCTTTTGGCAGCATCTATTCCAAAACTATTGGAACTCTGTCAAACAATGCTTGGACTGTATCTGTCTATTTATGTATTTTTGTGTCTATGGATGTGATCTTATGTGTGTGTGTGATCACATGCATGCTTATGCATGTGTGTGATAACTTCTGCCTATGTATGTGATCACACACATGCTTATGTGTGTGATAACTTCTATGTATTTTTGTGTCTATTTATGTGATCACATGCATACTTATGCATGTGTGTGTGATAACCTTCTGTCTATGTATGTGATCACATGCCTCCCTATGTATGTGATCACATGCCTCCCTATGTATGTGTGATAACCTCTATGTATGTGATCACATGTCTCCCTATGTATGTGTGATAACCTCTATGTATGTGATCACATGCCTCCCTATGTATGTGTGATAACCTCTATGTATGTGATCACATGCCTCCCTATGTATGTGTGATAACCTCTGTCTATGTATGTGATCACATGCCTCCCTATGTATGTGTGATAACCTCTATGTATGTGATCACATGCCTCCCTATGTATGATAACTAAAACTATATATTTGTCACACTCTTCACATTTTGTGATATTCTAACATTTGTTGATATATTTGGCTGAAAATTACAATAACTTCTGGATCAGATATGAGTTGTATATCATATAGGGTATAGGCTTTTCCGTGGTCTTTGTTCTGCTGAATTTTCTAAAGGTTACTAATTGATTGACTCATCTTCCTATGAATTCTCATACTTTCACTGTTATTGTCCTCTCTTGTAAGAAGAGAATTTCTACTCTAGTTTTATTCCCCATGAACTTCTGTCTTATGGAATTATTCTTGTTTTTCTGATAGTTAAAGAAATGATGGTCTGACCCCAGGCTAGCGAATAATTAGGCCAGTGCTAATCCAGGTTTCATTGGTGTCAAGTGACTGAAATAATAATCATCATCATCACATTCATTTTTCCATGCTTGCATGGGTTGGATGGGTCATTTCTCCACCTGTTGCAGCCATATTTCCTTCAAATCTTAGCCTAATGTTTTAACATCCTGTAATGATTGAACAGCAAATGTCTCAAAATAGGTTAATTCAAATGTTTATAGTATCTTTACTAGTAAACAGATCTTCATTATGTGATAATTTACAGTAAACTAAAAACTAAATGTGATGTAACCATAATACTATTTTGTACTTTCCATTCTGCCAGGAGTTGCAACCGGTAGATAGCATTAGCAATGGAAAAACCAATGGAAACATTATTTCCTCGGTCCGATTTGACAAGTTGCACCCCACTCTGTAAGCAAATGAGGTCTGGGATCTTGTCAATCAAACTCTATAGACATTCCAAGAATGTCTTCCTAATGTGGTTTCATAAAGAAAGGAAGGATATATTCACTAGAAAAGCAGGGACATGTCTACCAGGAGTTACAATCTGTAAATAACATTAGCAATAGTAACACCAATAGAGACTGTTTCCATGGTCTGATCTGACGATCAACTTCTTCCACTTTTTTTTTCTATAAGTGATGTTATTTTATTATAATTATGAACTTCTCTCCTGGGAGCCATATAATAGTTATATTTTTTAAAACTTTAAAATATTAAATGATTTTTAAGATACCTAATTAATGGAATAATTTGTTTTCAAAAAGGTTACTTTTATGAAAAAATATTAAATTAATTTGAAACATTACAAAATATATAAAAATATCACATAGTTTTAATGACAGAGGAGGTTATTGGTGAATGAAAGGTTACATAACAAGCATATGACAGCTTCTAAGGTTAAAATTGGCTTGGGAACAAACGCAGAGCATGGAATTAATTATAAAATAGTTGGTAGGTTTATTTAATATTTGTCATTTTCATTGTTTAAACAATCTATTATGTGAGAAATAAAATTTCAATTTTCATACATGAATCATAAATGAATTATTTAGTCCCAAGTCATTTCTAGGCAAAAGCACAGTCTTCACCAACCTTGCTTTTTTCAGGTTAACCTATATTTCTAATGAAGGACACTGCCTATGACTTTGAAATCCTCTTTTTTGCCCACATACTCCTGAGAGGGTCGTGGGTGAAGAGTCCTCAAACACTCCTTCCAGCGGGTCCTGTCAGAAGCAACTGTTTCCGCCTGATCAAGTTCATAGATGTTATCCAACCACTTTGCTCGGGGTCTACTGCTAGCTGGTTTTGCCCATAAAATCTGTTCACATTTTGAAAATAATGAAGAACCTGAAGGGAATTAGTAATATATCTAACTTTCTCATTATTGAACTGGTGATTAGAAAATAACTAAATTACATAAAATTGTGATGGAATGGAAGGATTTTAGATGAATATAGACATTATAAAACAGTTTTGTATCATAGAACCAGGGGTGGTTTGATACCAAAAGGGTTAAGGAATATATTTCACACCTACATGGTTTGGGATTTAGTTTTGCCATGCAGTATCTTGAGCAAGTGTCTTCTTCTATAACCTCAGGTTGAGTAAAATATGGTAGGTGAAACTGTGTGGAGGCTTATCATGTGTATGTATGTATGTATATATATATATGTTTGTGTCTTCATGTCCTGTAACTTAGCAGTTTGACAAAAAGAGATTGACAAAATTAATACCAGACTTGAAAAAAAAATGAACAGGGGTTTGATATGATTGCCTAAAATGTTTAGTGTGGTGCCTCAGTCCAATGACTGAAACCAATATAATATTTAAAACATGGACTTCATTAGCTGATGTTCCCTTCCAACTTTTAAAGACCATATATTAGGTATGAGGTAACTATTAACATCCTGTAATGATTTAGTACAAATTATCTAAAAGATGGATCATTGAGTCAAACATTTATAGTAACTTTACTAGTGAACGCATCATTGTCGAGAATTTCAGCATTAGAGTAAAGACTTAATTTTTCAAGTGTATTTTTCTAGAAGCTCTTGATAATGCAGTTTCAAGTGGTACAGGATGTTAAGAGTTAAGGTAAAAAGTGTTGATATTTCTAGCATTTTGAGTGATCCCATAAAGGTACCTTTACTGGCCTGTCATAAATCTAAAAGTGTTTTATTGATAAATGTCCTATATAATGTTAATAATTCTTCTGCATTATGGTATATGTTTCACAGCCAACTTGACTGAGGTAGATAGAATAATGTTACCTTGCTTATAATAATGTGATGCTTGGAAAAGGTTGATTGAAGTTAGATGTCATAAACCAGTCGAGCAGCTTGACTGTTAGTTAGCTTCATCAAACAATCGGAGGTGTTGGATCCAATCGACCGTGTACAATGTTAAATCATAGTATAGGTAGGTAATATTGTTACGACAAAGAGGATAAATTTTTCAAAGAAGAAATAAAAAGAAATATAAAAATCTAGTTAGAAACAAAAGTTGCTTTGATTGGTCATGAAAGGATGAAGAAAACATTGGCATATTCATAAACACATGATTTCTTAATTAGGCATAAAGCTTTGAAGTTACAGTATGGAAGGTATGGCGGAGTGCTGTAAAGTTGTGGTGTTTAGGCAGCAGTTCTCAAGTGTGTAAGAGATTTAACTGTGCAATTGAAGGTAAATTATGGAGAAAGCAATTGTAGAAAATATGTCATGCATGGATGTATTTCCAAGTCTTGTGGTTTACTTAATGACTATCATCATCATCATTATCATATTGTCATGGCTGTGTCATATTACATAGTCTTCTGTTCAGCAGCATCTTCAATTGATGAAGTCTCCACCTTAACTAATTAGCTTCATCTTCTTCTTCCCAAAGCTCTCACTACATGACTAACTATCTGATGATACTTCACTAAGTTCAGCCTCCTCATCATATAGTTGCTAGGAATATCAACAACTGAGATCATCTTTTAAATACATGTTCAAACCTATAACTAACTAATGACTTTCAATCTCTGCAGTTAGTAAGAGTTAAAATATAATAATAATAATAATAATAATAGTTAGCACTAGTAAAATAAACTACATAGTTGTACTTAACTGACTGTTATATATTTATTATATAAAGTGAATACTGCAATAAAACTTTTATTTTCTATATTTTCTGTTACATTGTTACAGCATGTAAAGGGTTGATATACAATGGACCATATGATATCCTTATAACCAATGGGAAGTTGCATGGCTTAGTGGTTAGAGAATTGGATTTACAATAGTGAGGTTCTGAGTTCAATTCCAGGACTTATGAGTGGTGGATAGTATCAGCAATGGAAAGACCAATGGAAGATGAGACTGGGATAATCCCTGGCCTTATAAGCCTCTAAAATAAAGGGAGATTTTAAATTTGAGGGTTGTTTTGGCTATTATTTCTAGCAAGTGAAGCCTGCATGCAGAACAGAGGGTCCTCAACCTATTTTGTCATAGAACCCTTATGTGATTTGATTTCCAAATCACATATCTAGAACACATCATTTTACAGAGACTCCACCTTAATCTTAAGATATTGAATAAAACAAAAAACTGTTATAAAGAGATATATTTACATAAAAAAACAAACTAAAACAAAACAAAACAGCGAGTCTTTATTAAAAGTTTCGAGGAACCTCAGAATTTTTTCCCAGAATCTACAGCAGAGGCTCTTTAGTTAGGTTAATAATTGTCCTAACAATTGTAAATATATGTCAAAAGACTGAACTGGGGAAAATAAAAATAATATATGTGTGTGTATATATATATATATATATATAAATATATATATATATATATATATATATATAAAACTTTGATAGGTTTCAGCCTGTATTGGCCCAGGCCATGTCTAACTTAATAGCACCACCTGGCGAAGTCTTACAAATCAGGGTTTGGGCACCATGGCCCACTCGAGCAGGGAGTTGTTTACGGAGGCATATCTGGGATTTCTTGAAGGAATTTGTCCAAAGACTTCTTGAACTTGATGGGGTCTGTTTCTGTTTTGATGTGTTTTGGTGTAATGTTAAAGAGAGCAGGGCCAATTGAGGTGATATATATATATATATAAGATAGTGAATAAATTAAACAAACAAAACACAGGAGGCAATTTTACAGTTATATTAGATTCACGTTTGGTGGAAAAATATATATAAAATATAAATTTGAAAAAGGAGTCCCACATGGCTAAAATCTTGCAAAATGAACAAAAACTGTGGGCGAAGACGACAGAAAAACAATGAAATGCAGACAATCCCAACTCATCAGTTGATCACAAGAGATACCGTTGTTTCATTGATCTAAGATCAATACAGCTGGCTCCAGTACAGAAGGGACAGTGATGAATATATATGGTAATGTCCTACTGGCTATTATATATATATATATATATATAATAGCCAGTAGGACTTTGCCAAACTGTAATACTATATTACAGATTTTATCATAATGAGAACTAACGTGTTCACTCATTTGAGCCTTAACTCCCCCCTCCCCCCACCCCACATGAAAGAAAAGACAACAAAATATCAAAAACAATCTTCTTGATATTTCTATTTATATTCTTTTCATAATTTTGTTATCATTTTTAAATATATATATATACACAGATATATATATATAGTTAAAATATTGTTTTAAACAAATAAACTAAACATAAAAGTCCAAATATCTGCATATATGCAATAACCAGGATTTGAAATATTCTTTCATTTTATTAGATGTCTTTCTTTCACTTTTATGCCAATATTTTCAGATCAATAATATCTTCTATGCATCAATAAATTTCATTATGGAAATGCTTTAAAAAGCAAAGCATTCTATTTTTTATATAAGATATTTTTTTAGATGGTGTTGTATAAATTTAAAATGTTCAGCTTGATACATATATTTGTCGAAACATTTTTCTATTTTATTAAATTATATATATACATACACATAAACACATATATATATGTGTGTATGTATATATATATATATACACATAGACAAACCATACTCATACATAATGTTAATACAACCAGACACTGTTAGACATCGTCTTCAACAATGTATAGACCATTCCACCAATATATATGGTGATACAAAAAAGTAAAAACAACACACACTCACTCACATGTCCCCACTTTTTCTAATCTATCTATTATTGCACTCTCCTGATGAAGGACTAACATCCAATACATTGAAGTTCTTTTCTCTCTTTCATCTAAAGCATGAACCTAATAACAATAATTGTTATTGTTTTTGTATCGCAAGCAGAGAAAAGTGGACATAAAATGATGATGACGATGATGTGTTTGTAATTTTCATTATATATATATATACACACACATACATGTATGTAAAGTTTGTATATCAGATCATATACAATATGTTTACGAATAAACATTTAAAAGCCTTTAGCTGTGAATTTTAAATGTGATGACTGCCGACATCAACCTTGTTCCAGCAGAAGCAACTGACTGCGCTGTTTCTGGCTATGTGATATCCTGTGCTAGAAATAGTAGCTAAATCTCCCACAAATTACAATCTATCTTTTAATATTGATTTCTAATTTAGGCACAAGGACAGTTGATTAAATCAACCCCAGTATTTGACTGGTACTTTATTTTATTGACCCCAGAAAAATGAAAGGCAAAACTGGTGTCGGTTGGAATTTGAACTCAAAATGTAAAGAGCCAGAACAAATATCACAACAGTACTTTATTGACACTCTACTGCCCTATGATCTTGAAAAACCCCAAAAGGACACATTAGATAACATATTCCTAGATACATTGTCAAAAAATATAAAAAGATGGGATGGTCATAGCTAGAGATACTTTAAATATAGGTCTTTTAGGATCAGGGCTTAGAAGCAGATGAACAACAACATTCACCCTGAAGTGGGTATTGTAGGTAAGTCAGTAAATCAATGGTTGAACAGTGGTTTGTATAACTGTAATTCAAATAGTTGCGAGGGCAGTTAGTGATGGAATTCTACCAAAGCACACATATATTTCCACTATTAAAATAAGTACTTAGTGCACCTTACAGTCAACCACAGTGCTATTAAGGTTGGCTTGCTGATTGGCCACAAGTGGTTTTTCTCTAACACCTTTTATGGGACTAAGTTAACTTGAATGACCTATAATCTTGCATGCTAATGAACAAACTAAACTAATTTACAATAAGAAATCATTAGGTAATTAAAGTGATTATCCTTCGTTAGGATAATCACTGGTATTTAATTATTTATTTATACAATAAAAGCAAGAGTTGAGTAAAAAACAAACTAATCAGATCAGAGGAAATTAGTAGAAATTATGAATCTTTAAGAATTTGGTTAAGGACAGCAAAAGGTGAGCAGTTTCACTGTAGGATTTACACACACCTAGAAATGCTGTATGTCAATAATATGGCACCTGTACGACTCCCGCAGGAGTTATGGGAACATACATACATAGCATTGATGTGCTATCCTTTGTGAATGATTAGAATATTCACAAGATCAGCAGTTCCTAGTCTGTGCAGGGAGGAGGTGGAGAAGCTAAGTTCAAAATGTTGTGAGGTTGCAGTGTAAAAGTCTACTACATGTGATAAGGCTGACACACATAAACTTTAACCCTTTGATACCTAACTGCTCATGGTTGTAAAATACTAAGCTGTTCATTTTGTTTATCATCATTGTTTTAACGTCCATTTTGCTAGCATGGGTTAGACAAGTTGTCCTGACAGTGTGAGACAAGTCAAATCAGGTGTTTGTGTCTTGCTCATACATAACTGTTTATAGTTATCTAAAATCATACCTTTATAATTTTATGTAAGAACCTTTGCCAAATTATATTACAAACACTAGTTTAAAAAACAAAGTTATTTTACTAAATTCTCACAAATTCTTGATTATTTTCAAAATTGCTTCCACATTTACAGGAAGAGTAAAATATTTTAAGACAATTTCTAGAAGTTGATTTGCACTTAAAACTGTTGAACCTGAAATGTTGACCATAGTATCAACAAAACAGCAACAAGTAAATGGGGTTCATGGGAATATTTATTAAAATAAATGGGTTCAATGGAGGTAAAAAGTTTGGGAATCACTGCACTAGATGGTGGATGGTTTGCGAAAGATTGTGTTATTGTTTAACTCCAGGGCTGGTTAGATCTATGATCAAAAGTGTTACAGTCATCAGGCTTAAGTACATTAACATAATTCTGAGGGACAGAGTGTATGACAAAGCCGGCCCTTTGAATTACAAGCACTGTCCAGCTGATCAGCTTCCAAATAGTTTCTATTTACCTAATTTCCTTTGTGGGGTTGGATCAACCTAAGGCTATAGTAAAAGACACTAGTCCAAGATAACATGCATTCGGATCAAACCTGAGGTCAACTTTGTCACACACAATTAAATTATGGGTTCATAAATAGAATACTCAGCCACTTTACAGTAGAGTAGGCTGCTAGGTTGATCAACAGAGATTTATTTTGATGATCATCTCAGCCAATCTTAGCATGGAATCCAGATTGTGGTTTTGATTACATTTGACCCTGCTAGAAAAAAAGTCACAAAACCTAATAATTCCAATAACTGGCTTTAAACAAGAATTGCATAGGAGCTGGTGCAGTAATGTTCTAGCTTCAGCATTTGATAATTGGAAGACGGGAGGTAGGTGTGAAAGCTAAACTCACTATCTTCAATTTGGTATTCATGTCAACTCTTACCTATGGTCATGAATCTTGGGTAATGACTGAAAGAATATTATCATGAATACAAGCGGCTGAAATGGGATTCCTCCAAAGAGTCTTTGGAGTAACGTAGCTTGGAGATCAGAGAGTTGCTCAAATAGAGCTGCTACATCTCCGAATTGAGAGATTACAGCTCTGGTACTATGGGCATGTGGTTAGAATGTCTCAAGAAAGAATTGCTGCACAGATTTTATGGGTGAAACCAACTGGCAGGAGACGCAGAGGTAGACCATGAGCAAGGTGGTTGGATATCATCTATCAGATCGGTTGGTCTTCTTTGGGGATCCAGCTAGAACAGTGGAAACAATAGCTTCTGACAGGACCTGCTAGTAGGAGTGTTTGAGGACTCTCTCAGGGATAATAAGTGGGCAAAGAAGGGTTTAACCCCCCCCCCCCCCCCACCACACACACACACACACACACTAAACAATACATTGGCTGAATGGTTGAATGGTTCAGAAGTCCATTTCACAATCACGAAGTTCTAAAGTCAATCTCATTACTGTTGTGTCAAAGATATGACAACCTCCCTAGTGCTGGTGTCATGATAAAATGCTATTGGTGGGGTAAGACTTTTTATATCACATTGCTCCTTCTGCCAGGAGTTGCAACTAGTAGATAGCATCAGCAATGGTAAGACTAATGGAAACATTGTTTCTTTAGTCTGATTTGACAAGTTCCACTCCACTAATGAACAGACCCAAAGCTGTAAAATACATAAAGGCAATATCTTTTTTTTGTGTATGGAGAGAAAAGTGTGTTTACACTTGTTTATTTACACAGCAAGGCTTATAAAAAATATACATTAAATTTATTTTAGATGATGCAATATATGCTGTAGTGCATACATATTTATACATTGTGCACATGTATGTATGCATCTATATTATTATCATCGTTTTTACTTGGTTACAAATATTTCCACACTGAAAAGTTGTGTTGGTGTTTACAACAAAAAAAGCCCAGTCTACACTGTAAGATGCTCGTAATGGTGACACGACAAAAAAACACCAGGTCCGCCCTGTGTCAAGCTGGTGACAACTTATCGGTTGATCTTTTTGGAGCCATGATAAAGAGCACTCAGTCCACCCTGTAATTGTGGTTGGCGTTAGAAAGGGCATCCATCCATAGCAACCAAGCCAGAAACAGTTCTGTATGAGCAATACACGGTCACCTGATCTAGCTTTTCACAATAGGACAACTCATCTAACCCATGCTGTCATGGAAAAATGGACGTTAAACAGTAATGATAATGGATACATTAATATATAATATATAAATATATATATATAACGAAAGCCGTCGAAACGGCTTGAGCTCAGCTGTCGGGGTCTTACTGGTTCCTATATATATATATATATATATATACACACATACACACACATATATATATATATTGCTATCTGCTTGTTGTCACGTCAACAGTTATATTATAGTCACGTACGTAACCGCGACACGAGGAGAAATACTCTTATCAGGTTTTTCCTGAATTTAAATTGAGATAAAAAAAAAGATAAAACAAAAACATACATATAAATAAATAAATATTAGTGTTGGACCCCTCCCCCCCCCATAAAAAAAGAAAAACGAAACAAAGTTAAAATAGAAAATTTTAAAATATATAATATGTATTGTTAAATTATATTTTTGATAGTAAAATGAAGTTTTTGTTTAACTACAAAAGCAATTTCCCACGTAGCCTGCTATGAACACACTTCCACCTGTTCATGTGCTGACAAAGAAAACTCAAATTATTTTATACAACCACACGTTTATATATACAAAAGACAATAATAACAATCGATGTTAACTGTTTCATATCTTTTAATCCAAATATAGAAATATTACTTAGTAAACAAAATAAAAAAAAAACAAAGTCTAAATAAATAAAATAAAACTTAATCGAACTTCGCCAATAAACTGATATTTCTTATATAAAATATTGTATATAATATTTATAAGGTTCCTAGCAATAATTAGTTGATTATATGTATGTAATATGATATAACTGTTAGAAAAATATATATAAAATATTTCCCTTGCTATGATGACGAATATATATATATTGTGGTTACCCCCGATTGAACCCGGAATAACATATATATATATACTAAATTCTGTGGATGAATTTATATCCTGATTCTCTTTTGGGATGAGTTTGAGTTATTTTTCCTAAATCTTTCGTTAACTACTTTTCCCATTATAGTCGCATATATGTTATAGAATGCCGTTAGCTTCTTGCTAAAACAATCTCTATACCTCTCATTTATATATATATATATATATATATATATATATATATATATATATACGTACATATAAACACACTCACACACCTTTTATATATTTTACATAAATATTTAAAAAAATGTCTTGCTTGTAATCCTGTAGAAATTAATCCAGGAGTTTATTTATTAAATTATAAACTTAATTTGTTGTTAGATTTAAAATTAGACAGTTAATATTTGTAGGGGGGGAAGTTTGGAAGATTTTGTGTATAACAACTTAATTTTTCTCCCTTCCAAAGTATAACAATTATTTTCCCGTTTTTTTTATTTTCTCAATTAAAAGTAACGGAAATATAATATATATAATCCTTGTTTTCTAAAATAACAATTTTGAAATAAAATCGTTTGGGAGTGTTTCTGTATTTTAAATAAGTATGTTAATGTTTAGTTAAAAACACATGTTTTAAAGTATCTAACATCAAAATACAGCTGCTCCTACCTGTAAAATGCAATGATCCTCAAATATTTGTGACTTAATTAAAACTACTCAACATAGGAGCAAGCACTGTTTAATACATTTCTTCTCTCTCCCCCCCCCCCCTCTCTCATACCTAGTCTTTTCTTTCACTTGTTTTCTAATTTTACTCTCTCACTCTCCTTCCTCTCCTATTTCTTTTGTCTCTCTATCTCTTTACTCTCACTTACTTTCTCTCTCTCTCCTTCCTCTTGCCTACTTTCTCTCTACCTCTATTTTTTCTCTACATCTCTGCTATTTCTTCCCTCTCTCTCATAGTTAGAACAGATATTTATTTGCCATAGTATATATATATACATATAGTATAGTATATATTTTCAACTGTAGCTTCTTGTCTGAGACAATGCCTCATCGATAGCAACCGATTGCCAGTAGTCGGTAGAAAGAGAATCTTTGATTGGATGATTGTGAGACTCTAATCGCAATTAGTCAGTCACATGGGATTCATCTATAATGAACAAGTGAGTGAAAGAGACAGAGAAATAAAGAGAAACAGAGAGAGACAGAGAAAGAGAGAGAGAGAGAGAGAGAGAGCATGACATTTACTATGTGTTGTAGCGTAAAGAAATGGAGGAGCTGAATTTCTGAAGGCTTTCGATCAACTAAAACCGTTCACTTGCTCTCTTATTTAATGAGATTTCCTGTTTAACAATTGATCCAACCGCCGGGGGGATTAATTTACCATATTTTGAGAAGATCTGGTGGATGATGCACTGTGTGGAGTACCTACGATACCCGTTCATCTGCCCGGGTGAAAACAAACTAGCCACTTCAAATTGATCGCCTGGTGCCCTGTGGTAAACCATATCCTTTTATATTTCATGTTTTTCTTATAGGTAAGGTGTCCAGCTCACTGATGTTGTAGTTATGAGGCTGCCTTTGCGATTTTTCATTATTTTGGCGGTTCTGGTTTCTCCGACATGGGCTGAAGGTAAGTTATTGCATACCATTATTATTATTATTATTGATTGTTAATTGAACAGGCTATACCTACCGTACTCCGATCTCTTACTCCCACACCCAACCTCAACTATAATATCTCAATATATATGTATATATTGAGATATGTATGTATGTGTGAATGTATGCATGTATGTGTGAATGTATGCATGTATGTGTGTGAATGTATGTGTATATATGTATGTACGTGTGTATGTATGCATGTATATGTATTATGCATATGTGTATTATATATATATATGTACGTATATATGTATTATATATATATATATATATATATATATACGTACTATATACATACACACATAATATATTTATATACACATACATACACATATACATACATGCACATATATACATACAAGGTTCTCTCGGTAAGGATTATTATATTTATCTATAGTACCGCTACTATTCCTTATCTCTATATTTACTTATGTAAATTACAACAATTTAAAATAATTGATTCATTTATTAAACACTAAAATAATAACAATAAATTAATAATAACGAACGAAGATGACTGAGTTGGCGGAGTTTACTAATATTTAATTTTAAAAGAATAATAATTTAAGTATTGTAAATTAAAAGATATAATGATTTCCTAGTCTAGATATCGTTTATGTATGTGCTTTATTTTTGTGTTGGTTTTATTGTTCTTTATCCACCTGCAAAACAAGGTTTTCTAGTTAACTGTCACCTCAATAAGACAGTTTTACAATTTACAATATGGCCTTTCTCTCTATATACTTAACAGGTGACCAGTGCTATTTCTGCTTAACTGATCTACTTGATTCTCTTGTGAATACTAATGTAGTTTTACATGTGTATTACCTACATACCAACCTACCTATATACCTATCTACCTACATACCCATCTATACCTATATAATATTTAATTACTTCACTATAATTAATTCGATCTTAAACAATTCAACAGTTTGTTAATGAAATCACAGTTCTAGAGTTTTTTGTTTGTTAGAAACGAAAATTTAAAATGTGTAAAACCACCACCAACTCATTTGAATAATATTAAAATAATTTGGGTGACAATTTTTTCTCTCTCTGTAACTGCAATTGTTGAAATTATATAGAAAACTATTAGCTTTCTAAAAAGACAGAAACAGATTAATTCTATTTAAATTGTGTGTACTGTATTGTAATAAGGAAATATATTTTTCGTTAAGATAAGGAACATTTCATCAACGTGTATATGTGTGTGTTTATGATTTATATATATATATATACAAATATATATATATATCTAAATATTCGTACATATATATATAATTGATGTATATGTACACATATTAATAATCTGTGTACATGTATGATGTATATAATGTATGTGTGATATATATATATAAATATGATGTGTATTTATGTAATATACATGTGTATATATGTGATATATATATAAATATGATGTGTATTTATGTAATATACATGTGTGTATATATGTAATATATATATATATATATATGATATGTATGTGATATATATAATGTGATACATGTATATAATGT